>JAHFWJ010000740.1:1800000-2270251 GCA_028555115.1 Himalopsyche japonica | reverse complement strand
CTGATAAGAATGAATTACCTCTTAAATTTGATTTTTAATTTGTTTTAATACAATTTGTGATATATTGAGTCTATCAAATTTTCCTTTGAGCTTTCTTATTTCTCTACTAACTGTTTGGGTTAAGAATATATAAAAAAATAAGATAACCTTACGAATAGTATAATCTTTATTTATTTATGATATCGACTATCTTGAATTGTTGAAACGCACATTTCCACATATCTTATCACTCACAGCTTGGTTTTCGCCAATCGGCACCTTATTGCATTATATCACACCATATATATCATAAGAATCATTATTGCTGAAAAAAACTTCTTCATAATTCAACTAGTTTATGCTCTCTTGATCAATCGTGTTTTGTAGTCGATTCTCTTCCGTACATAATAAATGTGTCAGAAGCGGTGATATGTTAATAGTACTCATGACAATTTTCGCAGCGAACTTGTACTGGTAAGAATGAAAACTGTCATTGTTTTGTCGACGCATAAGAAAATAATATGACACTTTTAATATTAAATATGTATTCTTTTTTTATTGAAGCCATGTGTCGTTTGCTTCCTGTAATAATGGTCACATGTTAACTGCAAAAATATAATATTTATCCTCAGAAATTTACACCAAATTCATTTCCGGGTGCCGTCCGAAAGTGAAGTAAATATTTCAAACATTCGATTTTATGTTGAATGATAGCGTTGACTGCCATACACGGAAAGATTCAATTCACAACTTATCGATGTTCATGTGAATGAATAAGTATACCGAAAAGTTAATCCCGGGTCGTGTGATAATATTTGTGGAATTGTACACAATTTCAACAATTCAAATTTGATTTGGAAATTACATCAAACATTCTTAATCGATATCGTTAATTAATCCGTTCCTATAAGAGTATTGGCCAATGTTCGCATTTGCGAATAATGTTTAAATTCTTTACGGAAAGGCTGCATTTAAAATTTTTCACTTTCTTTATTTCCCTAGTATTTGTGGTGTTAATCTCTGCAATCTACGAAATTTTATCGCAATAAATTTTGGGATAAAAAATTGAAATTAAAAATTCTACTTCAAACAACGACTAGCGGGCGCAAATTAAATATATATTATATTTTTTTTCGGATTTCGGATGTATACTGGCAACTCATTTCCCTTCGTACGTACAGAGCAAAAATAACAGTATATGTCTTTTTTAAATAGCCGTATAAATATCTTTAGAAAGCAGTTTTTGTATGTGCTATGAATAATGCGAAAATTTGAATTACGTGAGCCAATAGTAATTCGTCATAGCAATTATTTTATTTAATATATAGAAGTGGCGTCATACTTTTACTATCCCATTTTTAAATTATATTACCGCGATGATTATTTTTGTAATACATATTCCCATCGGCCATTTACCATTGAGAAAAATCGCAATTGGGTTTCGTAACGATTTTTACTTAACACCAATAACCACAGGAAATCCACTCACCTATTACAGGTAACCGCCATTTATAAATGTGCACTTTTTAAATAGTGAACGCGTCACGTGATCCCGATCAGATGATGGTGTGACGTCACTTTGCTTCGCTGCCTCCGGTCCTTTGACCTCATCTAGCTATCTTGTTGTGGGCCAGTTATGGTGAACACGTGGTACTTGGGTAATCGTGCCCTTGAAAGAGTAGGGAGAAACCAACCTCGCGCGCCGCCAAGGCAAGCTCATTAAAAGAAAACATTTATTTTAGGAATAAATTACATGTGTTGGTCATTTACAATTTTAATTCAAGTTCATACATTTTATATGTTAAATATTGCTCCTACAATACAATGGTAATATACATAATTAACTTTTAATTTTGACGTGATGCGATCTGACACTAAGCATTCTTATTTACTACTAAACGTATTTTTTTATATATACGCTTACAAAACTCCCTATAGTTTTTTTATTATTTCTTTGGCAAAATTTGACTTTATTAAACATTATTGATTTCAGTCAACGATGTGTAACAGACAATAGCTTCAACTATGTAACGTCTTCATAAAATACTTGCAATTGTGTGAAAAAATCAATGTCTGAATTTTAAATTATTTTCATTTTAGTGTAGGTTTGATAAAGAAATGTATTTAAAAATATTTAATCGCTATATTTTATTTTAGTCAAACCGGATGTGTCTGAATTGAAAACAAACAGGGGAGGAGTTGTATAGTGCAAACGTGTTTTAACTTTTGTTGTAAAAATTGATAAAGCGTGTCACGTGTTTCGTAATAATACCTCTTAATGAACCATACGTAAGTAAATGTATCAATCATCAATATTGAATGTGTTTTTCATGTAAATAAAACGTCCTCGATCTGTTTTTGTCTGAAAACTTTACCAATCTTATCAATTTGAAACTCACATTTTTTTAAAATTCCAATAGAAAACATATGACCTCCTAATGGTATTTATTTTAACCTTACAAGAACTGTTTGGTACTCAAGTGTCCAATCTCTTGTTTTCAAAGAGAGTCGTGATATAAAGATATAGCTACGATAAGACTTGTGTGCACTACAGTCCGTATTTTAGTAGAATGAAGTTTTATCGTTACAACACTATACGAAATTGGCAATAAAAGATTCTCTACAGTCGTACGCCGTGCTATGCATTGCTCGTGGACGCTCCTCGCAAAATATACAGCGCGCAATGTATCAGCCATAAAGTGAAACAGGATTTTGTCGTCGAGTATAATTAAAGTTTTTAAGAGTAATACTTTGCTAAATTCTGCCACTCCCTGTGGGGTTACGTACAACCGCATACCGTTGACGAATCACAATAATTACTACCTGTGCTGCCGAGCGAGACAGCAAGATGCGTGCTCCGAATTCGCCCGAAATAAGTGGCACGCATTGTCTCGGCGCTAGCATTTTCGCCTACTATCAGATCTCATCACTTATTTCTACCCGGACTGCCGCCTACCTCCGAACAGTAAAACTGCGAGGCCTATCTGATAAATTCGCAATGTTCCTAATTCAAATTGCTTTTGTAATTATTCAGGATATAAATTGATGATTTATCAAAAAAAGATCATTATTTGATGTGTTGTTTTAAGATTTGAGGTGAATTTGGAATGCAAACGCAAATCGAACCATTATTTAATATTTGTATATTCAAATATTTTAAATTTGATGTCATTGATAAGTGGGAGGATAAGTACTGATATATATCAATATATAACAATATTGATATATCTCACCGATTCTATTGCAGAGTTAACCCTTTGAGCGGTATGAACGTACCGGAACGTTTACACTCCCTAAACAATTATTTTAAATCCCACGCTTTCAAATTCAAATAAAATTTTATTATGTATTTTTTTTATACCACATAGATTTAACAATGATAATTGAAAATTATTTGAATTTTATCATGCATTTTTGAAAAAAATGTTGACCATTTTTGTTTCAATTTGACTTCAATATATAGGTATTTATTGTTACGCATTTCCATTGTACTTTTTTTTACAATTTTTATTGATAACTGGTACACAAGTACAGCATTGTTTGTGGAACTTTCCGAGTAAATAGAAAAAGCCTTCCCAAGTTTGAACAACATTTTTTTCAATTAAATTATCAATGAATAAAATGTTGAGAACCACTAATATTTATATATACCATAATATGAAAACATCGAAAAAAACACCAAAAAAATAAGAAAAAAGATGCTAAAAATTAACTCACTCCCAGACAGTATAAGCCAGAGAATTAACTCGCTAATCAAAGGGTTAAATTCGTTTCAATTCGGGGGAAGTAGTAACATGTTGAGTGTTTGTGTTCGAGAGTAATCCACGACTTTAAACCCGGTGGATAGAGCTAATCGACTGAATTGGTAGCTATTTTGAAAATCTATTAAAATAGGGAAGTATTTATTTACACGAGAATCATTGAAGAAACCTTATAGTTTTTCTCGGATCAAATCTGTATATTTTATGACCCTTGTGGTACTAAATACTTACACTAAATTATTTAAAGGCTTTATAAAACTTCGGTTATAATTCCCCTAAGAGCGATGGCATTTGATTACCTGAATAATGACTTAGGCTAAATTTAAAATGTTAGGTTATTATATTTATTACAAAATTACACATTGATATTGAATTACCCAACCGATGACAAAACACCCGGATATTTTCTTTCAACTATATTTAAACACCGAAGTGATATCTATCATTACCTTGGCATTGATTTTTCTTTTAAAATACTAAAATATATGATAATTTTGAAGGTATACCAGGTATGTCGTCAGTAAACACTATGTATATATAAAATGAAGGGCGCTGACAGGAAATTGTTTTTTTTTACATTTAAACATTTTTGAAGATTATTCTTTGTAGCCGAGATTTGCTGAAGAATTTTCTTTTGTATACTGACTGATACGGAATTTACATTTTATTGAATTGAATAATTATATCGTATAAACATTTTAAATTCACCAAAAAACACATTCTCCCATTTTCTGACGTGTTTTTATAGTATAATTAAATTAAAATAATTATCGTTATATATAAATATTTAGATACATAAATTAATGTAAAAAAGTAGTATTTTCGGTTACATTTTTTATTGCCTTATATCACAATATAATGCTCGTCCGATGATCATTAACTTAAGTTAACGATGTTCAGTTATTTATTTTTTATTACACCAGTCAAATATTTATAACCGTTTTGTTAAAATAATCTCTTCGATGTAGACTCACTTTAAAATAAATTTTCGCTAAGGGTAAATAAACGTGCGTTACATATAATTTTAGAGTATTTATTTTAATTCAGCTATTTGATCAGTGGTAGAGAACCTTCGACCTTCAAGATCAAAGAGTCGTTTTGATTGAGTCATAATTTTTTCCATTAATTTCATATATAATGTTATTATATTCTTGAATGCTACTATATTCGATTAAAGATAAGTGAATGCGGCCTTCCTGTAAGAAACGGTTACCATTTATTTGTTTATTGCTGTTTTTTCCCTTAATTTTACTCCAATAGTTTTAGTATGTCAATGTTGTTTTACAATCGTCGTAAAAAAACTATTTTTTACAGAATAAAACCAACATGTTTTTTTATCGATTTGTGTTTTGTAAAATATATCGCATGCATATAACTATAAATATTTACACCATACGGTTTGTAGCCTGAAATTGTACGTCTAAAATAATAACAGTTTATTTTAAATTCTGCTTAGTTCGTGCAATTCCAACTGTGGTGAAGTTATGGTACAGTAACAAAATAACGGTCTTTAATCGACGTTCATAATCTCTATGTAATCTAAGTATGGTATGCTTATTCCAACTTCAGTAATGTTAACTTCGACTTAATCCGGATTAATTTCAGATATCGCACTCAACTATGTCTTATTCTCAGCATTATCTATAGTAACTTTGAATCATATATGATATCATGCAAATATAAGACATACATACAGGAATGGAGAAAGTCTACTTCATCTATACACCAATAAGTCCGCATTCAAGATTACGTCTTCGATTAAATTCATTTTAAATGTATTTGTTAAATGATGAAAAAATTAAATGCTTTTTATTTTTAATTAAATATCGTTATTGACTAGCTGAATGACATAGAAATCCACGACTACTCCCAATGTTGAGTATAATATATAAAAAAAGGTTCAAAAAAGTGCATATCATATTGAACAATTTTTTTTTTTTTTTTTGAATCGTCTTAAAGCATACAAACCGACAAATCGCGCGCAAAAGCGTCAATGATTTTAGTCAGAGAATGCCGTTTATATAATAGGCAATCGTACGACTAATTCGTTGCAGCTTAAGTTAGTCATAAAATATATGTGGATGTATTTGAAAATTTGATTAGTATCAGGGCTTTATAGTCACAAAAAAACAGGATTTTGACTCCGACAAAAAAGTTCATTTTTATGAGTTTTTCCTACCTTTCCTATTTATGTGCAATAAATTAATGATCAACCAATCATTTCGGCAAATCGTTCATTGCTATATTTTCAGAATTGTCTTCGTCTTTTGTCTCGTTTTTCACGACTCCGACTTAATTGGTTAACTGCCGGCAGGTACATGTATGGCGGTACCCAACACGCCGCGAATTTTACGACAAAAATGAAACCTCCTAAACATATCGTTATTGAAAGTGTAATAAAGTTTATTTATACAACGTATCAAATAAATGAAGAGCGCGCCAGTCGTGCAGTCATTTATCCATAATCATAAAATTAATTGTTCATGGTGCAGGGTTGTCAAAAAAACAAGGTCAAGGTTGTTAAAACGGCGCGTCTTACGACGTAATTTTTGTATGAGCGGCGCTCCGTTCACAGAAAATTATGCGTCTTAAGACGCTTTTGGCAGTTAACCGGTTAAACACCGCGACTTCCACAGCTCTGAATAGTACATCAACATTTGTGCAGTTCAACTAAATAAATATTTTTTCAATTGAAAAATATAAATATTGCATGCAATCAGTTGTAAGAATTAATATAATCTTAAAATATAATTCAAATCAAAAAGTCGAAATAAAGTGAACAAAATAAAATGTTCCAAATTCAAAATCTTTATATAATCGTGTATAGTCAATAACCGTTTTATTCTTCAAATGTATCATATGCATCCATATACCCTGCACATTTCATTTCATTATAGTTGCCATGTAATATGTCCTTGGATATGGGCATTTGAAAATTTTGTTTGTGTGTACCTGCTTTCATATTTAATTAAAAGTACACCGAACTCATTAATTCTTAATTGTCTGACAAATAAAGTTCCTCTAAATATGTTCAGAATACATGATTTTTAAACATTTCCTTGAACTCGAGCGGTCAACGTTCGAGGATAAAGTAAATGCGAGAAAACAAATTGATACGCAACTTGAGGCTCGTCAGTGAAAATTACATTATTTTGAACATACTTGTTAATTTATAATTCGTTAAAGAAATACCGATGCACTTAACACAGTAAATAAAAAATACACACATATTTTGTGTATATGATTTTCGTCAGGTTGTTAATGCTATTTCACAAACGTTGAATCAAATAGTATATAGTATAATATATTTCTACTTTATTATCTTATAGCTTCTTTTTTATGAGGCCAGTTTCACTCGTCGCGAACATTATCAACTGATTAAAAAGAAATCATATCATAATTTATATAAAATTGAGTAAATAATTTCCAACCTTAAGAAACAGTCGGTTTAAAATATGATGTCTTAACACAATATTGTAGTATGTTGTATTTAAAAAAAAAACGAATTAATGCCTAATCTATACTATTGCTCTCAGTTTCTCGACTGTTCTTGATATAATGCAGTTCTACCAGGTGAATGACAAATCAATCGATAAGATTTCATACACCTTTTGCGACGTTATCGCATATACATTGCCGTCACTTTTAAATGTAAATACACGATATAAAGATAAGTCAGTTTGCATATGCTTTTCAATGTGGTGGAATATAAATCGTACAACACGGTTATCCGTGTTACAGTAATTCTGTTATATATGTGTTTATCGTCTTACACAGATTTGTGTAAAAAAGTCTATAAAAAGCACTCAATAATTTTTAACAATCACATTTATATTCGTATCTTTTAAATAAAATTTGTATCAGTTCCGGCATACAAATAGTAGGTCATCGAAAATGGATCAAAAAAACTTTTTTTTAAATATTTTTTATATATTAACGATAACTATGGTTTTCTGGAATTTCCCGTGTATGTTTTTCTGTTTCAAAAGTAATACGCCGTTATCATTTACATAAAATCCCTTGTATATAAATATTCTCGTTAAAGTTTTATTCGACACTCAAACTCTGTATTTAATGTTGGTAGAAAATTGAAAATATTATGTTGAGATAAAACACAATATCTCATTATTTTATTTGTACACGAAACTTGTTCATTTTGCCCTCTGAATTCGCTCATACCAGAATGTATAATGCTTACCATTGTTTTAAGAATATTTGAAAATTATCATTTTTTCTCAATTTTCTTTTGAGCTTCATTTATAATAATTACCCGACTAGTATTTCAAATGATGAATGTGTTTTGATAGAATGTAATATTTTGTTGTTCAAGATTTTTTTAACGTTCCGGATACGCTGTTTTATAAATAATGAAAGAAAATTTTATTTTGTACTGCTACATAACTGCCATTTTGATATTTTTATAATTTTTTATGGTAATAAATACAAAAAATCACACTCTCAAACTCACATGAAGATGAACTAATCACATTAGACATTTAATTAACTGACTGTTTTTGAAAGCGAAACTTACGCATGTGTCGCGCTTTGTTTTACTGTTCATAAAATCACTCGAAATTATTATTACGGTTAAATTGTATTACTTTAATAATATTTCATTAAATCAGCACTGACGAATGAAAATTTGTGTACGTAACTTCCAAATGAAGGTTTAATGAACAGTAAATCTTTTGGTTACGTTTTTCGATGTATCGACATAATAAAGTCACAGCATAACTAAACACTACACAGTCTTACAGTTATGCACGTTAAAACAATTGCTCTACTGTCAAGAAGTGTGTTGATCAGGGAATTAAAAAAGACAAGATGAAGGGGATCGTAAAATCGACTCTGCGTAATAAAAGATTATAAAATATTTGCTTTATCCCTTTGAAAATGTTAACAACCAACATTTAGTAGAAGAGAATGATAATGATATATATGAAAATAATTCAAAAGCTACACGGGACAAATTGTTCATTTAGTCTTTAATTGCACATATATGTTTTTATTATTTAAACAAAAAAAATATTTGTAATGTGGAATCGAATCCTAAAGATTTTATATGAAACCCGAACATATATTACTACTCGCCATATTTTTCCGCGTAATTTTTCCGGCATTGTTTTGAACACAGTTCAGTTCAAGACGTTTAACCCCAGAAATTCAATCCGTCAATGTAAAACCCAACCGCGATCGTTTGGTATGCAAGAAATATGTGTTGATTGTTTTGAAATTGTGGGAATTACGGATTCTTTCGCATTGTCAAAATTTGAACAATAAGCAGCAATTATTAAGCCTGGTCATTCATTGTACTGTTTTATATTCCCAGCAGCCTGTAAACAAAATCGCCTTCACTTATATTCACGCAAGAAGTTTTTCTTATTTTAAGCCTCATTGCTATAACAATGTAATATGTTTTTTTTAATTTGTCCTCTTAACTACCAAATACCCTGTCATGTACACGCTGCCGACATAGCGTTAAATATTTAATATTTCGTCCATGGTAGTAAGTAAAAATAACCCTACTATTGGCGTACCAAGCACAACCTCAGTTAAAATAATATTTAACTCGCATAGGACTTATTTCACAATTAAAAAATTATTACTTAATAAATGTGGATTTAGTATTAAATAATTCACAATCTTCAAAAGTTTTATCGCCAATGTGAATGTCAAACATTGACGGTAAAACTTTTGGTTTGCTTTTTTTTTTTTTTTAATTTAAACTGGCCTAGTAAACCACTCTATACTATAAATCATATATTATTATTTTATCACAGATTTGTGAAAATATGGTCTAATTAGCTATTTGTGATATATTTCATTAAAGTAACATATCCATTTAATGGTTACTGATATAAGAACGTTAAAAATCCGACTGAATAATGTCATTTAAAATTTATTTGTGATTTTTTTCCGTCGTATGGATTTTTAATCTACGGTAAAATCGTGTACCCTTTTGATTATTTCAAATTAAAGGAAATTTCGATATATCTGGCGTATCAAAATTTCACAAAAAAAATATAACGTACATAAATGTTCAATTATAATTCTTGGAAAATTTATTACCATACATATTTTCGAGCGTATTTCGTCGTAAGGTTTCAATGATTTTACAGACTAAGAAAAAATCTCCTTTTTTTAAATAGCTTCATAACCTGCGGGATATGAAGCTATTTAAACCAAAACGGTACCAAAAAACGGGATTATAACCTATATGGGCTTTCGAAAAATGTTTCGTGTTTTAAATATATACATCACAACTTTTGGCATTTTTTTTTGTTGTTGTTGTTAGCTTTAGGTGATGAGCTGATGCTATCGATCTGTTCAAATCCGGTAAATGAAATAAAATAACTACCATGTGGGAAGTAGTTTTTTTTATAAATCATGTTCCCATATGGCCATATGATATAATAATACACATAACTAATTGTAAACAGAGTTGTTATACAATCAGACGTCAAATTTATTATGTATAGCAAGCTCTCAATCTAGAAGCAACCACCGCAAGTGCAAAATGTAAAAACATCGATAATTAATATAGATTGCAAATATTGAAGAAAATCTCATTTTAATTGACTTCGGCGCCTAGATTTTGCATACTTCAAAATACTTCAAAATGATTTCAACTGGTTGTAAAAACCCGCATTGATTATATGTTATTGGTGATGAATTTCGTCAGATTCTTTTTGTGTTCTTATTTTAAATATATCCTTGCTAATTATGTGTCGTCTTTTTGTTTCAGGTAAGCAACGCGAAGATACCAACACATCATATCTGTTGACGTTGACCAAGCGACGTTACATTTTGAAGAATCATCGATGTCAGATTTACTTAAGTATTATAATATTTTTATGCATTGGAATTCGTAACTTGAAATTTCTTCACTATCGCGGCTAGTTAAAAAAGTAAATCATGTATATAAATAACTACGTGTATATTTGTAATATCAATGTGTTGTATAGGTTATGAGGCAAAATGCAAAGGCAGCGAAGAAACGATGATACGTAATTGATCATTTTGCCCTTCTCTAGCAAAAACGTAAAGTTTGTAATGATCGGCGTTGTGGGTTACCTTGAAAAAAAACCGACAAAAATATACATGTTCTACATTATGTAAACATATTTTTTTTTATTTAAAAATTGATTTCTTTAGTTTCACGTATATTGCCTGATTGTTGTTAGTTTAATCACAATATGTGAAATTGACTGCAGAACGATTTTAATGATCTAATATTAGCGGAATGATCTCACTCGAAATAAAGTCTGTAGGATTGCAAATCAACTCTAAATCAAATACCTAAGATTGAGACTAAAAAAAACTATCTTTTGGTTGATGGAAATTTCTTGTTACCATATCCTACTAAATATATATATATGTATATCGTCACATCAATCAAAATACTCATTACGTTATCGACTCAAAGTCCTCATAGAAGGACCGCCAGTGACGTACGAGTTTGAGTTGGTTTATACCGTAGCATCGCGGAGGAAGCCGTATATTCATCTTAAATTTTTTATTAATAATTATATTCGGGACCAAAAAATGCGGTGTCATTTTGCGAACCTTTTTTTAATCGAGAAAAAACTTATATTTATAATGTAGTCGCTTAATTAATAACTCAACATTACCGTAGTGTATAAAATCAAATACTACGTATTTTTTACTCAAATAATGATTGGTATAATTCGTTCCAAAAGCAGTAGCAACATTGCAAAAAAACGCTGTAACAAAAAGCCGCGCCGTGCTGTAAAATGCATTCTTGCATTATGTATTTACATGTTCAGCTATTGATCACAGCAGATTTTTGACAGGCGCTTATTAATTATCACAGGCTCTTCTGAAAGACTAATCTGCGAAATTTTTACATGTCTCGTTCCATGTTGAATGGTCTCTTTTGTGTCCTTCAAATGTACAATTTATCATATCTAGGTGTGGCACTTTTGAAGTGTACAAAGATTTGACCGTTTGACATTGAAGTTTTTAACCCATAACACATTTCATGGCCACATAACAAAAAAAAAAAAATGTCAATTGTAGACGTGCCATATTTTATAATATCCACAATATTTTTATTTCAACCAACAAATTCAACATTTTCTTTTGTCAATAAATAAATATGCTTTTAAGATTTTTTTACAATTTTACTCTAGAAAGTAAATGGTTCAAGACTTAGATAATTTGGCTTAAAATAAACAAAAATGTGTTCTTTTGTTTTTAACGTTTCACTGACTCAATGCTTACACTCAAACCCGATTTTATACGATACATTGATCGTAAAAATTAAGATCTTACACATTATGTAACTGTATATCAAGAATGTATGAAAAACTAATGAGTAACGAGTTATTTATCAATATTCTTCCAGCTTTATATAGAAAAATGCATTTTTTTTATATGTTGATCATTCCATTTAAATCTTCAAGAAATCAATTTATTAAGATTCTAAACCAAATTTAAGCATTTTTTAATAAATAGTTATATATACATAATAGAAATAACTTCCCTCTGTTGATAATTTAGCAATTTCATAGACTGAATACATAATGTTAGAATACCCACGATAATATAAATTGATTCGTCCATTCGATACCATTTGGTTCAAAATGCAGTCAAACGAGGTGTTTTCAATTCATAGAGTGTGATGATATCATCACTGGACTTCATTCGTTTTAAAATGTCACTCTTGACAATAAAATGACATTGTTGCTATTCACATTATGTAAATATTGTGGAAATACTGAATTTTTACTAAAACCTTTGCTGCATTTTCAAAATTCCCACAAATTTTACACGTTGAATTATGCCAAACGCAATATTTTTCAGTTTACACGGGTCAAGCTCCAAAATCGAGCGCGTAATTTAGTTAATGTCTTTAGTCACGCGCGTAGTGTAATCAGAGCAAAAAGTTTGATACAGAGTAGTGTGTTAGTTTACTACTAATAGTACAGTACGTGTCATGGACATTGAATTTGTTATGAAAGCGTAGTCGAGTAGGGGCTGCAATGCCGGGAAAATATATTAATACCGGTATACCAAAAATAACGTCCAATTAGGATCGCTAAACGCGTGATAGTGATTTCGGTCATAGACGCAATATTGAAATGGCCATCGCGTGACCACTTGAAAAAAACAACACGTAAAATCAACTGTGTCAATGCACACGCCTTTAAAGAAAATATCGGCTGTATAATCAAGAAAGTCTAGGACAGGAAATGGTCACCTGCCTACCCATAATCACTATTTTCCTCTTTTATTATATTCAATCAAAATCGATTTTGTTTTATTTTTAACGAAAACACCGTTATTTTTTGATATTGAAACCATTGATAAAGAATGGAATAACAGATGAAATACCGGGATCCCGTTTTGTGTGATACCGATATCGGATTGCCTATCCTCGAATAAGGCGTTTCATGTAGTACGGCCGGTATCTTTCGATCGGCATGTAAATTTTGTCCATTATTCTCTAGAGACACCTGTTACAACAGTATGTGTGTTTATTTTTGACCGGCATACCTAGCTGTTTGAACTGTAGCCTGAGTCATAAAAAAATGTTTGAATTAATATAACAAGTCTGGCGATAATGTATGAAAATTTGATATGATTTCCAAGAATAGATATGCACAACGCCTGGATACGCCTTATTTCTATGGATATTTTGTTTGAAAAAGCTGTAATTCTCTACGTAGTTTGTACGCGATATCGCATTGCTTGTCATTTTATTTTAATTCAAAAGATTCACAAGAAGATCAGAATTGATAGCACTTATCACAAGCCCTGCTCGTCGTATTCTTTTACACTAAATTTACGCTTAGTCTAGGCATCTGAAAATGAGAAATAGTATTATCTTAAATGATATTGAAAAAAAAACATTTTATAATACCTATCGATAGCAATAATTATTAATACGACCCGGTTAATGAAGTCGTTTCCAATTATACTGTTATTGCACTAATTTGTTATTGTATATGGTATGGTAAATAGGGTGTCAGTGGCGTGCTTAAGCAGTGACTTAAGTTAAAAATTATGTTTGAAATAAAAAATCTATCAATTGTGATAAAATATATTTTTTTAAGTTTTCAATTTCTGATGATACAATAATCTGGCAAATAGTAGCTATATAATGCACACATTTTTAACCCTCCAATTGTTGATACGGCTGATTGCAGTGTGTTGAAAGTTGACACTGCAAATTCTTTCGTGAAAGAGGTAATTTTAATATTACAACGTAACTTGATCACATGTCCTAACCAAATAATCTCCGTATGTTTAGTTTATTGAGTAAGATTCTTGAAAGCAGCTTTTATAAGACATAAAATATTTGCTGCATTAAGGTATGGCTAAAAATATATACATAGCATTATATTTGCGCGGTAATAGTTTCCATGCAACCGCGTAAAAAGGTATGAACAAATCCAAACGGAAGATAGATTATGTTTTATAACACTGAACAGTGCTATCCCGGCACTGTCAAAAATAGAATTATTGATGTAAAAATTGCCACGTATGCATTCGGGCTATCCGAACACATAATTCCTCCCATGTTTTCAAACACGGGAAATGCTCTTCGGGCATTTCTCGGTGACCTGATTTTACATTTTGTTAGCACTATCCAATATTCGTACAACAATAACGCTCCCATTCGAAACACAAAATTGTAGAGCCATTCCGAATAGCCCATAAATACTTTATAACAGTCAAATTGGCAATCATTTAGAAATTGACGACTAACATTCGTTTTGATATATCAATAAAATACGTTACCTACTCAAAAACTTTAATACGTTCCGTAGGCGATGTTATTATAGCCATATTTTATTATCCTTAAATATGCGAAGGCGATCCTCTCTTACAAGAGCTGCCATACGAAGTGGATACGTATTATTTTTCAATACCTAGTTTTTCTCTATGGCAATCAAATTTAAATTAAAAATGACAAAACACTTATTAAACCAAACACTTATTAAACCAAATTTTATTTCTGTAGAATCAAAAACTATGTTTCGTTTTGTAGACTTTTCGGCAATTGCTTAGATAATTTTTGAGCTGGTTCACAGAACACGGGATAGTAATCAATCTTTTATCATTTATTATTTTATGTCACATAACTATACTAAATCGTATCATCATAGGTTATATGGCCGGGGTTTACTATACGTAACTTCCGATATTTATCATAGCCATTTTGCGGCTGTTTAATAATATAGCGCGAGAAAATAGTGGTATTGTATTTATTATTATACTTATTTTCAAAGATGAAAATAGTATAACGTGGATATTGAGAAGCCAAGTAACCAATGAGATATGTGACTTTATTTAATACCAATTGTTACTATGAATGGCTAATCTGTTTAATTTTTTTTTTTATAAATTTTGTAAATGCTCATATTGTGGTATTTATTTTTTGTAATTTTCATTCAAGTATTAACAATCTTCATTTGGTATAATTTTATACAGTCACGAAAGACAAAAATGTGGTAATAGTATAAGAAAAGTGTTTTTAACCGGATGGCTGCCTGAGGCGAGATATCTCATCAATATATTTAAACGTATTTTTCTCCAAAAATATTCCTTCTATTAAAATGATTCTTTGACAGGTCACACACTGATATCTATAAGAAAGATTTAAAAACATTTTACTTCAATTTTTTTTTGTTTGTAATTTCGCAACTCCACGTGATAATAAAATGTTATATATGTCGCATGCTCACGTAAATCAACCGTATTTGTCAAATTTATAGCCCTAAAACCTAAATTATTGTTTCTCTCATTTCAGACTCTTAATAGTTTGACGACCTCTGTTTATGATACGGCATGCCATAAACTTCGAACATTTTACACAAATGCGTTGTCAAAAGCTGTCCAAAAGCACACTGCCATTTTCTTTCACTCGCGGATTTTTATTGCAGTGTTTTATTACCTATCCTAAAATCGTGCCTTCAAAATCGTTGACGTCGTATTTTAGTATCGCAGATTCGAAGGCCGTACGTATTTTCAACTCGCGAAATATACAAAAAAGTGTTCTTGAAATATGTTGATACAAACGTGAGAAAAACTGTGTTTTATTTTTGACTGTAAGTAGGGCAGTATCAATACTATGTTGTCAGTTTCCCAGAACCTGAGATTTTGATTATCGTCATTTGCGTTCGCTTTTATCTAAGCAATCGTAAACTCCATGTAGTTGCTTTAGTTGATTTTTTTACTTAAAGCAATGCATTATTTTATCAATTCAGTTAAACATCGAAAAATTAAAGAGTTTCTTCTTATACCACATTTCCATTTTTTTCTTCTCTTCTAACTGAAATTTATGACTCTCTTGTTACACTTTTCTTCATATTGTATGCGCTAAGAATTAACCGGATCGGCGTGACAGTTTTTCTTACAAACAAAATCTGTCCGCGTTGCTATTTTTCAAAATGTTCTCTTTCCACGTAGAGCTATAAATACACAAAAAAAAATATGTTTGGGTTGGCTTTTATGGAAGCTAGATGCGTTAGGAATGTTTCACAACATTAAAAAACACAAAGAAATGTCCTATGTTGTCACAATCACCTTAACAAATAAATCCCTAACAAATAACTAACTCGTAAATTGTCATTACAATGAAGTAACGAGGTAACCAATCAAACTCAAATGAACAAGGCCATTACTGTCACGTGTCATGGAGTGTCACATTGCAATGCCGCGCGATTGGTGCAAAGGTCAGTGCGAAGTTAGACGCGAGTTTAACATGCAGTTTCAAACTGATTTGGCGGGATCGGAATAAATTTGAAGGGTTCGAAAAGTCGATGTTTTAAGCATGTAAACCTAGTAATTTTGACAATTTAATGGAGGTGGCAGTATCAGGACGAATTGTGCGATATTTTAAAACCAAAATCAGTCCTATATGCAAAAGATTGCCTGTATTATCGATGTTTGAATGTTCGCGTCCCAACGTCTGGGGCGCTCGCGCACAGACCTTGCACATTGCCGTCCCATACGTCGGGGCGTTAGCGTGGAAGAGATTAATAGCTTGTTTAATATGCACAGTTGAAAGCTAGCTTAGTGAGCGTCAAATAATCGGCCGGCACGCGGTAAAAATTCTACTACTTATAATCACGGTCTTATCATGCACGTTTATTAAACTGTTTGCGGTTGGTGATTCTTTGACTTAAACATTTTATTTTTTATTGTTCACGTTTAAACCAATGATTCAAGTTGTCCCATGAGTAGCTCACATAAAAAGAAAATTAAGCGTGCAACTGTTTTTATCGTGACAAACTTTATCGAGTTGTTTTCAGTTAATGTAGTTTGTTTACTTTTTTTAAATTATTAAGTCTTTCTATAATCATTTTACGCCAAAATAAAACTAACACAGTACAAGAAACGGTCATATGTTTCGAAACGAGAGTTGTGATAGGTCATAAATAAATCGATTTTAACATGTCAAAGGAGTGTATTTTTGAAACTCGGAAAAATCTTAAATCATGTGAAATATCTGTAACCACAGCCGGCGCTGCATTTTGCATCTGGCGCGTCTACGCGAGCTTAAAAAGTTTGTGCATTTTAAAACGAGAAATGGTGAGAGTAATCGTTTTCAATTAAGTTGTCGTTTTAAAGCGTACAAACAACCAATCATGCGAGAGAAGTGCATAGCCGGCTATTATATGAAAATTATTATAAGATTATGAATCTATCGTACATCACCATATGTGTCGTACTTGCGGTCGTGTTAAATATGTGACCTATTATATTTACAATATTGTTCTTTAAACTTTTTTCTTTAGAGAATATTTACAACTGCGAGAGAATTTGAACAGAAATTGTTTTAAGGCAGTGGTTAGCATACTCGTTAATCAACTGAGACAGATATTAACTTGGAATTTCTTTTCAGCCTTAACGATACAATAAGTAAATTGTGATGAAATTCACTTCAGAAGTCCTAAGCTGGCTTGTTTTACAATAAAAACGATTACTATCTGATTGAGGTGGTATGGCTTTCGTGAGCCCCAGTTTTAAGAGAATTGATTTTTTCAGTCTCTCAATATCGGTATTTTTGATCGAGAAAGAATATTAAAACGGGTCTAAGACAGGATTATTAATTTGCTTGTTCTCGATATACTCCAGTATTCAGGATCGCATAACTATGACGAAGTTAACACATTAGTTATTGAAAGTGTATAATTCAAACCTGTGAATACCGCACCCGAAGATGGCTTTGGCGATTAGATTAGCGGCCTGGTTGTCAACTCTGTCTAAACATTGCTTTATACAATTGTTTCCAAATAATTCGAGCATGAAACATAAATAATATTTTTTCTGTCGTATGATTTGTGCAAAGCAACATTAATATGTGATTATACATACATATATATATACAATATATGTTTGGGAAGCTTATGTAAATATCAAATTTGAATCGCTACAACTTTGTACGATTCCACATGTTTTGTCACTAACGACCCGGGTTTCGCCTTTCGGTATTTTCAAGCATTCTATCACACGGATGCAACAGAACTGACTTAAAATAAACAGTTAGCACCGTCTATATACCAAATTTATTAATTAAAGGAAAACATGTACCCAAGGCAAGCAGTAAATTGCAGCTAAAACAAATTTAATAATATTATTTTAATAATAATTAACACAATTTTCTATGATATTCTACGATCTTGTTAATGAGTCATTCTTTAAAGGGTTAACAATTCAAGTTTTATATTGAAATTCCATCAAGCACCTTAAGTCGATATCATAGATTATGTAAATTAAATAAAAATGTAAAAAAAAAAAAAAGAAGAGACCTTTAAATACTAAAATCTGTTAAAAGCATCCATCAAACCCCTTGATAGGTGTATTTTTTTTTTATTGAAAATTGGATGAAGAAAGAAAGTCAACATCCGTTCGGTTCTACATAATTTTAATGCACAATTGGACGTATTGATGATTTACTAACCGTATATGACGCCACGTAGTTGGCGATAATTACTTATAGTTTACTGTTTACTCAATAAAGGCGTTGTTAGTTAGTCCCAAAGTGCTGGAGCCTTATTCGAAATTTATTATCTCTTTTTTCGATGCTATGCAAACGAAGCTAAGTGTAATTCTTTGACGGTGCTAATTTTTTCGCTAAGTTTACTTAAAATGTGAACTCATTCACAAATAATCTTGACATTCTCAGTAACCGTTCGATGTGTGTATATACATATTTAGCACTTCGCCAATAAATTTGTTGTTATATGATCGCATAACGATGGGAATACTTGAGAGAACACCCGTAAATTATAATTAGTAGCATTTTGTCTTGCAAAATTATTTGTGTGTATCGCTTGTTACGGTACTTTGCACCTGTAACCACGGATTTATAAAGTTATTTGTTCTGCGTATGCTTCGCACGTAGTAACAAATATTGTTTCTGTTGTAATGTTTATTCGTAAACCATGGCCTCGGTGGCAGCGTTTTTCGTGGCGCAGCGTGCAGTGTGTATGTCTAACACGTGAACACAGACAAAATCTATAGTTCTTGATCCTTTTTGATTTGATGGTAGAGCGGTGTTAGGATCGTGCATGACAGTGTCAAACCCGCTTTTTTTATGAAACACCACTAGAACACGGTGGAAAAAATAACAATGTATTTTAGTTGTACAACATTCTTGTAAGATATAATCGATAGCTATTTCGGTTCACACTATTGTCAGAACTATGCTTAAACGAACATTTGCTTATCTATATATAGCTGTGTAGAAAAGGTACATACATCTTCTCTCCTGTTTTAACGACCTAGTTAACGACGTTTCTTGCTCGCAATAAAACTAAAAATTGTAAATTAAACTAAAAAAGCGGCTATATCAATAAGTTTACATATGGCAAGGAAATGGTCTATTACGAAAACAAAACAGACCGCTGTAGAGGGTTAAGCAATGGCGATATCGACATATCATAGTTTGTTCGTTAAGAATCCTTTGTGATGAAAATAATTTTGTAGAACTAAAATACATTACTATTTTTTTCATAGTCTTATAATGGAGTTCTACCAAGTAAATGCCAATTCTATCAATAAACACCACTAGTTTAGCATGTGTATAGAATTCGTTTGGTCGTTTCAAGAACATATTTTTGAATTTCAATCTTCATATAATGCTTCGTTCTCATCCTATTTATAATTTCAAATGTTGATATACAGTATATGAGGTATATTTTGTAAATTTAATTATAACTAATATATATTACATAAAAATCCGTCAGTGAAACTAGTTCACGTGTTTTACTGATGTAATACAATATTTTCATGCACTTAACAACCACCACTGGTTTTAAAGTAGTAAAAGTCCAGTAGTTTTTAAAAGGATATATTAAGTGATATCTACCATTTTAGAATTTCTGAAGATATTAATTTCAGTTTAATGTATGGACTCTTCAAATATAAAAAAAAAATACAAAATGCTTCTAAATTTAACGAAGCTTCTTGTTCGACACACTTAAATCACGTCCGTAAAAATGACGCCTAAGCCGTAGAATATTTTTTGTTATGTCCGCCCATTTCTCAAACTTGTTTAAAGACTTTCATTAATTTCGCATTGTTTATAATATTTTAACATTGGTTCTTCAGTAAATTCTTTATTGTAAAGTGCGCAAAAAACAAGCTCTCAAAATATTTCTGAACAATCCGGCATTGTTTTTTTTTTTTTTAATGGAATTTCAAAATGAAATAACCTTGAAATATCTTGAGAAGAGAAACTCAACTGTATGGATTCAATAAAAATACATACTTTCTAATGAAATACATCTTGATCAAATGTTTTTATTGACCGTGTGCGGAGACTATTATATTTATCAAGTTTGAATCGCTCAATTTTTTAATCGATTTCATCAATTTTGATTTTGTCTACGATACTAGAGCTTTGTTTGCGTGAAAAATATATTCGTTTAGATAGCGGGTGTTATTTCGATCATAATTTTTTTTTTAGTTCAAGATAAAATATTCTCGTGCTTTTAGGGTTGCCAACAATCAAGATTTGATATTACCGGATATTGTATCATTCTTTTTACATCCGCGACATGTCGCAAACACGATAACTTACTGAACTAAAACGACTTAAAAGACTAAAAACGATTTTTTGGCAGATTTTTTTCTCAAGAATATCCGAACTAGATCGTCTAGGTTTTTTTCCTAAATTCTACAGATTATTTGTCACATGCATGTTGCAAAAAAACAAAAACAATCATCTTTTTCTCATCTTACTATTGTAAAATGAATTATGTATAGTAAACAAGATAATGGCATATGCAATGATAATTTTCAAATGTTAACATTTTGCATTTGAAATTCACTTGTGAATGATATGTATGATTGTTTTGAAGTACATTGCTTTGCAATAATATTCCACATTTCCGCATTATGGGATTGTGTGCGATATAAGATAAAATTGACAACCCTTATCGTAGGTGTATGTTTGTATTTTACTTATTATCAGTTTCTATGACAGCTGTCAGATAAAAATCACCATTGAATTGTTGCCACTCTAGAAATAGCCTCCCAAACATAATTGTTTGATATATAATAAATACTTGGCTCGCCCGAATCTTAAGCAAAATTTGGAATTTATTTATTTTCAATGTGTAGAGCCAGAAATTTATTAATAATTCAACGCGTCGCTCTTTTTACAATAAATTTAATTTATTATTCACGGAAAACTTGAAAGAACACCTAAGATATGTTTTTTTATTAATGCATACTTAATAATAATTTTCAATTTAAATATTTATGAGTATATCCGGCCGCTCTTCCTTTTCATAGCGATTTCGCCGAAATATTTGTTTTGCATCTTAAACTCGCTGACAGACGAAGGCAATAATATAAATTTTTAACAATCTAAAGCAATTATTTGGACACATTCTTTAAGTTTACTTTTTTTAAATAGATTTCTTTGTTTGGTGCTGTTGCTTTATTTCCGACATCGTTTTTATTGCCTATTATATTTTCTCTTATACTACAATAGTTTATGGTAACATACGCTTTCTTTTTCATTGAAAAATTGGTTGATTCTCATTCTGATAGACAAACACTCTGATTGGGTGATAATCAACTTATTGTTTGAATTAGCATTTACTTGGTAGAAATCTATTATAACTATATGAAAAAATAGCAATTTATTTAATTTCTACAAAATTTATTAGGTATATAGCAGTAGCTCTGACGAAGGCGTAAGCCGAAATAGCTATCGACTATATATCTAAAAAAAATGTAGTTTGTAAAACCACGTATTTCATATGTAGTCGTATTTTTAAGTTTAAACTGTTAAAACATTTTTAAGATTCCAGACTTTTTGTCACTTAACGAATCGAGTTTCGTCTTTCGGAAACATCAGGCATTCTATCACACGGATGCAACGGAAGTACAATAAACAGTTTTGCATCCGTTATATACAAGGAGAATTAATTTCAAATGAAAAGCACCACTGTAAAGCACAAAGTAACACTGGGGCTTCTAATCGACGATTAATCCAATAATTTTTATTAAATGGTTGGCACTACTGTATTCCCTCATGACATCCGGGTTGACAAGGTGTCAGTATTTCTTGCTTATTGGCTAGAAAAGGATATTACAATATATTTGTCCAACTGCCGCAAATATCTGAGTCGACTCAATTATTATACCGGTTCGAGACCAGCTATACAACTTTCAGGACGTTTGGATTAAAGATTCCAAATTATCGAAATGTCGAAATTATCAGTTATTCGAATTTCGAATATTAAAAATTAAACCATTCAAATATTGATTGCAATAGTTCATAAAGTCACTTCATAGATTTTAACTGTGCTTCCTTGATGGGAAGGTATTATATTGAATTAAAACAATACTGATTAGTACTTTTACCACAATTGTATATTAATGAAATAAGGACCGGTTTCGGACATCTCGAGCATTATCAACTGAGAACATTCAAATTGAAACAAGGTAATTTTTTATTTTTTTATTTAATAATTATCAGGTATGCAAAACATACGAATAATATGTAAATGAAGTAAAATAGTTCACTGATCAGTTGATTATACTGGCAGTGATCGAAACCATTCATGAATTTGTTTATATGTAACTTAATATTGTGTTTTATAATTTTAATTTTTTTTTGTGAATTATGAAAATAATATTTGAAATAAAATTTACAAGAAAACATATTTATACTCATGTTCGATTAAGCTGACGGATAAATTTATTTCAAATATTATTCTTTACAATTATTTTAAATCTATACTTATAAAAAAACACTTATTCTGATATTTAAATTATTGTACAAGAAGTTTTGATTTCGGCATCAAAATATTTTATGATTTGTGTTCGAATAGTTTCTCAAATATTCGAATTGCGAATACTTCAAAAAGAGTCGAATGTATTCGAATATTTCTTTGACCTTCTGGTCTGGATTAAAGTTCTGTTAAGTAAAATAATACATTCCTTATCACAAAATTCGAGATCCAAAGCATGTTTGTTTGCGATATCTTTTCTCTTTGATGTGACCTCAATTAGACGAAATGTCAAATAAATTGATCAGATAGAATGTGTTTGGGACGGAATGAAAATATCAGAGAAATTTAAATATCTTGAGGCACAAATCAATAATTCTATTTTAAATCCATGAAAGAAAGTGTCCATTCGTGTTTATGTTATGTACCTTCTAAATAGGATAAAAGGAAAATCCAAAAACACTCATCAACGATTAAGCTACAGAATACCGGTAATGAAAAGTAATTGCTCATTTAAAAATATATATTATAATAAATATTAGTGTTAGAATAGTTTTTCTTGTATTGAGTTGAAGAAAATGAACATATATGCAAATTGCTCTTAACAAATAAAGGACATTATTGCATCTCAAATTTTTTCATGTTCCAGCAAGTACGTAAATAATAAATATTTTTTTTTGTATTCACTGTGATATGATTATACGAATGACGTACTAATTTATAAGATGTTTAACCATGACCTTTGTCAATTAGATTTAAGATGGAAATATCATTCGATTCGGCACATAGAATTTTGGAGAAACCATATAGTCAGGTTTTTGTATTTGTTTAATTACTTCATTAAATCTGTTTTTAATAATATTTCCGCGGCGTCGATAAAAGGCGGCCGTCCCAGGAAGTAGTATAAATATGTATTAAAACAGATTTTATATTGTTATATTAATGTTGTTTTAAAAATTTACACTTCCATTTAGTTGAATCGGTTAAGGCTTTTAAAATACCATTCACGGCCTTCATCTTGTATGACATCAGAGGCAGTTGGCTGAAGTTAACCTTATTTTGCTATTTCAAATACAATAGTTTGCTTTCAAAGTCATATAAATAAACCCATTTGTATTCAAACAAGAAACATTATCATTATTAATAACCATAAGATATCTTTGTCACTATTTAACCTATTCCGTTCCGAATGATATAACTTACATTTATCCTTGGAGCCTTTTTGTGTTTTTGGTTATTCGCTATTGAAAGATCGACGGGTGAGTAAGTAAATGAGTAAAATAAAATTTATAAACCGTGTCAAAATGAAATAAATTATACTATGTAAAGTCATACACGAATGCAGTTCCTTTTATCCAGAACAGCGGCTTACAACCCGGGAGGCGTGGAATATTGCTAGGGAATCGCTAAAACTTTTTACCACAATATCTAAAAATAAATAGATGTTTATGACTTATCGCAGCAAAAACCTTATTATTATTCACTTAATTTCGATATTTCTTTTTGTGTTATGTAGCTATTATTATTTAAACGTGTCTATGTCATTATAAACATTTTTTTAGGCAGGCGTAGTAGCATAAAGTTTAGAAGACACTGCTCTAAGGAAAAGCTATTCATCTGAAAATTGTGTACTTGCCTACAATCTCTTACCCAGTTTTCCGTTCTCAAACAAATCATAATTATTTTTATAAACCCTTGGTGATTTTTATTACGGAATTTTAGATTACGTAACTTGAAGTGGTTTATATTTGCATATTTATGTACATTTTTACGTGTTGCATTAATCTTATTTACACTGCTTTAAGTAGGGCGCGGCTATGTTTTGATTTATTAACGACTCGTTTTTTAAACAATGTTGTTTCTGATATCCAAAAAAAAATACGCTGGAGGTCAAATCCGTAACTAAAATCTAACAGTTCCTCTCAAATTGTTTTTGTCTTTCCATTCCATACAGGCACAATTAAAATATATTTGGTATGGATAAACATATTACATGATATAAACCAACCGGTCTCTTATGTGTGCAAATACATCCGATGCACTCCGATCTTATGGAGAAATCATGCGAGATTGTCGAGTGAATTCAATTTAGATATTGAATCAAGCACGCCAAGACCTGTGTGGCAAATGAAAAATCATACATCTTTACATTCAAATAAAATCTTGCTTTTCTCAATTTAACCGAAGATTAAATCATAATTTTTTCAGATATTTTTTGTGGTATAAATAATCCAAAGAGGTCAAAAACGCATATTTGCGCAGGTATACAATTTTGCAATGGAAATGACGTTATGTGCTTTTGGCGAAAAATCTTGCTTTTTTATATGATTAGTATTATTTGTTTTTAAAAATATGATAAATACATTTTATAAAATTGTTTCTTATAGAAATACTTAGCTAATGTAAATATGTCTCATGTCTATAAAATTGGTATGCAGCGAATTATTCATAAAAGTGAAGATTTTATCTCTGCTATTTTTATACTTCCATAAGCAAATTGTAATAATGTCTTCGTCAAAATATATTTTAAAATTTGCTATCATTATTAATTTAACTATTATATTTGAAACATGGACCGCGCTTAGGAAAATAGCAATTTCGATCTGTTTTTATTTTTTATCAACAGATGGCAGTAAAACACACAATACAAATCGCAAGTGCAATGCAATGTTGATTTATGCTGTCAAAATTTTTCACCGTTCACAGTCGTGCCTTAAACTAATGAGTAAGGAAAATATTGAGCCTTGGTGACGCTTGGCTATGCTTTTCTAGCGACTTTATTTTTGAAGAGGTACAGGTCGTCCCCTTGAGCCGCTCGCCTACTTTTGCGAGTGGTTCGGGTGAAGCGATCTGCCTCGCAGTATAATAATTTACGTTCTTCACATGAAACACTAACAACTGTTAATTCTTCAATCTTTTACATTTATTTCATTGCCCTTTTACGTGTTGAATTTCCTAACACGGCAAATTCTGCAAATCAAAATGATTCTGGTTTACAATATATTATTTAATAATCTAGTAAGTAATGGAAAAAAATTCAATTGGTTTCCAAGAGAATTTTCTTAGAAATTAATTATTCGTAAGAAGAACTATAGTTCTGACGATGGCGTGAGCCGAAATAGCTATCAACTATATTTGTTAAAAATTATTTTATGGAACTAAAATACATTGCTGTTTTTCCCCCGTATTTAATGGGTAAATGCGTTGGCTAGATAACTGAATTAAGGGGTATGTAAAATTACTTATACAAATTTGTTTTAATCAGATGTAGGCGCTGTGGAGTAGCGGTGTTTCGGTCGGAGTCGGAGTCGTGAAGTACTTTTTCGATTAGATGATTTTGTAGAAAATCTCAATGAAAAATTTGCCGGAATTGGTTGGTTGATTTTTACTTTAATGCGCAAAAATAGGAATGGAAATTATTTTTTTTATTCGTAGTCGTGATTTTTTAACAACTCTACAGCCTTGGTCAGATATTTGCACGAAAGTAATAATTATAAATACAAATATTTTCAATGGATTCGGCGGTAAATTTGTGAAAGTAATGTTTTTAATAAAAAAAAATATTGAAAACATTGTCATTACACCCAGTGTCTGGATTCTGAGGATGCTTCTCAAAAAAGCGAAACACGTGTCACATTTCCCAAGAGGAATAAAAAAGTTACAAGCTCAAATTGTATAGTCATTAACAGCTAGAAATTACCAAAATAATAGAAAATCAACACACCGGTGGATTGTTAGCTTAAGACAGGTTAATAAAAACCAATCTAATACTATTGTTGATGTTGCTTAATTTAACTTGACAACCACTTTTAAGGTGTTTACTGTCACTTCTTGATGGAAAGCGATGATATTTTCTATAATAAAAACACATTTTTTTAGTACTTATTTCCACAATATATTTTTTGATCAGGACCGGTTTCGCTCGTCGCATCAGTTGATAAATTTCGCCATGAGCGAAACCGGTTCTGATCAAAAATATTGCGTAAATAAGTACTAAAAAAATATGTTTTTATTATTTAAAATAACTTAACAACGTCTGTGAATATAGCTGACCACATAAATATGTAATACAATTTGAATAAAGTACTACCAACAAACATAAAAGTACTGTCTATCTACCAATGAACATATGAATTTGACCGCTAGTTAGCTCGACAGAAGAGACCAAATTCGTTTTTGTTTTTGCAATAAACTATGCAACAAGACAAAAGGAGGAAATGTCTAGCCAAGGAGACAAGAGGGGTTCACACTGGTGACGGCACAGACCTTGGATTTTGCAGTAATAATAGTCGTTACGCTATTTTATTGTTATATAACCAACATGTCTCGCTATCAATGGACCCAGTACCTTGGTCCACCCACAACGTTATTTACGGCGACGTGATGAGACTGGACACCTGCGCAATATTTAATCAGTTACATTGATTTTACAACATTTTTCATTATTGTAGAATATTGACAATGATCTAAAAACCGGAAAAACAAAAGCATGTGTTTTTTTTTATATATTGATATTCACTCATTTTTTTTCACTTGAAATTATATTTTATGATGTTAAATGTGGAATACAATGTCATGTCAATGTGCTCGCAGACGCTTTGCTTAGTGGCACTTATTTGGGATGCGCAATTTGCAATGACTGTAGTATGAATCTGGCTAAATCTGTTGGATAGCGTTTATTCTGCTGACTTTGAGCGTGTCAAGTGTTAGTGGTTTATTCGCAAAGGCTTGCATTTTAAAATAGCCCCAAAGGATGAAGTCTAAATTCGTTAAATCTCACGATCTCAATGGCCAATTCCATGCTCTCAAATCACTCGTGCAGAATATCTATCCAAAATTGATGAATTGCACATGTTGTTCAACGCTTCAACTTTCCATATTGATTTTCCGTTGTCTTTTATATTAAGCAATTGACAAAAAATTTGACAGATATCACTTAAACAACACGACTGCTATAGCCTAACAAATTTCAATCATCCCTTTTGAAAGACCCTGTACTTGTGTAATTCGAATGTGGTTTGTTCATAATTTTACTTCATCCAATTTTCAAAACAGGCGATCAGTATAAATAGTCCAAAGAAATATCATATTTTGATTCATTCGTACAATTAAGATTTAACTAGTACACACAAAAAGATTGCTTTTTTAGTACGGTCCAAATTGAAGCGGATATTTTTGAAGAATACATTCTTTGAGCAAAAATAATAAAAATATATATTATAAATCACTTTTAAGGTGTTAACTGTCACTTCTTGATGGAAAGGCATTATATTTTAAATAATAAAAACACATTTTTTTAGTACTTATTTCCACAATATATTTTTTGATCAGGACCGGATTCGCTCATCGCGAGCATTATCAACTGATCCTTCTGATTTATTTGTGTACGCACCAGATAGAAAAACAAAAAACATTGTGTATCCAAAAGCACTCCAATAAATAAAAACACATACGGCCACCACTGTCAAATTTAGGTAAGAAAAACATAACCTTAGCTTATCGCTTCTAATTGGCTCCGACCTTACCTCAAGTCCGACTTATCCAATCGGAAGGCGAGAGGCTCCCGACGTGGCGCTTCCATAAAGTCGCGGTTTCTTTTTTTTAGTGGCAGTGCAACGCATGCCGGGTACAGGCTAGTTATATTATAAAATGGAATTACATATATTTTTATACAGTCGAACGACACTCAAATCAAAGTTATGCAGCTTACGTTCGATCAATACGTTCTCCAAAAAATATGCCAAGTCCGTGTATCTAAATAATATGGTGAATATGTTTATGGCGGTTGTTACAAAAGCCTGACTTTTATGAGCGTCTTGGCACATATCCAAGAGGTTAGAACACCCTTTACACCCACCGGTCTACTTATTTGCAGTCTTTGTTCGTCTCAACAATACATTCGGCAAATTGGATGAGATATTCGCATATTCGTATATTCTGCTAAATCACGGGAACCTGTTACGGGAATCCGATACATAGCATCATATCAATTAGAGGCATAAATATCATTACTGTAGAATTAGTTTTTCGAATGTACAGTTTGGCAAAAATATGTTACAGTACAGGTTAATTACCCTCATTAGCTTTATAATATATTTTAAATAATAAAAACACATTTTTTTAGTACTTATTTCCGCAATATATTTTTTGATCAGGACCGGTTTCGCTCATCGCGAGCATTATCAACTGATCAGATCTCGCCTTCCGATTGGATAAGTCGGACTTGAGGCAAGGTCGGAGCCAATTAGAAGCGATAAGCTTAGGTTATGTTTTTCTTACCTAAATTTGACAGTGGTGGCCGTATGTGTTTTTATTTATTGGAGTGCTTTTGGATACACAATGTTTTTTGTTTTTCTATCTGGTGCCTACACAAATAAATCAGAAGGTTTTCCAACGCGTGAGCAGGCCACATACAGTTGGCCATGTGAGAAGCATGGATTTTCTAAATTTAGTCCACACACTTGTAACGACTGTCCTTGTGCCTTATTGATGGTCATTTTAAAGGCGACTCGCACTGGAAACTACAGACGTTTAAATTCAAATGGCATATCTGTCGGAATCATTGGGATGCGTGGCAACAGTACATCTTCTCCTTTGAATTTCCCGTTTAAAATTGTAGCTTCAATAATATTGTTCATCATTTTTCTTACTGAAAGCCTGGTAACGTTACTTGTTTTTGGCTGCTAATATAGCACGTGCACTGAGCCATTGATGATTTTTATGATTGTGTGCAATATTTGGAGAAACGTTGTGAATCAATTCGTCTATGGTTGCGGTTATTTTACAGAAATTTGCTGGCAATGTGATACATTGTGTGGATTCCTCTATTGCCATTTTCCCATTTCCCATATCCAACAATTGCATTGCGAAACGTTCAGCGGATGTATCATGTTGTAGTTGTACACGCATATTGGTCTTCAAAGTGAATGTATGTACGTATCGCCATAAAACGGATGATTTGAGACATGCATTAAGTTCATCGGCTATTGTTGAACGTGATATAACAGGTAGAGTTTGTCGATAATCACCAGACAATAAAAGGAGTGCGCCACCGAAAAGTTGTTCATTTCCTCTCAAATCTTTTAGTGTGCGATGAAGTGCTTCAAATGATTTTTTGTGCGCCATAGTACATTCGTCCCATACAATGAGTTTACATGATGTGAGTAGTTTGCCCGTTTTAGAATTTTTGTTGATATTGCATGTTGGTGTCTCAATTATTTGCATATTCAATGGCAATTTCAGTGGTGAATGCGCTGTTCGGCCACCATCCAAAAGAGTTGCTGCAATTCCAGATGATGCGATTGCTAGTGCAATCTTCTTTCGTGATCGTGTGGCTGCCAAAATGAGTGAAATGAGGAAGGTTTTACCTGTGCCTCCGGGTGCATCTAGGAAATAAAATCCACTACTTTGAGTTATAATTGCATCCATAATTGTGTCATACACTATACGTTGATCTGGAACCAATTTCGGAAGATTCGTTTGAACAAATTTACCCAATTCATCGACATCAAAGTGTGTTTCTCGTTGGAAATCACGATCAAGTAAGTCGTTTTCAGATCGATTCAGCGCAGCCATTCCCAATTGTAGCAGTGATTTGTTAGCGATTACTAAAAATATGTCGTCAATCAATAGCAATGCCTCATTATACACGTTTGGTGTGAATTGAAGGTGTGGATTTTGAATTGTTGCACGCAAACTATGTAAAATATCTTCACTCATGTAGTCTTTGTATTTTTCCCAAAGATCATTTGGATTGGATGGAAAGCACATTGTTAATATTACTGCAAATAACGCACGTATTTGTTGTGGGTGAGCAGTATTCGATGAATCGGCGAGTGAAGTGTCCCAATGTGCATCGTTTTCTAGAAGATTTAATTCGAGGCAAGCTTCACGATAAGTGACACATATTCGACCGTTTACTGTTCTCAATTCTTGAAAGGATGTCGGTCCACGTAAGTTGATTAACAGTAATCGCAAGTAAAAGCATTCTGCATTATTTGGGTGAACAGTGTACAGACGTCCTAATGCGTCGGTTGAATATACATTGTAATGTTCATCAACTGCTTTACCTTGTTTGCGACGTTGAAATTTTTTTCCGATGCATTCCATCTGTAGGATGTTGGCACTTCAGAGTAAAGTAGCGTCTTTGCAAACATATCATCCCTACACAATAAGAAAAATGCAGTTAACGTTGTTGGCTGTGGTGACAATGATCTTACACGTGCATTTTCTGTTGTGAAGTACACTCGCTGTCCATTTTCAAGGTGAACTGCCAAATGAGTAACTGTTGGATGCCGTTCGTGAATTGGAAATGATAAAATGCGCAATATTGCTTCATTGCTACTAATGTAGCGTCCCAGTTGATATTGATTGATTTCATCGATAGATGCAGTTGAATCTCCCACTCCAAAAACTGCCATGTCGCTTCCTTTGTTGACATATTTACAAATGTATTTGATGGATTTCACCGAATTACAATACTCGACATTGATGTGTGCCTTGTAAGTTTTCGAGAGAAGCGGTGAATACGGTACAATCCAACGATTATCAACTTCAACGTCATTGTTTCGCACTTTTAATCTGATGGATTTGCCACCATTTTCAGTCGATCATCGACGTAAAGTAAATATTATTATAAAATTAGGTGGATATCCGTCATTGCCAGTGATAGTCTCGGCTAATAAGTTTTTTGGGTATCGTTTGGTGCATTTTCCATCAGACATGCATGCTGAATTGTTGTTGAGTAAGCCACATGGACCATGCATAATGTTTTTAGTGACGACATCAAACAATTTGTGATCAATGTTGACATCTGGTATTTCTGCTGAGATGACTTGATCAATTTTATCAGGTGTGACTTTTTCGATCAACCAAATCAAAATATGAGCGTGTGGTAATCCTCTTTTTTGCCATTCAATTGAATACATCCAACAGCGTGTCTCTCCAAAAACATGACGCTTGACAATGAAATCCATTGAAGATTTGAGTTTTTGTTTAAACACCCGTGCGCAAATATCATGACGATCTGATGATGATTGTCCGGGTAACAAAAGTTGTGTTATATCTTCCCACATCGGATTACAGGTAAATGTAATAAAAAAATCTGGACGGTCATATGCCCGAACATACGTCATTGCATCTTGTGCGTATTCATGCATGTGGCGTGGACTTCCTGTAAATGTGGCCGGGAGTATGACCATTTTCCCCAAATCATTGGGTTTCACATTGCCATCATTAACAACTGCATCGCGTAAATGAATTTATTCTTCGGAACGCAACTTGGTTTGAATTAATCGAATGTAGAGGAGTCGTTCAGTTTCTATTTTCGCGTACATATCGACAATGTATTGATGGAACAAATGTCGACATTTTATGATATGATTTTCAGCGTTTTCACAAATCATCAATCGATATGAATAGTAATTCATGGCACTGACTTTCTTATTCGTTTCCTCATCTGTTTGTGGATTTCTCAACGGGATGTTGAAATGGTTACCGTCTTCTCCTTGCCAAAATAAAATCGGATATTGCAATCCATCGTACGATCGATGCGTTTCTGAAACTCGCTGAACATGACCATTTCTACGATGAAAAATGATATCACGCGAGTTAAATTCTTCACCAACTATAACGATCGCTACTTCATCAATTGTTGGATCATTGTACTGTCTTTCGTGTTGACTGACAGGTACTTTGTCAGCTCTAATTACAACTTTGTAATCATCAGATGGCATTTGTTCGAGAGCAGTTCTGAATAATTTTGTTAATTTGTTGTTCTGATCAAATAAAGTTTGTAATTGAGCGATTATTTCTCGTTTAGTACCCGTATTGAATTGACAGCGTTGGTTAATTTGTTTGTCAGTGTTTCCCATGAAATAAATTTGAAGATATTTATGATTTGCGTTCGGCAGTGGTAGTAATGATCCTGCACGATGATAAATTTGTCCTTGAACTTTAAATTTTTTAATTGTAATTCTTAATAAGTGATTGTGAACATTTAATTTTTATACTAATTTACTTTATTTGTATCAATATTGTATGATTTTATGTAAATTGTTTCCTAGTTCTTGAACCCAGGGTTTCGTACACCTGCTACCTTTAACTCAAATTAATTTTTTGTTTTGTATAAATAGACTTGCTTGTAAATTGTATTCTATCAGTTGATAATGCTCGCGATGAGCGAAACCGGTCCTGATCAAAAAATGTATTGTGGAAATAAGTACTAAAATTGTGTTTTTATTATTTAAAATATCATGCCTTTCCATCAAGAAGTGACAGTTAACACCTTAAAAGTGAACTATTAATGTTGACATGTAATCTTCGCGCACGATATTGGTTGCACCAAAATATGTCATTTGGAAACTTGATTTGTACTTTCGTATGTTTGTCAAGAAATGTTTTGATTCACTTGTATCACCCGATACCAACGTTAATAAAAAGGTTCGGGCGGTGAATGTAATTCTGGCAATTTCACTTTTCCACTCGCGCAGCACATTCCTAGTGTTTCATTTTTAAATTTAAAGGCACTACAATACACGCATAATTTGTCCATTTTGCCAATAACAACACTTGGATGCAGACTGTAGTCATAATTAGGGTCGTAATGGAAAGCACTATGGTTTAAATCAGCATGCAGAGTGCGTCTGGTACGATCTACGCGTACTCGATCTGTTTCCAATCTTGCTTCCCTTTGCTTATCTGTTTCAGATGAACGGGTTTGAGCAGTGTGTATTCGATCTGTTTCCAATCTTGCTTCCCTTTGCTTATCTGTTTCAGATAAATGGGTTTGAGCAGTTTGTACTCGATCTGTTTCCAATCTTGCTCTCCGTTGCTAGACTGTTTCTGAAGCTCGTGATGCCCTTTTCTTTCGTGCTTGAGTTGTACTCTGACCTATTGCTTTTCGTTTGAATGGCATAATTGATTTCACAGTGAATGTTTGAAAATTTGAAATTCTCTTGTGAAAAATAAAAAAAATTGATTGATATAATACTATTATAGGAATTCTAAAATGAACTCTTTCTTTATCACACACGATTTATACGTAATATTTATTTCAATTGACAGAACGTGTCATGCGACATAAAATTAAAACAAAAGAAGTCGTTAAAAATTCAAACATTGAAATAATTTATTCGAAAATCGAATTTTGTTTCAAAATATTCAGTATCTACTTAAAATACCTACAGGCGAGTGCATGTGACAGCGTTGCTATGAATACAATGTTTCATGAATGGTCGTTCTGTATTATTATACAATAGTCTTGTATGAAAACATGTTTTTCGTAAATATTCAATTAATTTTTGTAATCAAATCAAATTCTAAGTATCCTATCTTTTGCCCGGTAGTCTAAGCAATAATTCGACAAAGTTTTATCGCAATTGGATTAATGATGTAGGAGTTTATAAAAGACAGACAGATATTCATTTATATATATATATATAGATACTTGCTCGAAACAAACTTTAGAAGAACACGATGAAAAAATAGCAATATATTTTAGTTTTACAAATTTTTTATAAGGTATAGTTGATAGTTATTTCGGCTATCACCGTCGTCAGAACTATCTACTTAACCGTCATATGAAAAAGCATATCTAGTATAATATAGCATAAGATAACACCAATAAATTTTAAACGAACAGACAAATATAAGTCTTTCGCCGCTCTTCAGACCATTGCGAAGGGCCAATGCATTTCTGTAATAAATCACCTCCGGCCAATATTTAAGCTTATTCAAAACGCGGCCTGTATAGTTAAGTTTAATTTAAATTTAGGTTTTTTTGCCAGCACGATACAAGCTGGGTTGTGAAAACAGAAGAGAAGATGTATTATGTACATTTACTACACAGCTATATATAGGTAAGCAAATGTACGACTAAACATAGTTCTGACGATGGCGTGAGCCGAAATAGCTATCAGCTATACCTTATGAAAATTTTGTAGAACTAAAATACATTGCTATTTTTTCATCGTGTTATAATGGAGTTCTACCAAGTAAATGACAATTCAATCTATATCTTCAGTAGATTTAAGTTAAATATAATAGAATAAAATTTAAAATTCAAATTAATGGAACATTTGTAATGTAACATACTTTTTCATGGGCTTTTTTGATCGCTTAATTTTCGTAATTCGACTAAAGTAATGATATCACGTTATTACTATGGTAATGTATTTGACTTCGAGTTGATTTTAGTATAACACTTATACTTACATAAGTAATGATACAGTAGGACTGAGCGATAACAAGATGATTTTCAAAATTTTGTCAACTGAATAAATATAATTTTGTTTATACGAAGTCTTTTTTCGAGCTTGGTTGAAAAGTAAAGACAAACCGACAATGTTTTTACTGCAATCAATTTTACTTTCTTTTTTCATGTTATTTTGTCGCCAAGGATGATGCTCGTCGTCGGTATTTATATTAAGTAAAAAAACCAACTTTCTTTCGTACATTAATTTAAACATACCAATACACGCGTCTGCAAATTTGTCAGCTAACTGGTTTAAGTAGTTACTCCGCTCGCTAAAGGGATATAGACGCCTTAATCAAGATAATCGTGTTTTAACACATACTATTCAAAAAAACTCGATTAGTTCATCCGTGTTGCATATAATTACATATAGTTTCTTTGACCAATACTTATCGATTGTAGATATCGTAGTTTGGCATAAGGATCTAAATGGGTTGATAACATTACCGTACGTCATTTTTAAGGTGTTATCTATGATATCTTGGTGGACAAGTAATATGTTTTAAAAAATAAACACAATTTTTTTGGTACTATTTCCATAATATATTTATGATCAGAACCCGGTTGATAATGCTCGCGATGAGTGAAACTGTAGTGGAAGTAGTACTAAAAAATGTTTTTTTTTTATTGAAAAAAATACCGTATTTATATATATTACATTGCGAACACTTCGCATTTTTTACTACAGCTCTCGATGAAACCATTGTCAGACAGAAGCGCCGATCTTACAAATCGTCTTAAAAACGTTTGCGTAATAGCCATTGGACTTGGTACAAGTTGTTTAAGTTCGGTATTTCTGGCCTAGTGGTCAGATGTATCTGAGTTCAAGTTCCGGCAAAGTTTATATTAGATTAAAAAAAAACAGTTGTCTCTTTGCCTTCAGTTGATTTTGGTGACGTAAAAAATGTCTAATGAAAATGCGTACTGAATATTTTTCTTAATTTAAAATTGTTTATATTGTAGTAAAAATATTTGATATATATTATGTACATATTTTAAGTGCGATTTTATTCTCTACATAATAATTAAAGCCATATTGTTTGATTATTGAAATTGTTTTTCATATATTAAGAATTATTGCTTTGATTACAATTATAATCAATCAAAGATCAAAACGCCTAAAATAGTTAGACGGTTTACTGTGTTTGAACTTTCACCTTTAATTATAATGTATGTATTTAAGTCGAATTTTCGACCTTTTCGTTACCGAACTAGTGATTATTTTTCTTAGCCCTATTCATTTAATATAATTACTGTGTATTTAATACTGAAATATTCCACCTATCAACTTTGACGAATTAATTATACCATGTATCGAGTATGCCAGATGGTTAACGGATATCAATACCAGCAAATTGTACTTGTAAAACTTTCGAGTTTAATCGTTTTATAGATAAATAATTTAGAATAAATGTTTTGAAGTGAAAGTATATTCTTCAGTAATTAACAAGACGAAAAAAATCTCAATATGGTTATATATTTAAAAAATCAATATAGGCAGCTAATGAATGTTTTGGGTGTATGATGGCTAAAAGCGAATTTTTAAAAAAATTTTAAATTTTATGTCACAAAACATTGTCGACGTATCTTTGCACCCCCTCCCCTCTTTTTGTTATATTTCTTCGATGAAGTTTTATCGATATATAAATGTTTTTTTTTAATAATGCTAGTAGGAGCAGGGATTAAATAGATTCCATGTTCAACCTTTTAGTTGAAGAGACATGTGAACTTGCCTTCGATCTACTCGAAGAATTTTATTCATTCATCGTAACTAGTCTTTTAGCTGACGGAAAAAAACATTATTTCACAAAGAATGTGTCGATGAGCGTGTTTTTGATATTTAATTGGCGATTCTTGATATGGCATTCGATAATTATAGCCGTTTTTAAAGTGTGCAGAATCAATTGATATTTTTTAATTTGATATGCGTATTGCCAATTGAAATAATGAAATATTGTTTTAAATGCTATGGAGAAAATGTAATATATTTTAATTTTTGTTTCAGGTACGTAATCATCAACCTTCTTTGACGTGCAAGGTAAACTCAGCGAAAGCATTTCAGGTAACTTAGATAAATATTTTGTGTACAGTACACAAAAAATAGCTTTGTTAGAATGAACACTCGGCGTAATCTTTAAATATCTTTCAGAGTCCGTGACATACATTTCAACCGATTTATATTTTTATTTAACATTAACATAATATCAACAAAACAAAGTTGTTCATATTTAATTGGCTAACCGTATTAAACAATTATTTTTAAATTTCAACAGCGATTGATATGTACTTAATAATTTTGTCTCTCAATTTATTACATAAATCATATATATTATTCAAAAACTTCTGTTGCAGCGTGACTTAAAATATGTCCGACATTGTCGTCCGGTATTTTTCAAAAATATTTTTCTAACTCTCACGTTTATAATAATATAATTGTATAAACAATGAATCGATTCCCATAATAATTCCATTGTACAATTTTCAAGCGCTTCTCAGTGACATCATCGTTTCAGTTTAACGAAAAAATAATATCGACTTTACTACTAGGACAAAAAAATACGATTTTGTCCTCGTATAACCAAAAAGAATATCTCCAGTATTTTAGTGGCTCTAGCGCATAAATACTTCACGAAAAATTAAATTAATAACCGGTTATTACAATCGAGTTATTTTCTTTTGTTAAGATTAATTGCAATGAATTTGTAATGTAAACCAGTTCTTTTCTGGCATTTTTCATTCCAGCTCTAGAGTAATATTTTATTCAAATAATCCCTATTACGAAGGAAAACAACCGCATTTTTCCCGCTAACCCGTGTCGTGTGTTATGGGCTTAGGTGAGAAAAGGGTTTTTCGCATTTTTTCCTGTGGAAACGCAAAAAATTCGTAAGTGAACATAATCTCGGCGCTATTTTACGTTCTTTTGAATGACTGAACCATTACTAATACCGTTTTATAAATGGCAGCATTATTTTATTCTTCAGAGTTTTTTTGAATGGCAATATCTTGAAGTTAAAGTGTATAATTATTATTATTTAGTTCTTTTCTTAGACTTCTTCTTTCTTATTTAATATTTCTCTGAAACAGTCGTATTGCTTTCTAAAGAGCTTTCGTGATGCAAGCTTCAACAATTTTATACATGGTGTTAGTGCTATTGTAATAAACATATATTTGAATAATAAAAATACTATTTATCACGGCGAAAAAAATAGGATTCTTAACGAACAAACTAATATATGTCGATCGCCATTGCTCAACCCTCTACAGGGGTCTGTTTTGTTTCCGTAATAAACAATTTCCGTGCCATATGTAAACTTATCAATGTAGCCGCCTATTTAGTTTCATTTACTAATTTTTGTTTTATTGCGAGCAAGAAACAAGCTAGGTCGTTAAAACAGGAGAGAAGATGTATTGTGCACCTTTTCTACACAGCTATATATAGATAAGCAAATGTTTGTTTAAGCATAGTTCTGACGATGGCGTGAGCCGAAATAGCTATCAACTATATCTTAAAAAAATAATTTGTAAAACTAAAATACATAGCTATTTTTTTCACCGTGTAATAAAAATACTATGTTGTTTACTTATATAATATATACGTGGGGAGTTATTTCAAGAAACAACTCTGCTTGTATCATTGTACGGTACCTATTACAAATTAGTACTACATCTTGTTACCATATATATCAGCTGCGTTTGAATACTTTCATTAATTTATACCTATCGTTGATAAAAGACGCGGCGCCGGGCGACTCGATCTATTATCCAATAGACACACTGTCAACCAATAATTGGCTGATATATTATGAGCCAACTATTTGATTGTATGCTACACAATCACGAATCTAAGAGCAGTGATTCTCAGAATTTATCCTCCAGTATTCTCTTGCATTTGTAAATTTACCAATGTAACAGAATCGTTTATTAATCGTTGATTATAATTATTTTTTCTTCTTAAATTCACACTTGATGTATTATATCTGTCTATTTCTATGTCTCATTAAATTAATGAACAACACAACGGTAAATCTGTACGATCCGATATTATAAAAATCTGTATAACAATAATAAAGTGAAATAATTCCAACAATAATTTACTGTAAATCAATCACCGCAGATTTTCAATGAAAAATCAGCGCGCTTGTATGAAATAAATCAATATTGCATGGATACATCTTGAGTATTAACCGATTTTAACGTTAAACCACTTTTACTTATTGGTGGAAAGGCATTATAATCAAATGATAAAAGAGAAAGTCCGGTCCTTGTTTGGAGATTATAAAATTGTGGAAATAGTACTAAAAATGTGTTTTATTATTTTAATCGTACCGCCAATATATTAGTTTCAGACCTTAACGGATTTTAAGTAATTTGAAATCTACAATATTTTAATCATTTATTGTTTAGATAATGCTTGTTTTTGAATTGTTGAAATTTTGTATGATTCCACATGTTTTGTCACTAATGACTAGGTTTTCACCTTTCGGCACTAAAATGCCTGAATTTCACGACTCATATTGAGTCGATATCATAATTTTAAAGTTTATCTGTTACCTGAAATAAATATATCTTTTAACATATTAAATTTCTGCTCTACTTAGATTTTAAAAATAATACTTTATACTTTATGTCAATTGATTTTTATGTAAATCATGTCAACGGCTCCAAACTTGCCCGTTTCACATAGAAAAAGTTTTTAAGCGTAATGAAAAAACTTTATAATTTGACCGTCTAGTGAAATTGAATAATTTTAAAATACACTTAGTGACTTTTTCATTGTTAGGCCGTCATGCAGAATATACGGTCGATTATAGTTATTTTTATGATACAATAAGTAATTCCTGGCATCTGATACAAACCAAGATGTAAAATGCCATCAATTTAATATTTTTTGTTTTTTATTAATTACTCCAAACATCTGTCGGTGTATTCGCTTTGGTCCATGCTTAAATCAAGGAGGAGTCAATCGCGAGTCAATTGTCTCGAAGTTCACGGACAGTAGTTGAGTTGGCAATTAATAAATGCGCTGAGGATGATTTTATCGTCACGAATTGAATTTTTTCATTGGCGTATTAAAATTATTGGTATTTGTATAATAATTGAAGATAATGAATATCTACAATTGCTTTACATTATTTTTTAATAATGACATCTTTTAACACAATGGATAACAATTAAACTAGCGGTTTTAACAATATATAAAACCAACTTACGGTGACCAAAATTACCATGATTTTTCATGATCACTAGCTCTAACGCTGCACCGCTAGCGAAAGGAATTATGTAGTTATTATTTCAACTCATAAAATAAAAGATAACAATGCTTTCTTATTGACACCTCGTAACAGACATTAGCACCAAGGCCTACCAAGTCATTTAACAATTCAACCAAGAGTAAATTATATATATTTTTTTGTTGAAAAAAATATTTGTTTATATTCAATAAGAATGACATTCTATTCAATGCGTCAGACTTGATTTGGCGATTGCAATATCAATAATTACATAAACTTTGAACGTTGGAAAATGTGTTAATTTATAGAATATATAGAGAAATAAGTCTTGAGCACGTCTCGCAATTGACCCATGAACATGAGATCTAATTTGAATTGTTGAAACTTTGTACATTATCAGGCATTTTATCACACGGATCTAATAGAATTGTCAAAAAGCTCTGAGTCCATCAAAAAATATTTTGTATTAAAATTGAATTTTTATTTGATTTCACATGAATATTAATATTTAAATTCACTTCTCACACTGACCACATGCTGTCATTTGTCTACGTCTATTATAATCTGTTTAGAAGAGTTTAAACGATTTAATTATGTCATGAACTACATTTCTATAAATACCCAGGATTCAAATTCGTTTACTCCAACTTATATAGTAATTTGTTGAAAAGATCGCTTTGACATTGAATTAAGGGTCAATATAAATGCAAAGCTAGAAACAAATAACGAAATTGAAAATAGTTTCGTTTACGTGAACCGGATGTCAATATGTTAGGATTTAAATGGTTCCATTTTGTCCACGCTCGAAGCTCGTTTGCATATTATTTGAAAAGTTTTAAAAGCTCTCTTTATCCGAAGAACCTTTTATAAGTGGCGTGCTTTTCAATGAAGGCTGGCGTGAAATGGCGGTGTTATTAGTACGTGTACGCTGCACGCACGACACAACTTTACCCATTATTGTTTTCCGCGAAAACATTTTGTAGGCTAATCGCGTAAACAGTTAGCGATCGATACCATATGACCATATGTGCGAGAACTGTCATTCATGGTAACGAATGTCAAACAATTTTCATTGACACTTGGAATTTCAATTTTTAAATGCTTATTGATTTTTCATCAATAAATTCATCACATAACAGTAAAAAAAATCCATCGTTCTCGCATTTATCTTTCCTCAATCGTTTTTATCCACCTCCTGTAATATATGTTCGTAACTATTCAACTATTATATCCGTTTCGTCCAGAATTTCTTTCCAATTAAATGATTTTTGTCGACCATTTGTCAACTTGTTTTCATCATTTGTCAAACAATTATGTAGAAAAAACTCAGCAAGCGTTTTCTTGGTGTAATAGTGCTGTTTCCTCTAATGAGTCACCTACTTTTTACACACTTCAGCAGGGACTCCAATTCAGTTGTTATTTCTTTTAGCGCTATGAAAACGTTGATTGATTTTTGTTTCGTTTATACGGTAAGCCAATGCAAAAAGGCATGTTTTTTTTTTTATTTAGGAGTGGGGCGAATATCCATTTCTGAACCCCTACGAATGACGAATGACGTCTCTGCTCTTCAGTCGCTTCAGTACTAATTTTTTCATTGTATTTCGACTTATAAAATGAACTGATTCTGGATTGCAACTTAAATGTCCCATACGTAAACAGTTAAGGTTTCAATTTATATTTCGAGTGAATTTTCGCTACAAAGCAAACACAGTTTTCATTCATTCCAAAAAAAATGTGAAAAACTACACTTGAGACGTGATTAGCATCTTTATCGAATTCAATTTTTATGAATTATCTCCGCATTTAAAAAAAGTAAATAAAAAAAGACAGCCTCATTTTTTTCAATTTTGAGTTAAGTATATATATATAATATTAATAACCAATCGGGAAATAATTCTCAAAAAAGCATAACAAATGTCACATCTAGTTTTACAATTACCAGAATTCTAAATTTGATTTCCACATATTTATCCCCGAAACCATCGAAAATATTGATGATCTCACTGAATATTTATATTGAGTGAGGTCTGCAATTTGTAATGGCACGCAATAATAAATACGTGATTTGTTCACTATATAAAATATTGATGCTTGTCAGTGGCATTAGTTTTCCTTAGTAACTAGTAAAACTTCGTAGCGTATGTGTAATGCAGTTGTGTTATTAATATCACGAATTATTAATAATTATTGTATTCATGAACTTCATACATAATCACCGGGCTATGGGTCAATTGACATGTGGCAGTATGTCGTTTGGAATCCATTAACTACCGGTTATCTCAAGTCAAAGTTGCACCTATTTAATTGTAGCTGATAAGAAAATAGTGTTTCTACGCCGAATTATTTCAACTCAGCAGCTGATTTCAGTGCTCTTGAAAATATATTTGAAGTGACGCAATACTTGATAACATAATTGTTTGTTGTGTATATTTTTATTTAGTGCAAATGCAGTATGTTTGATTCAATGCACACGTGTAAATGTTTACATGGAGTTTTACCGAAAAGAATCTTCTGTAGTTTTGACTATATGTCATGACCCAGTGTTTTTTTTCGTGTAAAATACGTGATAGTATATAAAAAATGTATTTTTGTCCATACCACATGCTTTGTAATTTCTATCGATGCCTGAATATGTCAAAAGGTGAAACGTTTGTGAAAAATCTATGGAATCGTACAAAGTTTAAATACATTAAAATCTTGATATAACGGATTATTTAGGGAAGGGGTTATATAAAAATAACTTTTTAGGTGTTAATTGTCACTTGTTATGGCAATTAATTAAGTTAATTGGCATGTTATCTTAAATAATGAAAACATATTTTTTAGTACATATTTCCACAATATATATATATATATATTTTTAATAATAAAAACACATTTTTAGTACTTATTTCCACAATATATTTTTTGATCAGGACCGGTTTCGCTCATCGCGAGCATTATCAACTGATACAATTTACAAACAAGTCTATTTATACCAAATATTTGAGTTAAAGGTAGCAGGTATACAGAACCATGGGTTCAAGAACTAAGAAACACAATTATGTTGTTATAAATCAAAAAACTTTTATTTCTCTTAATATACACTTTATTTAAATATAAATAAAAAATACAAAACACTATCAAAATTCTATTTATTTGTCTTCGGACACTCTTCGTGAAGTGACGTTGCTGTTTGTTATCGACATGCGGCGACACTTGAATTTAAACATATATTATATTAGCAGCACGTCTTTTAATTTTTTTTTTGCGGTTGACCGGATTTTTTGTCCGTTATATCGAAGTTTTACTGTAATTTAATTATGATATCGAAAATTCATCAAACATCTTCAATCGATATCAGAAATTATTACATATTGAATGATTATGGCTCTGCGAAACAAAGAGCAAATACGCTGAAATTTATACATTATGCATTATTAAACGATATGAAAGGCTCTACTGTTTACCGGATTTGATAGTGTCCTGATTGAATGAAAAGGTATCATACGACTGAAGGTGACATTACTGCTGAAATTTGACTGCGTCGTAGTATCTCAGTTAAAGGCGAACATGGAACGTCAAATTCGGCAGTGCATTGAATTTGTCATTAAGTACAATTATCCGTTTCGGCACAGCCTGCCATTATTTCCCTACGATCACTGCATAGCAAGAATGACATCTTTAGTAACCATGTTTTTATAACTTTAGCGGTTTTAATTCTCTTATCTTGTAGACACAAATAATCTGGCGTTTGAAATATCTGTAATGGAAACAGACAAGCGCTTTATATTCTAGATAGCGACAGGAAATGATGTTTTACTGTTTCCTTCCATTTTATATATGAAATGTCTATATTAGTGTACGTGTGGTTAAATTATTCTGGTTTTATCGTACATTTATTTGCGAGTCTCGGCAAGACGAATGTCGCGATTTTGCATAATTATTGATATCGTCATATTCAGCTGACCGTGTAAATACTATGGGAATGAATAGTTTATCACGATGACCTTTCAGAACGGAAGAATATTTCCGCATAATTCTTCGAATAATATATTTTATCATGATAAATACTAATACCGCTTAGATCCCTGTATTCCTCGTTCCGCGTCCTGTTAAAGGCTTCGAGACAACACAAGGCGGAGCACTAATTTAAGTATATTCCCATACTTTATTGTAGAATAGATCCATGCTGTACAATTTGTTTGCAAGTAGAATGTTTGTGAGAATAATATAGATTTCTTGGTGGTAAGCAATATGCGATTATTTTATTATAATTATTCCATGTTATTCGACGACCTTACACGCAGACGCTTCTGCACGCAATTGGAATGCGTGTGTACTTTAAAACGAGATGAACGCGCGTGTAACGCTTTCGCGATATATCTAATTCTCGATCTACAACATACACATAGACGCAAGATGTTGTCATATTCTCGCTTCCATACTGACGACAGTTTCAAAATCTTTTATAGTGGAATGGTCATGTCGAGCACCGTTTTATTAGAAGATTGATTCTGTGCCAACCTTTTATCATCACGTATCATCTGACAATATATCAAAATTAATAAAGAATTAAATTGAAAAATATTTTTATTTTTTAATTATTTCTTCAAAAAAACGGGACTGCACAAGTATAAAAGTCGATTTTTGGACCGTACAATTTATTGATAAAAATAAAATTTAACTGTTGCATTTTTGCTTAACAGTAATGAATAAAAATGACGTAGTTTAATATTATTTCCACTAGGTATATTTTTAGATCAAGACTGGTTTAATTCTGACCGAAACCGGTCCTAAACTTAAAATTATTAAATTAGAGATTAACAAATTACACTTTTATTAATCAATAAGTAATATAAAAAGGCCAAGAAATCTAAAAATATGTTGCAATATTAAGTTAAGAGTAGATTTAACTTTGAATTAATTGTGGAATGTACTGCTATTTTAAGTATTATCATATGCAAGGCTATGGCTCTAACAGTATGCAATTTTATTTATTTAAAATATTTTGATTGCCACGGGAACAATATGTTTCTTTGTGTGTTATGAAAAAAGCTAAAAAATATTTACAACGCGATTTAAATCTTTACCCTAGATAGTTTTTTTTTATTACGAGGCTAAGTACGGCGAACTATTTGTATGGAAACTCGTTATTTGCGTTCAATAAAGAATTATTCAGCTACGAACATTTTGTCGATCTACCCTGTAACATAAACATTCAGTAAAAATATTTTGTTGCATTTAGGCATATAAGAGATTATGTTATCGTTCCATACACCGCGTTTATACATATAGTATCATTGGCCATTGTTTAGCATTCGAATATTTTTCCCATACGATTTGAGGTTAAATAAAAGTCATTTCGAGACTTGCCAGATTACTCGCAAGTACGACTGCCGCTGTAGCGCGTTCGGCGATGTGAAGGGATCTTAATCCTCACGGTTCATTTCACGAACGACAGCTTAGTTGCTGTTTTTTGCGATATTGTAATAAATACGTTGAGATTATCCGACGCCGTGTTCTTTAGTAGACGTCACTGTTGCCATGGAGACAGAAATTTTGCTGGAATAATAAATATTGATCGTCTTCTACGGTCTACGATCTACCCCGTAGCTCGTTTAGAAGTAAAGATCGAAATCGTTGAAGTTATTTATTCTAGTCTATTATCCAACACTAAAAATATCTTATGTTCAAATATTAACAAGATGTTTCAATATAAAATAAAATTGACATATTTTTTAATCCACCTAGTGTTCCACTAAATGTGACAAGTGTTTCGTTTTTTTTAGAAGCTTTTTCATGCTAGCCGTAGGTGCAAGTTTATTTATTTCTCATGTCAAGAATGTTTCTTATAAATTAACTGGGTTGGAAATATGTCTTTACTGAAAAGGAAGAGAATTATTTACATTTAATTCGTTTCTAATGTTCTTTGTATTTAAAATATATAATAAAAACATATCGATACTTTTTATCCAAATAGCAAACAGAATGTATTCATTTATCAAATTTGAATGTTTAAACTTCGTACAATTGCACATTTTTTGTCACTAACGGCCCGAGTTTCGCTTTTCGGCATTTTCAAGCATTCTATCACACGGATGCAAAACAGAACTGAGTCAGAAGATGCCAAAAGGCGAAACCCAGATAACAAAACATGAGCGATCGTACAAAGTTTCGACTGTTGAAACTATATCAGGCAACGTCAGTCGTTATAAAAAAATCATATTCATCTATATCAATATATTCCTTTATATCTGGTATTAACGTGTCGGATTAAAAAAAAATAAGACGAAAAAGACTAAGACTTTTTAAGAAGTATTATGTGAATGCTGAAAATTTTGATATTTCGTTCAGAAATGCTGATTTTACTTTCGAAAATCCTTTTTTTTTTTTTTTAATTTCATGTGTTTCAAAGGTCACATAAAAATAATAAAAAATATTAAATTATACAGCTTATGCTATTTCTCATATTATTTATTTAACAAGCACGTATAACTGAAATATATTATCGGCTTATTTTCTTTATATATTAGATTGCATGTTTTGCTCTCGATAAAATTGCTTATTTAATCAGTACATTTCAGGGTTATCTTTTAGGCTTTTTAGCGTAGTAATAATAGTATATTTACTTAGAAAATTACAGTGAAATTTTTAAACATTACAACTTTGCAGCTCAGATTTTGCGAAAGTAACAATTTGTCGTCGGCTGCGAATTTGTTTATCCGAGTTAGTCATGGAAAATACCCAAACGTAAATGTTACACTGTAATATGAAATACATAATGAAATTCAGACCATTTCTAATGATTGCAATATTGTGTGATTGTGCTTAGAAATGATAATGTAATTTAGTGATAAGGTTGCAAGACGAAATATATTTATAATTATGAAATAGTATTTAATTAACGAAACGTAACCAAATACATGCAGAATTTTATGTGCTGTGAAGCAGGAAAAAAAGCTGAGAACATTTCGTTTCTATTTGAATTAGTAAAACAAAAATATGAAAAGTTTGCTTTTGTTGCTATAAATTTAACAGACATTTTCAAAATTGTATTCTTTACAAAGTCAAACCGAATTACTTATTAATATTTACCGTTCACTGCGTGTCAGTTCTATTGCATCGGAGTTGTAGAATACCTGAAGATATCGAAAGTCGAAACCCTAGTCGCGAGTGACAAAACATGTTGAAATGTACACTTAAATCCAGAAGTCCCAAAATATTTCGGAAAATTAACTGTATTGTAATATTGAAATGTATAGAGGTCGGGTAAATAAAAATCTTGCATAAATTCTATTCGTTTTGGTGTAAAAAAGTAACACGATTTTCATCAATATCCACATTACTATTGATAACTCTGCAAATATCAGCATGAATAATTCTCTTGGTCAAGATGGTCACCTTGGTTAGAATTATTAATATCAGCATGAATAATTAACTGATAAAATTGCAAATTTATTGAGAAAATAGTAATTTTACATCTTACGATTAACCAGACTAATTTCCAAAAAAACCAGTCCTGTACTGGTAAAATCAGTTCAAATAGTCACCTCAATTATAATGTATATATAATATACCTCTAGTAATGATTTGGTAATGCCGAAAATTGCTATTTACCGTTCGTAATGTAAGATACAGGTAAGTCTTTTAATGCATTATTAATGAAAGAAATTACGGTAAAGTCCCTCGCACTGACGATTCTTATCACTGCCTTTCGAATAAAAGTTCGTAAGTATACCTAATATTCTCTACTCGTGAATATTTATGTGTAAAAAAAAATGTTTAAATATAAAAAAAGAAATCGTTGGTAATTATTTTTGCTGAATCGTTTTGTTCTTTTTTCAAAAGAGTTTTAATGTTTTTTTTACGTGATCAACGACATCTGTGAAGTGAAATTGAATGTCATTCCACCACGTTGGCAACTATGAATTATTATCTTACATGCTCACACACGAAGTGTCAAATGTCAAACTGTCAAATAATAATAACTACCAGGTAATCAACATTGTCTAAAATTTATATTTTGTTTTCGTGCATTTATAGAGAAAGTATTTCAAATTATGGTATATGAACTATTGGGTTTGACATGAGTAACAATGAACTCTAATGTATCTTACGATATTTTTTTTTCATTGTATTGTGCATCTGTCATAGAATAATTTTCTCAAATTGAATACAAGTATGAAAAATTACTAATAGTAATTATTACATGATGAATTTTTTAAAATTATTTTTTAGATGCCCAAATTTTTGTATTTAGAGTTGAGAATAAAAACGATAAATCCAAATGCTGAAAAAATGTTTATTGTTAGATAGAATTTTGACAAATTCACAATTTAAAATTATTTATTTTGTCATCAGACGACACTTATATCTGTCTGATTCTATTATTTAAAAAAAATCTTGTACCTTCAACCATCTTTAGTTTCACCTTCTTTGTTGTTTGATAGCTTCTTATTTGCGAATATTTTTATTTTTATCGATAATTAGCGATTATATCTACAACAAGGTTACGTTTCTTACACTTTCAGGTCAGTGTACTATTGATTTAATCAATGGTTCTATTTGACATCGTTTCCATATATTTTTTGCAACAACATATTACAAAGTACAACACAATTTTTGTCAAAGAACGATGCCATGAATTTGAAAAGTCGTGTTCAAAATTGACAACCTGAATAAACAAAGTGTTTGGATTATATCAACATTCAATTATACATATTGTTTTTATGATATCATTTCTTTTTAAATTTCATGTATTACGGCCAATGTTAAATGTACAATGTACCCGTACAGAAAGGTGTAATTATGACGATTGTCATGTCATGTCACATGTGATATTTTGTTACTTTTTTTTGTACTCGCTTTAATATGTATATCATACATATAATAATATGTATGGTATAAATCCAGTGGTGGTGTACTTGCAATACGCGTGCCGTGAATATTTATCAATAAATTATTCATCGTAATAATACGCGATTATTTATTGAATCGATTGCTTCTAAGTTTCCAAGAGCGATTTTTTATTTATAATGTTCGTTTATTGTACATATTTATGAAAGACAAGGTTTTATGTATCGGACGTATTTTATTATTGTGAGTAAAATTATATTCAATCACCATTGAATAATGGCTTCTAATGATCTGTATCAAATAAAGCCCCACTATTATATTCTTCACATAGTATATTATATTTATATAATAATAATACATAGCTGTGTTTTAATTTTTTATGGTACTTCCTTTTTTGTGTAATTTGGGAAATGGCTTTCCAAATATATTGCCATCTTGATCAAGTTTAATAAGAATATCAAAAAATAAACGTCCTAGGCGTCATCTGCTTATGAAGACCTGGTTGCATAGCATATCTTCGTCTATTAAAACAATACCACTTTAGACAGTTTCGTTAATACTCCTTTGAAATAAAAATATGTATTATTCTGACGATGTCGTGAGCCGAAATAGCTATCAACTATATCTTGTAAAAAATAATTGTAGAACTAAAATACATTGCTATTTTTTCACCGTGATGTTTATTATTCTCACCAATTAGGTTCAAATCGATTGAAATGCGGGTTAATGTATATTTTCAATCACAACGTAAGTAAATAAAAATAAACTTTTTATTCCGTCACTTTAATAAATTGAAGATATACAAACTCTAACGCAGGAATAATAAATTCAATGATTATTTTATATCTGTGTACATTCTGAAATAAATTACACTTACCATTATATGAGACATGCCACAGAAGGTTGGCCATCGCTGATTTACGTGGATGCTTATCGCGAATGTCATCGGTGAATTAGTGACCAGACACGTATTTACTAATTTCTGAACTTTTATAAAGGGTTGATTATCTTGTAATTTGCCCTTCATGCTGAAAATATAAACTTGCTCGATTTTAATTGTTAGTGGAACGCGTGAGTTTACTTTTTACTGACAAATAAAGTCCTCACGTTCTGTTTGTTATTCAATCTTGGTATTGACCTTTTAGTGGAACACTGGTGTGTCCCAAAAAAAACAGGCCTCGAGTGGAATATAGAATTTTCGCCATATTGGGCTCTCACAAAAAGTTTGCCCTAATAAACATTCTAGTTGCGTACTGTACAAAAAAATCTGCTGTGACTTCTGTACTGAAGTTAATAATTAAAGCTTACATCGATCATATGAATCTTCCAGTCATTTGAAGATTTTTTATTATTCTGATTATCAAATGAAATGTTTCTGAAATCAAATCTGACGTGCCACTTGTGACGTTACGTTGTTACTTCGGACGATTGAATTTCATAAGCATTCTTATCATCGTTCTAATTTTTATTTTCGAAATCTTTCGTTTAAATTACTCGCATTTATATTTTACTTAGTCATTACAAAACTTTTGAAGCATATTTCATACCATCTGTTATATAATTTCTTTTAATTTAAGTTTATCTTTCATGTGTTCTAATCCGAAATCAATTGAATTCTCTTAATTTGTTTTTTTTATTTTGCTTAGTATTATATAATAGATTTATAATTAACAATATCGTACTTAATTAGTTGGTCGAAATAACATATAATATATAATTATTTAATTTCAACATACGAATGTATTTTAAGCGGGGCCACCACGTAAACTTTCTAATAAATGCCTAAGTTAAATAAATTATGTATTTTCACCGCATCCGTTACTGAAATGGAATCAGTTGCATATATATCAATATTTTGTATTCCAATATATTCCCGCGGCAACCGCGGTATATAAACATTATACTCTGGAAATCGATATTTTAATAAATATCTGTAGTTGGCTTGTCAACTTGAAATCGTATAGTTCCTTAAAATACGACAGCAACAAAAAATCGTATAATCCAATTATTTTATAAAAAGATTGTTTTTCTGCTCAGGATTTTTACTTGAATCATTAGGTTTGAGCCCTTCGGCTATATTTCAATTGGTTAGATCACAGTCATAGTAGATATTTTTTTATAAAGTTTTTGTTACTGTCTAGTCGCTATTCGATGAATATTTGTGATTACGCGTCCTCGACATACGCTAATAAGAACTGTTAATAGTTAGTTATTAAGTCGGGTGACTTTTACAACATATTAGTTAGCCTCAGTCGAAGGTATGATGAATATGACACCTACGCCATTTATAAGATGTTATTTGAGTGATGGAAAACAAGTACTAATTGATTCGGATAGTCAATCTAAGGAAGACATTTTAGCACATTTACTTTACCAACTTATTTTATTTCATTTCGATTCACAACGCCACTTAAGAAGACATCGGATGAGGTATCGCGTTAATTGTAGCGTTTCTATCGATAATTATGTCAAGATCACATTTATAATGGACACAGAAATTTTACCTTTGCCTTTTTGAACACATATGTAAAGTATTATTCAACAAGTATACCGTTTTTGTGGATTTCGATTATAAAGCTCGTAATTTCCGTTCTTACCCAGCTATCTTAATTCATACTTTTACTGTCCTTATTTTGTTTCTTGATATTAAAACCATTTTTCGACTTTATTATATCGCTTATCAGAAAATCAATTTCGTCTCACGTTTAATATATAGTACGTCTTAGGCTTTTAATTCCCAGAAATAACATTTATTTCAATAAATTGTCATGCCTAGTTGTCAAATAACAATCGTCAATTCTAAAAGAGGGAATTTTCTCTAGGTTAAAGGCTCCTCACCAAAAGTTGTTTATGAACAAATTAAGCTTAATCAAATTGTTGATAATTGTTTAAAAATCTTTGCCATTTGGGTTTTTGAAACGCTATACGCCTACCCGCACAGATGTTCAAACATCAAAGTTATTAAAGCTGCGAAAAAATAAGAACATTTCTAAATTGAAAACGAAATAATTTTGCAATAAAGTTAACAAACAAATCGTAATGGAAAAATAATTCGCCCGTCACTGCGAGAAAAACAATTTTCTCTGCGACGTCTTTTTTCGGAATTTATTTTTCTCGAGGGCGCTGCTGTACTACGTTTCTACAGTGCATTAGCCGAGAGAGGCTTTGAAAGCAAGCATTGACCTTTGTGGAGATTTTCAGAGGCTTTCTCCGTCACGTGTTGAACATAGACACGAGGGTGATTGTGTCGTGTAGCAGATTACCGGTTCATTAGCACTTTGAGGGGCGTATTGTATTATACATCAGTAGTTTTTCGTCTTCGGTTTGACACCTTAAGAAGCAGCGTTTATTGTTATCGTATTCAATAATGTTAGACGCAAGATTTGTTTTGGAAGCAATGCATTTTATTTAAAAAAAAAATAAATATTTGCGTAGCATACGAAATTAATTGCTTAAAAAAAAAAATTATTTGAAGAGAAAATTGTACGACTTAAAAAATTAGGTATTAATTACTGTACTAGGATATTATCAACAATGAAGTGAAAATAGTGCAATGTATATCTTTATGACAATATTTTTTCCATACTTTTTTTGTTAAATTGTGCTGCCTTTAGTTTATTTAAATCGATTAATTGAACTGTTGAATTGATTGAACATATAATTGGATTTTAATAAAAGTTTTTTTTTATAATATAAAAAAATATTTACCTATTTTGACTCCACATAATACAATGGTTCAGAAAATCACGTATTATGACGTGAAACAAAAAAGCAGTCGTCCAATTGCTATAATTTTTGTAGAACTAATTTCGTTTCTATTTTTACCAAATTATTACAAAGCGTGTGAATCAATTCAATCTTTTAATATTTCACTTCGTATTTTTAAAGAGTCAATTTTAATGGTTTATAGTTTGATTTATTGCCAATACTTTCTCATGATTTATCGCCACTAACGTCGTTGTTTAACAAAAAAATTAGTAAACTTAATTCAAAATATTATTGCTGATTGTGAAAATTTTGGACTCAACACATGGTCTCCACAGCTCCAACAATATTATTTGAACAATATTCCAAATCTAATTTACTTAAATGTCGTTAAATGATATATTTAATCATTCTGACATGTATTTTAAGTAATCCGATTTGCGGTTGTAATTTTGCGGCTGAACCAAAACGGATTATTTTCGATTAATCGTAATCAACAAAATCAATTGATGGGAAATACAAAAGCAAAAAACAAAGTGTTTCAGTGTCTCACAACCTTTAAAGATATCGGTCCATCTTTTAACTATGAAAATAAGTTCTCATATCCCTTTGATTTCTTTTTTTTATTTAGGAACTTTCATTAATTTAAAAATAATTGAACATAAAAAAATCACAGCATTGTTGTAACATCTAATGTTCAAAACGTCTCCCTCACTACGGGTTAAGAACCACTGTTGTATTTTGATAAATTTATTTGATATCTTATCATTTTTGTTTCACTGACAGGAAATACACCACACGTATTATTGCTTGTATAATATATATATATTGTTTCTGACCAGTTCACTAATTCTGCCACACAATTCGCTTGACATATACCTACATAATTCTTCGCAATATTTGGCGTATAAATGTAGGGAACTCCCCGCTGCCGCAACGAATAATTGTTTTTGCGCAAGATTTCACACTTCTAGCATTATTTTTCCTTCGAATTAGTTCATTCCGATCGTTTCCTGTCAAAAAATAATTTCAAAACTTCACAATTTCCCTGAAATAATGTATACATATAATATATATTCAAAATTTGCAGTTTTATTTTGTTACAATGAAATATTAGATATGAACTTGTTTTGTTTCATTGTTCCATTCTAATTGATTTATCTACAATTGTATGCATGCAAAATACCTTCATCAGACTTATTTAGAATATATATTTTATACAGAATAACTATTTACCAGACCAGTTGAGGTGTTCGTAAAGTTACGGATTTTTTTTTACAAACAATGTCGGGGATTTGCATAACTTATAATTTTAACTCTTCTCTTACTTGTGTCAAATAAACACCCCCTCCAGTACCGTTTATACGATTCACATCACACAAACATAAGTGATATAAAATATGTAATGGAAATATAAATATGACAATATGTATAAACATATCAATTTATTTAATTGACGCTGACAATATGGTAATGAATAGATTTAATCACCGGAATTTCGACAAAATACCTTCATCGCACAATGATCCATGGCTGTAATTATTATTTTTAATATCTTATCTAATGCGTATTAGAGACGAATTCTTACTCTTAGCCTAGTATTGACTGTATTTATAGATCAAATTAAATTATTATAGGCTATGCTTTCTTATTACATATCAGGACAGAAAGGGTTAATATGTATCCGCCCATACAATGCATTAATTTAATCCAAACTCTTCGTGCACGAAGGTTTGCTAATCTTATTCTCAAAAATAAAACAATGAAATCATTCCTTAATATTCAGTAGATTAATTAATATTGAAGCAACCACCCGTTACTGTTTAACACTGATTTTTATTTAGCATACATTTCCCAGGATACGTTTCTTAAAACTTAGTTGCCATGATGCTCTCATTTTTGCAGAAAAATAAATAAAATACTTAACGTTTATTTTTCATTGTTCCGCAATGTTTCGTTTATAATATTGAGCATGCTCGCAATAGTGTTGTACAAGTAAACATATTTATATTATCCGCCGAATTTATTTTCTAACTTCTTTCTACAGTTATGAAATGAACGTATAAATTCACTTTCTTCAAAATTTTGACCGATCGTATAGCGGAAAGAGAATAACTCGTTAAACTGAATTATTTATTTTGTGCTACCTAAACTATGAAATGTTCAATGTCTGTTTGTTATCACCGTCAATGATGAATAAATTAAAATCATACATTATTCAGCTTTGTTATTGATGCAACTGGACAACATTCACGATGTTCAAGTAAATTAGCGTAGGTTTGTTCATAGTCACAAATGCGACATTTGTATTCATTAATATGAATATTGATTACTTAAGGAAAAAATGTACCGATAAATTTAGTATTCGAATGTGATCCGAATTGCCACGAAACATTAATTTTTCTGATTTCAAATGAATTACTATGTCACTAAAGTTCAGGCAAGCTTAGAGAGAGAATAACTTCGTAATTTCGATTTTCTTAACTGATCCCTCATCCACGATGGATTCGAGTAACGTATAATAAGCTCGTATAATGCTTGATATTCGACTATGTTCTTAGAGCGATAAATTTACAGTAAACTGCCGATTTACACGTGTTCCATTAACACGTGCCACGAAAATATTTGAAAAACACAAATTTTAAAATTTCTTGGACTCCCACAGATTTATTTATATTTAGTTAAATATGTTTTGCGAATTTTATTTGGAAAAAAATCCACGCAAATATTTCCATAATATTTGTAGTTAATATAAGACGTTATATCTTGGTAATGAATAATTATTCATATTCAAGGATTTCTTGCGTCGTTAAAAAGTGTTCTACAGATTTCATCGTACTTTGTAGGAAAATGCGGGAATGTTATTAATGTATCACACGATATGAAAATTCCCTCCCTTAGAGACACCTCCCTTATATTAGTAAGACAAAGTAACTCATATATATTAACGTATATAATAACTAACACCTTTCGTGATTTAAGGTGTTCGATTACATCATAATAATATTATTTCTATCCAACGTTAATGTGAAACAATTAGTTACTCTCCTATAAGAATTTCGGATTGATTACACTTCGTTATGGATTTAAGTACTTCAATATGTACTTAGATCAATTCTCCAGCGAGTTTAATTTCGAATCGTACTGAATTGACTCATCGAATGGCAGCTTACGGCCTGCGTCATTGGACTTCCGTGATATCATTCTGCCCGCATTACTTTTTAAAAAATGCACGTGATACACACCCTGTTTTCCACCCTAGTAAGTACTATCGGCTTTATTACAATGCGTCACAATTTTCTTCACATTTTTATAGTAGACTGTCTTACGTAAAAATATAATATCTTTTCTTTCTTTGGACAATGTGAAAAAAATGTTCATAATTTAATAAACAAGATTTTTACGCATTCTTCTTCATTCGATAATTAGATAGATTCTTAGGTGATATAAATCGCGCATTACTCTTTGAATGGTTTCTTTTTATTATATTTTGAGGCACTACGCCTCACGACTGTCGACTGACTGTCGCTCGCACGACATGCAATAATGATGCACTTATTTATGGCTGGCAATTATGAAGTAAAGCCGTTTAAGTATTGTGATATTTTGTGGCTTATCCCAAACACTGAATGATTACATAACAAAACACAGTGGCGTGGAAAACAATCGAACACTCAAGTTGTAGTGTCTGCCGACACGTAAATAAATATCTTGGTTTAATAAGAATATTAACACATTAAATCGATTGTTTTAATAATCAACATATGACGATAAAACTTGATGTAAATATAAAAAAAATATTTTTATAATTTTTTTTTATCACGATATGTAAAAAATGTACATATTTTCAACAAATATTTCCTAAAGGTGGAAAAGTATTGATGATTTTTGTAAGGCCTTGCAATTTTATGAATTCACAACTTATCCGTACTTTTGCCACATTCACCCCGTCGCGAATGTGTTAATACGATTTTACAAAATTAAACTCTGGGAAATTACGTAGAATTTCAATGAATGTATCATACGTATTACGTTTGTATGTAAATGTAACGGTCCAATGCAACACCGATAAAATGAATGTAATGCAACAAGTTAAAAAAATCAATGTCTTAATTTCTACAACTATATGGCATCGAACTAGATTGGTCTGGCAATGACTATAATGGCTATCATCTGATTCATATGAATTTAGAAGAATAAAATATTTAGATATTTTAACCTCCACTTTACCTTGAAATGCAATTAATATTTTTTTGCCTTCACATTCTCGTGCCTTGTGCAATGAACGATTTTTCATTGGTCAAAAGAATTCATATTAATCATAAATATCTTAACACTTTACGGTCCACATATTTTCGCTAAATAACTACACCGAAATAGTTTTTTCCTATTTTAATTTTGGACCTCGTGTAGATTCTTCATTCATCTATCGATAAATTTTGAAAGTAAAAATTTAAATTCATATTAATTTTTGGTAGTATAGTTGCGCGTATCCGAAGACGCCACATTATGCGTTCCCGGATCGTAACGTTTGTCTCGCTTGTCCGCGGGCCCGTAAGTGTTTACATTAAAAACGAATTTATTGTATAATATTATCTCGCTTAAAACAAAAAAAAATACATTTAAAGTGTTTTATCGGATACAAAAGTTCCTTACGAAGTTGAAAATATTGCCGGCATATTATGTACAAAAAACACAATACAGATTAATAGATTCTTACAATCTCTAAGCTGAACATAATATAATATCTAATACAGTTTGATTTATCCTGCGATTTTGTAATAAGTTTGCACAACGTTTGACGCTGTCTATTTAATTCAATACTACACATAAATCAGTGCTCGTATCAATATCAGAAAGGTAACATGTTCCACTCATACATTTATAAGTAGTCTGGCTTTCACAAAGGAATAATAAAAAATGTCGAAGATAGTTTCCCGCCTTGACGTGAGATTCTTGAATAAGTCATATTCTTGAATCATCGCCCACTGACGTCGATGTGGTCATTTTGTACCTAAAGTTCTTTCGAACAAGATTTATTTATATAGCAAAATTCTTTAACCGACAGGACTACTACGCAACCAGATAGTGTTAATTTGTAATGTAATTAATTGTTCAGTAATTGTATTTTTTGGGGGAATAATAATAATCACCTCCATTTGATATAGTTTTCGAATTCCCTATTGTAGTCAAAGTTTACACATCACAGCCCGCCCTTTTTCCTACAGACTAATCCGCATTGTAACAACGTTATGAGTGTTTCACATTTTGGAAGGAAATACGATTGGAAATTATTCAAAGCATGGTTGCATGCACACTATTGTATAGGGAATGTTAAAATAATAAATTATTATTGTTATAAAATAATAAAAACACATTTCTAAAATATATTTACAAATCAGGGCTGATTTCGCTGTTATTATTTAAAATAGCTTTCCTTTACACTAAGAGCGCCAGTTAACACCTTAAAAGTAATCAATTAATTTATGTTTGGAACATCCTTCCATAAGACGACGCGAATCCTGTAAATGCGCTTTAATTTCTTAGAAATGGAATGAATTCGGCAAATCTGACTGAATTTTCCTCATTCGTTCTTCATATCTTGTTATAAACGTATCGAGCTTATAATTTAAACCCAATCGTCCGAAGACGCAGTTTTCTACAGATTTTGACAAACTGTTTATTTCCATTCACAGGTGTGTCATAAAAAAAAAATCGACATTATTTTAACGATTCACATTTGAGATAAGCGACACCCTTCACCGATATCTAAATAATAACTTTTTTTTTATTTTATTACAATAATTTTACACGCAGATCGCTTCAAAATTTATTTTTACAATTGATTGCTTAGGTTGTATTATTTTAGATGAAAATTACCGCGAACAATTATTAAAAAAATGTGTGTATTATGCAGTAATTTACAACTTTTACCCATACAGAAATTCTTTCAATCAACACTTAAATTTGCAAATATGTTCTACAGAGATATTGTGAGTACCTCAACTCCAGACCGTTAAAATTAAATTGCATATTCATATAATTTATTGAATATTTGGAACGTTTTAGTTGACAATCGCTGCGAATGTTATTCCTGTCCTAGAAATTTTAGTAATGCGTAAATAATTGATATTACGTTCTTCTTTTGTGACTTATGGTTTTGACATACAAAATTGAATGTATGAAAAATATTCAAGCGCTTGTAATATAAATTTATGACATCAGTGTGTAACTATCATTTTGTTAGTCATAACTTTAGATGGTTAATTTTATTTTGTTTGATACAAAACGAACAGTACAATTTTTCGTATCTTCTTAATTTCACTGGTCTAACTGTCTCATAATGTAAATACTCCTGGAAAATATTTTTTTATGAATTACTGTTGCAAAGAAAGTGTGTCGTTGAAAACAGTTAACCTTCCCGTTATAGGAAGAAACGATAATGACAGCCGTTTAATACATCTTCCAAAATAGTGATAAGAATTTGTATATCATAGATACACACTGTAGAGTGTTAAAAAGAGATATCATGCACTTTCATACATTGCAAATATTTCTTGGATTGTTACTCCTGAGACACTCGTAGCAATCGTTTAAATCGCTATTGTGCTACTGGCTACTTAATAAAAAAAACTTATTTGAGGGGTGTTGATTCGGATAAAATAGTGACGTATATTCGGCGAGGCTGACACTAAATCGGGAATCCTAAGGAAACTATTGTCTTTGAAGATTAATAAATCGCGGCTGATACAACATTCTAATCAACTTGATTGATTGCAAACTATAAAGTATTTTATGTTATTATAGTTACGGTTCATATTTAAACAATTGATTTATTTTTTATGACGTAATCAAATCGACGCAAGGGCACCATGATTGCAATTCTCTCCCGCTCAAATATTTTTTATCGCTTACGTATAGCCGAACTTATCAGATTAGATGACTTCATGGCTGCGGTAATAATTGTGAATATTCAGAAGGTTATATTTAATTACCACGTCAAATTTATCATTGATTTACGTTATCGCTTGAATTTTCATTTCTTTATTATTCGTATTTTATTGATTGAATTGGCATTCACTTGGTAGAACTCCATTATAACACGGTGAAAAAATAGCAATGTATTTTAGTTCTACAAAATTATTTTTAACAAATATAGTTGATAGCTATTTCGGCTCCCGCCATCGTCAGAACTATTTTACTTTTTATTCGTATTTTACTTTATGAACGTATTGTGTTGAATAAGCAGATATCCAGTAATAATATGCAATAATTAAAAAATGAATTATATAATCCTGTTATTAAATTAATTTTAAAATTATAATAATTGCACATATTTTATATAAATAAATATCGTCATTATCTAACACTAATTAATAAATTAATATATGCTTAAACTTTAATAAAATACCACATAAAAATCGTTAATTTTCCTTTCACTTTTCTAATGAAAACTGCACCGCATTACTAAATCTTTTTTTTTTCAATCGAGATTTTAGTAACGGCAATATGTCCCGATAAAAAAAACCTTCACCTGAAGAATTCATTTGAACGTGTTGTATCACGCGAAATCCCTGAACGAATTTCATAGTGTGTAAGGTTTACGTTGTTTTAAGGCAACATATGAAGGCTGTTACTAATATTTAAGTAATTTTAAAATTATTGCCACAAATTGATCGCTGTCAATTGTTGAACGTAGTGCAAGAAATAAAAAAAAACGCCGAGGAGTAGTTATTAAAAGTCTATCAATTATTTATGAGATAAAAGTGGCGAATATACAGTAAAAAGACACCGCAACACTATTTTTACTAACATGTTTGAAAAAAAAGTGTACATGTTGAAAGTGAAAACATTATTATGTTCGTAGCCCTACGGCCGCACAGACGGCGTAGAGGCACAGGTAAATACATTATGTCAGCACTTTTTCCACGCTAACTGTTAAATATTGTCTGTTGATTACAAAATAACATTCAGTCTCAAATGTCATTATCGCTGGTCATTTAACTTCATTGCATTTATAATGGACACAGCGATAACAGTTGTCACTTGGACCTTTCTGGATCATTAATTTCATTTAGACGCATGTTAACTTCAAATTGTTGACGGTACACTTTTTGTATTCATTTTCATCTGCTTTAGATATTTTGTACATTTTTTACACATTTTAATTGATTTAGTAATATATATGTAATGTTTTCAACGTGGACTGTAAAAATACAATTGATAATGAAAACATTATTTTTAAAGTGTTAACTATCATTTCTCAGTGGAAAACCATCAATTCTTTAAATAAATAAAACACAATGTTTGGTGCTGTTTCTTCAATTTTATTACAAATTAAAAATCAGGGCTGATTTCATTCATCGTGAGCATATTATCAACTGTCTGATTTAGTTTACTACTAAATTACAATATTATTTAATAAAAATGTTGTTGTTCCACTGGTTCTCATTAAGTGAGCCATATATTGAACATTTTTGTTTTCGTAGAAAATCATTGTATTTGGTCGTTTAAAAATAGTTTCATTTTTCATTTGGACACGAGAAAAATATTTTTTACGGGTTTTGTAATTTTACTTGAAAATAAATGTTTTACAAGAACTCTTTATCAGAAATCATTTGTACGTCAATATTTTTATTGAAATTGATTCATTGAAAAAAAAACAATATTATCAATTGAAATGTAGTGTTTGTTTACTTTATTTGTAATGTTAGTGATAATGACAAATTTTGTTTCTCTATTCTCTATTCACTAACAATTAAAATGTTGGCATTTTTTAGAAAAACTATTTAATAGAACTCTCAGCGAACACTGATTGTGAACGTTAAATTTAAAAATAATGCAATTTTTTTACTGTAATTATGTACACTTTTAATGTATCATTATTATAGAAAAAAAAATGAATTGACTTGTAAATAATTCAATAAGATATTCCATATCATTTATATGAAAGAAATGTCGTGTCGCAGCCAAATTCCTGCTGTTGTAAATTACTTCAGTCCCATCTTATGAATGGTATAAAAGTTTTCATTTACTCTTGAATACAGACACTAAACATGTTTATTCATTCACAAATTAAGCTTATTTAGGTCATGCTTTTTTGTGTTTTAGGTTAATGTGGTAAAATGGCTTGATGTGATCTTATCATAAATCATTTCCTTGAATTAGTGAGGTCTAATACCTTTTGTACAGATAATATATGCGTTACCTTGATGTTTAAACGCTATCCACATCGAACCAATACAAGAAGAGTTAATTCTTTGTACCGTTCAACGTAATGATCGCATTAGCCATCAAAATAAAGTGTTTTTCCTTGTGTTTATTTTTCTTTCATTATGATGTGTATTGATTTTCCCGGGGTTTCGGGCGTCTGTTGTCAAAATATTTATTTAAAAGGTTCAGATTGTCCGAGTGAGTGGGCAGACGTATCAGAGTGGCCTCGTCACTTTGTCACTCAGCATGTCGACGAATTAATTTCAACCTTGGCGGCTTTGATTGAAAATCAATTTTGCTTTATTTTATCATAAACCTGACAGTTTTTTTTTCTTCATTCTAGTGTTCATTTGTGACGATCGCAATCACCAAATGATGTGTGTAATTGTCGTATCAGATTGGAGAAGCGACGACCCGGGTGGTTCGATTACTCTAAGATAGTGTCGCTTTCGAACAAAGTAAAATAACAATAATTTGAAGGCTTTTCAGACGTAAAATTTGCAAAGCCAATATATGGACTTCAATTCATCTTATTACTGCTTAGAATAAATACAAATGTAAATACAGCGCCACCTTCCGAGTAGTAATGACACTGTAATTGGAATAGATTAAGCATTAAATGATATTTATTGAATGAATTGGCATTTACTTGGTAGAACTCCATTATGACACGGTAAAAAAATAGCAATGTATTTTAGTTATTTTTTTTTTATTTTTCAATTATCACAAAAAATTCTTAACGAACAAAATAATGTATGTCTGTTGCCACTCCTCAAGCCATTGCAACGGGCTTTTCCGTAATAAACCATCCCCATCCAATAAACCATTTCCTTGCAATATGTTAGCTTATTGATATAGCCGCGTTTTCAATTTCATCAACAAAAAATATTTTTTTTAGTTTTATTGCTAGCAGGAAATAAGGTAGGTTGTTAAAACAGGAGAGATGATGTATTGTGTACCTTTTCTACACAGCTATACATAGATAAGCAAATATTCTTTTAAGCATAGTTCTGACGATGGCGTCAGCTGAAATAGCTACCGACTATATCTTATAAAAAAAATTGTTGAACTAAAATACATTGCTATTTTTTCACCGTACACCCAGTCCTTTTTTTTAAGCGATAATTGGTTCCAGAAAACGGCGCGTAAAAAATCACAACATTCATATAATTTGACAATTTGGTTGCAAAAATTGAAATATCGTGTGAAAAAGTCCCAGAGACGTATGAAAAACTGCCGTCCAAAAAATCGCGTATAATCGAATTCGCGTAAAAAAAGGACTGGGTATATTAAATGTTATTTATTTTTTAAGGAAATCCAATAAGGTTATTAAAAAATTGTTTTATAACCATTCAATTATTTCACAGTACAATAGTCCTTTTACTATCAATACTAACGTTGCATTCGTTTTATTTACAGTAAATTTTATTTCATCATAAAATATTTATGGAAATTCAGTGGCACAGCATGAAAACGTTTTCATTCTCTCTTTCTCTACTGTAGGAACAGTTCCGTGATTTTATATTGTAAACTTATCGACTACAAATTCATTTAGAAAATATACGATAGATTCGATCCGTTTAAACAAATTTACTCTTTCAACTTGTTTTTGGTTGGATATTCAATTGTCATAATAGCGTTTTATTGAAATATTGTATCGTACTGTAAAAAATATTTTTTTATTACTTAACCGTAAAAAAAACTGCCGTTGATGTATTAATGATTCCTTATCAGTGCGGTTAACCTTATCTATATCTATGATCTAACCTAACTATCATACCTAACAGCTACTGGTTTTTCTGATAGTCTAACTAAGTGATATTTTTTTTGTTAAATTGTATAAATTGGTCGCAGAATGTTTTGATGTCGATGAAGGTTTTGTGTGAATATATCAATATTGCGTAGTCTTTAATCAGCAATCTGGCAATGCAGCTGATAATGCTTTTTTGTTCATTCTTTGACCAACGATATGGTATATGGTGTTGAAAACGTAAATTGAGATTATTGTATTTTTATGAAAATTTGCTTTAAAACTAATGTAGGTCTGTGATTTGTCAGGGTAATGTATTCAGGTAAAACCTCTATAATACATAAATGCGGGCCAGTTGGTAAACATTAAACCTAAGAGTTCTCTCTACCCGATTTTTCATTTACTGAAACGTACATACATAGATAAAACCACAGTTTGTCAATAAACGACTGACATGCGTCAAAACTGTTTGAGCTGTATAAAATAATATTTATACAATGATGTTTATGAAACTCTTCATTGAATGGATATCATTATAAAATCTGCCGGCTAAATCTCGAAGTCTATTTCATTTATAACTAAATTTCTAACACTTGAAGAAATCTCATTTTTTATTACTGAAGACATCTTTTTGTTTTCAAAATTTCTGCGCTACAAATGGTTTATGTTAAAAAATAAAATTAACTTTTCTTGCACAGAATTTTCCAAGTGCATTTTGTGTATGGCTGAGTCTCAATAACCTCTCAATTGAAGTTGGCACTTAAAAGCAAGCAGCAATACGACAGAAATGTGCGACTCCTTGACATTTTGCTCTGTTTAAAGCACTCACGTTTTTTCTGTCGTTACGGATTTTCAATATTTTGTTGGCTGGCCCACAATCAGGCGTATTTAACCATTAGGAAAATTTCTTCAACGATAACACAAAAAAATATTTATTATTATTTAAAAGACAAACACCTAAATTATCAGCTAGCATTCAAATGGCGACACAAAAAAGAAGGTATACTTATAATTTACTATATAAACTGATGGGTACTTAATGGAATTTGTAATCAAATTCAAAATCTTGAAATAATGCAAATTTCCACGTTTTATCACTCACAACTCGGGTTTTGCCTTTCAGCAATTTCAAGCACTTATCACACTGATGCATCGCTCACATACAATACGAATTACTCAGAATACATTTAAAACCTAAAAGGTATTTGGGTCCCGACGTTCGGGGTGACGAAACATGTAGAAATGTACACAGTTTTAACAATTCAAATAGGATAGGCGTGTATTATAATATTTGATCGGTTGATTATTAAATCAAAATGAGAAGAAATTATGCTAAAAATTTGTTTATATTATACCGATTGTTAATGCTTCCTTTTTTTTTTTTTTTAATAATAAAATCACATTTTTTAGTACTTATTTCCACAATATATTTTTTGATCAGGACCGGTTTCGCTCACCGCGAGCATTGAGCGAAACAGGTCCTGATCAAAAAATATATTGTGGAAATAAGTACTAAAAAATGTGATTTTATTATTTAAAATATCATGCCTTTCAATCAAGAAGTGACAGTTAACACCTTAAAAGTTAAAGTTAATGCTTCCTGTCAACATTCTTTTAACACACATACTCTCTACACACCACTCTATTACGGTCTATGTTTCTCCCATCGCGCGTGCGGGTATCCGCCAAACCCCCTTAAAATTTGGGTAGTGATGATGATAATGATGACACCTGAGCTGTGGAGTGATTTAAAAGAAAATTTTACTCCAACTAAAGAAAAGTCTAATTGTGTACGGATTTTTATCCTATTTTTGTGTTTTAAAGATCAACTAACCAAACAGGAAAATAGACAGGTTTTTCGTATAAATTTTTCTTAGCTCTATTTGATTGTTTTGTCGTTAATATGGATCGAATCATGGGATCAATATAGATTCCATCCAACGCTATTCATACCATATACACATTCATAATTACGTAATTGAAAAAAATACTTTTTATAGAAAAAAAACTAGTCCGCTTGTTTTTTACGACTTCGACTCTACAGTCCTGGATAACACGATTGCTTCTACAATATATAAAAAAATATTATTTTCTATTCAGTTTACCTGATAAACATAAATAATTTTTCTCGAAACATTTCGCCATGCGTACACTGGGATTTGTGCGTTGCTATTGGTTGCCGAATTGCTATCGGTTTATTAGATTTGTAGAAACGAAACACGTGTCATACATGGCTTAAAACAAAAATTCCATAATCGAATTATAATGTTTATTATTTTATGTAAACACGTTTTGCACCGCTGGTGATATATTAAAAAAAAACATAATTCGTGTGAAAGAACGCCCGTGGCAACAAATCTTTTCAATACCGAAAATGTAATGGGTGCATCAAAAATGCCTGCCTTTTGTAAATAGCATATTTCAATTTATAGACTCGTGAAAACCGAAACTTTATCGGGTAATTTTTCATAAATGATTTTTCTTCTGTCATTAGTTTTGCTTGTAAAAAAAGCAATGATAATGTGAGTTGTCAAATTGAGAATGTATGTATTTTTGTAATGGCTTTAAATGTATCCCGCCCGAGGTAATTAATTGCTGCGCATTTTCCTTGTGCTACATGAACATGATTGCTTTGTTGGCTAATACAAACGCATTGTCCGCCAGTCACAGGTTAATATTTACTTTTCAACTAACACTCTGAAATGTAAACCGATGTGACACTTGTGTTTATCGCCGTAGCTCAACCTTTAGCGATTGGCAACTGCAAGTTGCCGGGTTTATCTGTGATATTGTTTAATATACAATGATATATTTAGTTATTTTGTTATTTATTACTCATTCACACTTTTACACGTTCACTTAATTTGAGTGTACCGTCTTGAATCAAGTGTCGCTATGATATCGAGTAATTTTTATATAGTACGAAGTTTCGGCGATGATTGTCAGAACTCAGTATTTATTATTATTTTTTAATGATGATCCGGAATATAAGATATTATATTAGACTGCTTAACAAAATTTTTCTCCGACCGAACCAGTTTGATTTCTCTTTCAGTATTACTTTATCGTTGGGAATAAGTTAACCCTACATTTTAGAAAGGAGTTGTTAAATTAGAATTATATTTGACCTGTTTTTTTTTATTTGCTGTTCATAGATAGACACATGAAATAAAAAAATACACTCATATATAGCAGCGAAACAAAAATCGCAGTATAATATGTGACTTTACGACAAAATATATTTAAAACACGCCCAAGAAATCAAAAATTTTGCCACTCAAAGATTGTTGGTTCTTTCAGTACAGTGATATTTATTATTTAATTTCATTCCCCTTATCTTACAATCACGGGATTATACGTAGTTTTAGATAACTTTCAATTTCTGTGAATACCTGAAATATTATATTGTAACTCTTTTCAATCAGTTGTTATTTTTTTTTCTTCTAATTTTAAGCATCCAAAACTTAAATCCTTATAACACACAAGGAAAACTTCACTTTAATTACCGCTTAATTTCTAAATACGTTTTGAAGATTGTTTTATGCAATCTGTATTTGGATAGGTATGCTACAAGGTAAAGTACGTCAAATGGAAGTTGGGTATTCATATCACGCGATAGGAACATAAGCTGTCTGTCAGATAATGCATTATTTACTAATGGTTCACTATCCATGCTTTTAACAAAGAACACGAATTTTAATAAATACGGCCGCCAGAGTGTCAATCACATTAATTTGTAAAAATTCTACAAAAAAATAAAAATTAAATTATTTAAATTGTTGACGACATTATTGCGTCAACGACTGATAACACAAAATATTGATTGACTTTCAAGCGACTACTAATTGAAAGCAATATTATAATGAAAAGAAATTAACATTATATATTTTTAGATTAAATAAATAATTTCAATTGAAATGATTAGTATGTGACGGTGATTACTCGATTGACTGTATTTACCACTTTTCACATTGGCGTCATTTTTAAACAAACGTTACGATCCGGGAACGCACAATGTGCCGTCTTCGGATGCGCACAGCTATACTACAAAAAATTAATATGAATTTTTATTCTTACTTTCAAAATTTATCGATAGATGGATGAAGAATATACAGGAGGTCTAAAAGTGTTAATATTTGCGTCATATAGATTGTATCCATCAGAAACAAACTAAGCAGCCAAAATATGTTTATTTTTGCTATCTTATTCGAGCACACCCCGTGACACTGCTTGACTAAAATTAATAAATGATTATTTTAGATATTTTCTTTTTGTGAAAAGTCAGTCGTATACATTAGTCAGTGCATCGAAATATTACAAATGGCAACCGAACTAAAAATATCGTTTTTTTTTGTTTACATGAGCCATTACAAAATTCAAATATTATTTCAACAAAATCAAAGCAAAATATTTATTCATATCCATGTATAAATCTGCCCGACGTTTTCGAGGTTGTGAGAAGAAATTTGACACATTTTATCGTATAGATTCGTTAATAATACAAATAATTTTCATCAAGTCGCCATAAAACAAGTGAGGAGGTAAATCACAGTTTCTAATTGTAAAAAAAAACAATGTTAATGGTGTTTATTTTATATATAAACACTCAAAAGCGACACAATCGCGCAATATCGCAGTCACTAACTGTCGTTTTCAATCCCATTTCCTAAGATAATTCTGTCTGGCACGCGTGCGAATCAAACCCATTTTTCCCATATAATAGTATAGATCACACGATTAGATTACTCGATGTTAAACAATTGTACTGAAATTTTCAGAACAAATCGATCAATATTTTAAAACAAAAATTAGTTACATATCATTGATACCACTTTGTAATATTTTTTACTATCTACACATCAAAATCAGACGTTACCAGACAAATGGTTAAGAGAATTCGCTTTTAGAAGCTCTTTTTTCCATTCTCAATTACTTTCTGATAGCAAGGAATACCTGTATTTACATTAATTTATAAAATGTATTATTCATATTTTTGTTTTGAAGACAATTATTTTTTAATATATATAGTAAACATCACTATATAATGTCCTTTCTTTTTTCAGGTAATATTGAATGATTACATTGCATCCGTATAAAAAGCGCTCCACAATAGGTATGTAATTATTTTAAAGAGTTTTTTCACTGTGTGAAATTATGCGCATTTTTATATGCCATAACTTTATTATTTAAATGCTTTGTTATTTATTTTTAGTTACCGCGAAATGGTCAAGGGCTAAGAAATTTATTCACGGATTTGTTGGAAAATACTTCTACAATACTGCTTTTTCTTTGAATATGACTGATATTTTCAACAATTTTCATTTTACCTACCTGCCTCTCTATAGTGATTCGTTTTACGTAATTGAATCTTTTTTTATTATATTTTTTTTTTGTTTGTGTTGCGAGTGTCACTTTGACCTCTTTCAATGATAAGCATATAGTTAAATTTGATCCGCTTCTTCGTTTGTTTTCCACACTATGTCAATGTCGACTGCCCTTCTATCGGGCACAGTGTCATCAATCAGGGTTCATATGATACATATAAACCTTGTGTTTCAACATCGAATGATAAATTTGTTATATTATATCGTGGAAGGCAAAAAAGCACATTATGGTCGCATGCATAGTCACGCCCATCATTAAAGACGTAAAGTTCAAACAACGTCGATATTGTTTTCCCATTTGTTAGGATACAACATAGAATGCTTAATGGACACTAACTTTATTGCCAGTATTTAAATAATAATACTTAGTCAATCAAAAATTATTATTGTCGGCAACACTGTAAGGTATAAAAGAACTTGTTTTATTTAGTAGCTATTTGATGAAAACACCTACTCATGTTTACCTATTCAGTTAAATACTGCCCATACATAATAATTGCTTCTTGCATTAATATATAATATTACTCACAGTAAAATGAGCTAACTACTAAACAAATAAAAATTATAAGATTTTGTTTGCAAGGCTTTAAACTCTACATTTCCACATGATTTGTCGCTCACGATTAACGTTTTACATTTCGACATCTTCAGACATACTAGTCCCCGGATGCATTCGAGCTGGCAGTAAGTTAACAATTTACAGCGTCGATATATACTTTACGGTATCGACTGAAGGTGCTTGATGGCATTTGGACAGCAAATTTAAATTGTTAAAAATTCGTATGATTCCACATGTTTTTCAGTTAAATAAAACGTACATCGAATATTTGAAAACAGCTGTTCAATTTACTGAAATATTAATTTGTTGATGTTTTGACACAGGATAATGACGGAAACGTTCGCTTTTATTTTCTTACTGATTCACACAATCAAGTTGTGGCTCAAATTAACCTGCTTAATATATAACTTTTTTTATTGCACTAATAATAAAATCTCAGCCGTATGTTTCTTGTACTGGATGAGAACAGGGCTAAAATTCAATTTCGAATAAATATACTTAAATAAAACTGATTGCGGACCTGTAGACTAGTATCTACTTTATAATGTGAATATTTATGTACCAGAGGATAATGATCCAAAGGTACTACGCGAAAAAGTACCAGGATACGGTCATTAGCTACTCGGTCAGTAGGTGAAAGTCGCATGACGTACAACTGTCGCTTTATGTTATACAAGGCCAGGGTCGAGTGATTTATATTGACTTACTATACTAAGATATTATTAGTGTTAGTCATTACATTGGAATATATATGAGATGCAGAGATACGAAACCGATGAATATTTCAGATCTAAATTACTTAGTTGTGATTCAACCACCAATCTCATTAAAAAACATTCATATCAATGCTTAAAGTCTGTAGGACACTCATTACTATTGTATTTGAAATGAAATGTTATCGACCACGTCAAAACCCTAGTTGAGAACATACGTTGTCACTATTAAGCAAAGTTGGACGAATTACCATTTTACTATTTAAATTTCTGCATCTATATTCAAGTATTTATTCAATCCGGTCTAAGTTGATAACTGATCAATTATAAATACAACCTTCCAGCATGTAAAATCCTTTCATTGTACATATATGATCTCAAATGTGCTGAAAGAGTAAAAATATCAGTGGAGTGTAAAATAAATCTTGTCTATAAAATGGAATTATAAATATACGTAAATTTCGACATGTGTTACAAATGAAAAGTACACAGATGTAATATAGAACGTGTCCTGTACAATGCCCACTATCTCTTCATATATTTATTATAACAACAAACAAACGAAGGTCCACCCCGAATTCAATGAAAGTGGGAAAACATATGTCGTATAGCGCGCTATGATGTTTAATTTACATTCAGAAAATAGTTAATAATGATTAATGAGCACAGTTTTCCAATAATTGGGGTTATACCTTTGATAATACGTGAACTTCAATTAGTAGAGACAATCAGTCATTTTTTTATTTTCTTTGATGTATCAATAATTTTAAACTATTGTTGAAATACCGCTTTGTTACTGTATGTATTTTAATTTAATAATGAAATAGTATAAAAAAATAATAAAGATTTAAATTTCTATTATGTTTTCAAATTTACACAAATAATCAAACACCCATCAAAATTCAAGTATCTATTCCCACGTATATCGTTAAATATAATTTATAGTATTCCACAAAATGTGTTGTCAAAATTAAATATTCTTTGGTCATAGTTATGAACGGTTTTTAACTTGTTCAAGCCTTATTTCCCACGATTTAATACACAGTTTTAATAGCAATAAAATTGTAAAATATCAAAGCAGATGCTAAATGTGTCTTAAAGCACACATGCGCGCATACAACGCCCGCCGTACTTTACCTATTAGTTTGACTTAGCTGGTTGTCTTTAGTGATAAGCTAATTAGTAACTATTTTTAGGATTTACGACATTCCACCGTAAGCTCTTTTAAGTTTGATCGAACATCTTATTTGAAACAAGAGAAATAATTCAACATTGCTTATGTTAAGTCAAGATGGATTTAAAAAAATACCACATAAAATCAACTAGAGCAAGTACCGCAGGCGAAATTATCAAGATTTGATTATTTGTAGATATTTTCTATTTCTTCTTCTCTAACGCTAATATTCTGGATTAACCTTCTCTAACACCCCGCTCTTTCTTCACCAATCGCAGACCTTCAGTATTTTCACGTTTTTCCACCGCATATAATTTTGCGATCACATATTTATGTGTTTTAATGTATTGCAATAAAAAAATTATCCCTAATATATAATGAATTCAGAATTTCAGATCCCAAATTTACCTCTTCTACTCCAAAAAGTATCATTTTTTTTATACTGTTTTCTTCTGTATAATTTTTCTGATATATGCTATAGTTCTGTATTAAGCTGATAATAATTAGCTGTGCCGTCTACGTAAAATAACTCATTTCATATTAACATTATCAACAATCAATAAAACATGACACAATGCGAAATAATATTTTTTTTACCCATAGTTTATTACACAATTTACAATGAATTCCGTAATAAAAAAATATTTTCGTGATAGTTGTGAGTAATTGTAAACTTATATTATTCACAAAGTTACTTATAATGTAAGCCTAGAGTTAAACAATATTTTACCATAAGATTAACCATTACCAACAAGTTGATCCGTGATTCATTTTTACTACATGCTTATCACTGCCGTCGTGCTTTGTCACGGAAATGTTTTTTCTTTGTTCTCAAAGTGCATTATTACCGTGATCACACCACACCGCTTTGTGAAAGCCAATAACAAACCGGAAAAATGTTAGTAATCGAAAAGACGCTTATCTATTCTACTAAAATTAAATATCTTTTATATTATTTATATTGTATATAATAGTTTATATTTAAAAAAATAAAATAAGAAAGAAAAACCTTTTTATGATGTTTTCGCCAAAGGATATTCCACCTCCGGCTATTGAAAAATCAGTGGCGTCGGTGATAAACAAACGTTAGATTATAAAGTCGAATCAGGCTAATGTTACATAAATTTGCTCGTTTACGACATAGTTTAGTCATTCTTATATTTTTGAGTATGAAGCTACATATCGACACACTGGAACTGTCATTTCAACAGTTGAGACTTTAACAGTCAGTGGGTTTATGTGTTGACGCAATCACAAAAAGAAAATTTGGCTTATATATATTTAATACACGTTATTGATTGAATTGGCATTCACTTGGTAGAATTACATTATAACATTATAACGGCCGTTGTACAAAGGGGTGGTCTGATTTGCTTCCAGAAGGATCACTTCCGTCCCACATATAATCTTATTGTCATAGACACCTATTGTTTCATTTAGAATTTTGAAAATTTAGAGACATTGTGTTAATTTTTTAAATAATAAAAACACATTTTTTTAGTACTTATTTCCACAATATATTTTTTGATCGGACCGGTTTCGCTCATCGCGAGCATTATCAACTGATGCGATGAGCGAAACCGGTCCTGATCAAAAAATATATTGTGGAAATAAGTACTAAAAAAATGTGTTTTTATTATTTAAAATATCATGCCTTTCCATCAAGAAGTGACAGTTAACACCTTAAAAGTCATTGTGTTAAAGTAACAAGCTAGGCCGTTAGAACAGGAGAGAGGATGTGTTGTGTGCCTTTTCTGCACAGCTATATATATATATAAGCGAATGTTAGTTTAAGCATAGTTCTGACGATGGCGTGAGCCGAAATAGCTATCAACTATATTTGTTTTAAAATATTTTTTTAGAACTAAAATACATTGCTATTTTTTCACCGTGTGTGTAATACACGTTAAGTTTCAATCGCATTTATTTATGTATTGACCCGAAATATGTACATCTGTTATTGATGATAATATCGTGTTGGAATTTTGCGAAATCAATATCTCCTGGCGAAGTCCTTTCCTCAACTTCTACACAAGCCAGTTGATTAAATGAAAATCATTTAATCATCAACTGCATCAAAAAGCATTTAGCTAAATTATTACCGCTAGTAAAAAACAATTAATTTTTTATATTATCAATTAAATGCAAATCAGTTGCATATTTTAAATGTGTCAAATTAAGCTTTATTGCTGTATTTTTCAAATAAGTATAATTTGTTTATTGTTTTAATCGTTTTATAAAAGAATCGTAAATATTTTTATGGACCTTTTATGCAGTATAAAAATCATTGTTGAAATCACTCGTTTTTTTTTAATAAAATAACCTGACTTGCTTTTTTACGGATTGAATGTTGCTAGAGAAAATATATATCAATTATATTATATAAATTTGCGCTATATCACAAAAAAAATATTTGTGAAAGTTATTATTGCCTATTACAAATGTATGCATTCATTTATTATCCAATACAGACGTAACGTGCATTTATAGGTCATCAAATGAATTGGCGCAGATCAAACGTACATAGCTTTCTAAAATAGTGGTTCTTATGTGCGGCCAATAGACGATTTTACCGCGGTCACCAGTAGCTCCATGATAAATATTGCAATTTAAAAAATAAATTAATTATGCAGCCACGAGACGTTTCAATATGGCTGCTGATGTATATAATGCGGCCACAGTAAAATTTTACGCGAAAATCACGTCTCCTAGAACATATAATTGATATCACGAATAAAACATTAAAAGTACTATAACGATGAAAAAAATGTATTTTAAATCTACAAAATTTATTAGGCATATATTTGATAGCTGTTTCTCCTTACTGCCTTATCAAAAATTGTGCTCAATTCTTTAGTTTTATAGAAATTTTGGGAATAAAATTTTCTTCCTGAAAAAATACGCGCTTATATTACACTGTTAAGTTATTTAAAAAAATGTTTTTTTTGTAATCAACAAATCCTTGTTTAATACTAAAACTGCAATCCTGGCATTGACTTTCGGCAGTGGACAATAAAATTTAAATAATGCCACATCATTATTCGAAACGTGTCGATCGACAAATGGATGATGGTTTGTTGAATCCGAAATGTCTATTTTGCGTTCTGTTTGAAGAATTTCATGAAAAACTGCAGTTGATTTATCCAGGGCCGAATCTACTCTTATACATTCTTATTATATAAACATGAGCTATCTACTGACATAACTCTATTTTAATTTCAACCACCCATCAAAGACATTTTCTTTACAAGGCGACCTATTGCTGGCCATTACAACGAAATTAGAAATATTTACAATGTATGGTTTTAGTCTTGCTTTGCAGTTAAATTTGGTGTCACTAGTATTTTTTATTCGATTTGGTAAAATTGCCATGTTTTTTAACGCAATCATTGAGGATTTTTTTATTATATTTAATAACAGCGTCTATCAGTAATCGATGTGAACAAATATCCATTACAAATATTATACTTCATATATTAGATATAGTGATTACTAAGTAACGGCGTGACGCCGGTGTAGTTACTTGTACATGTTTTAAAAGTGTTTCAAGACATTAGCCGGTTTAAGGCTCAGATGTGATTGGGCGATCTATGTGCTTTCAAACGACAACATTAGGCAAACCCTTTGTCGATTAATTGTATATAACCGGCTATTCCATTATCAGTAGACGCTGATATATTGGGTCCAATATTAATTAATAAACATATATTTGAATGTAGTAAATACAAACTATTTTTTGAAATTCTTCTCAATTTTCTCCAAAGTAGTTTGACTTGACTATCGTATCAGAAAAAAAAGTTGATACTTTCAGATTGGTTCGCCGTAGAACAACTGTTGTACAATGTTACCAGTGTCGATTTTTGCCGAAGTACCATCATGAATGATAATTGGAAGAATGCTTCATTGCAATTTTGGTTTAAAATAAATGACACATGACAAAATGTCGGCTTCGTAAATGAAGTATTGATGTTCCTATAAAGAATAAATGATATTTTTTTCAAAAACTATTTTGTATGAAGCGATACTGTAGTAATAATGTAGGTGAAAAATGTTTTAATCATAGTTTCTTATCCTATTAAGTGAACAGAAGTGAAATTAAAAATTTCTACAAGACTGCTTGCAAATGCGTCACCGTTCATGAAAGTAATATATATACATAGTCACCAATTCGTACCTGCTTGAAATTTCGTCAAGGCAGTACCAGCACGTACCGATCGGTTTCTCGATTTGCCCAACGAATGCAGTCGACCACTGGCATGCGAAAGTCGGCAAAATATTTCGTTTCGGGAGGCGCAGGCGGAAGATGATATGCTTCGTCGACTTCTTTTTGCTCGATAAAATATAATATTTTTTTTATTTCGTGCCGCTGGTCGACATTTTTTTTTGCAGACTTGTCATTTATTCAAGGCCAGTTTTTTTTCGAATGCGAGTCCTTTTATGTGCGCGTGAACGTGTTAATTTTCTATTTTTTTTATCATATAAATTTACCTCAATACTGTTTTATCAAACAAAACGAAATAAAAGTCAATCGATTTTCTTTATCGCAATTACGTTTTATCTGACATCTTGATTTTAAATATGTGTGATTCATTTAGCCGTATGTGATTTTATTCTGCATTGTTAAATTTTGAAAACATTTTATTTCCACGAAGCGTAATTATATATTTTATTTGGTATCTTAGCGAGAGATATTTATTATCATTTCTCTATTTCAATATCTTTATTATCTATGTCTTTTTAGATCATATTTCGGTAAATATACACCATTGGATGTTAAAATATCACACATTTATATTGAGACATGCCCAATTCATACAAAGCTTTGTAAGAATTTATGGACTAAACATAATTGTCTATGATGAACCTGAATGAAACTGGAGCATAACGTTTTTTTGCATTTTCTTTACTTAATAGAAAATACGTTGCCAGCTTATTTTTAGTAAAGTTTACCAATAAAGAATGCATATTGCGCAATTTTATTCTGTACCATTTTTTTTTTAAATAAACTCGATGACAATTTTATCATCGATCGACGTCGCGAGAAATGACACCACACAAAAAACACCTCAAAACACACTCACACCTGTCAAAGATTCAAAATTTTTAATGAAAACATCTTTATTTTGATAATCGATAATTGATCGAGTTTGAGAACAATAAATTTCTTTAGGATTACTTTTTCATATTGTATTGTGATTTACTCTGTATTATGTTTTATTCTCACAAATCAACAAATCATAGACTTTTCTTTCCTATTCAATCAAATATTTATTACTCGGCGATTCTTCCCAACAATACAATCACCGACGTTTGTTGGCGCTATAATTAAATACCCGTTGTTCACGCTAATTACTTGACTTTCATTTTTTCTGCGGCTAATTGTGACTGTTAACTTGTTAATTTAATATTACAGTAACACCGTTGGCTTTAACAGCTCATCCGTAACTCTGTGCCTATACGCGGTCGCGCCGAGCTGGCTTTAGACTCGGCACTCTCGTACGCGATTAGGTAGTTGTGTGCCTTAAAACGACGAGTTGGTTAAAAATGAGAGCTTTAATCACACCCTTTCCTGTTTTAAAGCATACAAATCTCCGGATCGCATGTGTGTAAAGCTAGACTTAATTTACTATTAAAGCACTCTTAATTAATCATTTAAGACACCGCAGTCTTATTATTTCTGTATGTCGTTTGCTACTCGTCAGGTACAAATATACATACTGTTTTAATTCTTAATTACTGGTTCTTTGCGGTTCTAGGGCTGTGTTAACGAATAATGAATTCGTTTCCTTCTTTTTTTTGTTTATTTATTGCAATTTTGTGATACTTTTCATTATATTATATTTAATGTATCAACAAATGATAATATTCACGATGAGCGAATCATTCTTGATCATTAAACATATTGTGGAAAAAGTACTCAAAAATGTGTTTTTATTATTTAAAAGTATCGAATACTTCCAAGTGACGCATGCATTAAGTAACGAAACCTAAGTACTTGTATTTATATAAAGAATACCCTATGAAATCAATTTGTTTTTGAAAAAAAAATAGAATTTCGCATAATGATGATGAATTTATTGTTGGCGCTTTGGCAGTTACGTGGCATGCGATAAGATAGCGAAGCGATTTCATTAATTTTGACATTTAAACACCTGTGGATTTCGCCCTGATTTTAGCGAACAATACGATTTTGCTTGAGAGCTTATCACTTTGCCGGAAAATATATCGCGCTGATAAGGACGGCATCGCGAGTATAATATATATGTCGCCAGAATTAGAATTACAGGTAAACGAACCCTATTTAGTTACAGCTGTGACGTATACATTGATTTTCCTTTTATATTTGACTTGACATATTTTTTAGATTGAATTTAATCAATATCTGCTATATTATGCTGGGATTTTAAATATAATATAGGTCAGCGGTCTCCAAATCTTTAAGCCTTTGACGGATCTCTAAACTTAATAATGTATCCCGCAGAACTATGTAAAAATAAAATGATGGTCGTAGAAATATTTTATTATTATACAATGGCAATAGCAAATGTACAATTTAAAAAAATCTTAAGGTGTGATATCTTTTGCTATATGTTCGAAATACGTCTACTGAATAGAGAGTGGATAGGCAATTGGAAATTTAAAGAGAAAAAAGTATATGTGTCAAAAAATAAATAAAAATAGGCACTGCTGTGCGTAAACTGTCAATCAGATTGAGATGCAAGGTAAGATTCGGAAGTGACCAACTATTGCCATGAAAAGGTTGTTTTTTGTTTGTACTGTTCCCATTCGAAACACGATGACGTATAACGATAATAATTATTCGCACACAAACGTCATTTTGCATTAAAATAGCCTGCGGATATCTGATGACTTTCCAATACTTTCAATACTGCCCAAAGTACGTATAGCCTGTCATGTAATAAAATAATCAAAAGTTGAACTTATAAATGTTTTAATTTCGGTAATAATCAAAACTGTTGAGTCGAAGACACGTTTTTGATCAATGACGGAGTCGTGAAAAACAAGCGACTTCGAATACTTTTTCCATTAGACGATTTTGAAGAATATCTCAATGATCAATTTTCCGGATTGGTTGGTTGATTTTTTATTCAATGCAGATACATAGGAAGGGTATAATTAAACCTGACAAAAATAAACTTTTTTTGGTCGGACTCGCGTTCAATGTCAGAGTCGGAGTCGTGTTGTGTTTTTAACGACTCCACAGCCCTTGTAATAATCATCAAATACATGTAAGCTATTTCGGCGCCATGCCATCATCATAACTGTAAGAAAGTACGTTTTACAATCACAAACTTATACCGGTGTTATCTGTAAAGAAATCCTCTGTAGTACTCGTATTTCGTCTTCTTGACGTTTATTGTTATTTTACAACTGTTTTATTTTCGGCTCGAAATTGCGTGCGCGCGAAAGGAGTTTTTGTAATATGCAAAACTTGTGTTTTATTTATAAATCTGAGAAAGAACACCGCGTACCTAAATGTCAGCTCGTAAAATTTACTAATTTATTCAAGCTTTCATTAATTAACAAGAATAGCAGTTAGTATACATTGAAAATAATTTAATTATAATTTTATCAAAATAACTGCCGACGAATTTCTCGTTGAAAAGTAATTATGCACTAAATATTTGAACTATCGGAAAATTCACATCTACATACATATAGATCATCAATAAGTGACTTCCCAATCTTCCCAACGTTTTCAATAGAAAATCTTAAAATATATATTTCAGATAACAAAATTTGTACACAGAATTATAAATACAATAGTAAACAAATTATTAGTTTTTTTTCTTCATTAAATTGGTATTTGACTGGTAAAAATTAATTATAATAAAGTAAAATTATCGTTTTATTTAGCTGTACAAAATTTTATATATGGGTTTTAATAGTTGTTTCGACAATCAAATCGTCATCCATACTTAACCATTAGAATGAATTCCTATACCTGCGCATTTAGTCTTTCATCATATTATATGTTTTGACTGAGTAGTGATTCCATTCATATTGTTAATAAAACCTATACCTTGGAATCTGCATATTGATTGATTGTATTGTCATTTTTTATTTCGAAAATTGGCTCGCAAAGTGTTACCGACTTACAACTTACTGACTCAAGCTAAATTGACTGACTATTGAATATGACTTCAAGCGATTGATTCTCAAGTGTAGCAGATTGTTTCTATTATTTTAATATGTCACGGTTATACGCTATTTAAATATAGTCCCTGTAAAAATATGTATCGTTTATCTGCATGCAACGAACCCCGGTTATACTTTTTACCTAAATCATATTTTGATTTTATTTTATTTGTTGCCGTGACGAACAACAAACGGTAGTTTCCAATGATACTTAAAATCAATTTTGTGAGGATATATTTCACGTTAAGTACCCTACTTATCATGGACAGTGAGTAATGACACGTGAGGCATCGCCCCTGACACGTTTCGACAGAATGTTTCCAATGATTGAGATGCACCCGCATAATGCGGAAGCATATCCATCTGAAAAAACCAAACCCCGATCTTCGAATATTGATGTACCTTCAATTTGATTATTTTCGTTTGGTTTAAACATACATATGAAAATGGTAGATGCTTACCAAGTGTTACTCATTAAATATTATTGAAATCCTGTAAAAAAATATCATTTAGTAAAAAACAATTTTATTGTTGATACTGCCATGATAACCATAACCGCAGGAGATTATTAAAATCGGGGGAAACCCTGTTTCTCTTTAAAATTTTACTGTTTATTGATTTCCAAGAATTCCCATTTATTTTATTTTAGTATCGTTACTTTTTATTTAAATCTGTGCTATTCCGATCTTTCATTTTAATGAAAAACAAAAAATTGGCTGCCTTTTGCCAGATTAGAAAATTATTGTTTTTGAGATATTATTTAATAAATCCACTTCGTAAATTGAATTGTTATTATATGTGTCGTAGTCTATCGAATTTCATGAAATTGATATTAGGAATCAAATTTTATGGAATTACTTAAAATTTTTAAATTTTATTCTATAGGGTGGCCACAAAACTCTATTTTTTAAGTAACTAGTAAATCCATATAGAGTTACATACATATTGAAGGCCTGAGTGTTTTTGCACGGCAACTCTAATAGAAGTAAACATGCAATTCACAAGTCTATCAAAATTGATTGATTCAAACTTTGTGCACATGTTTCGTCATTCAAGAACTGGGTTTCGCCTTTCGACATCTTCATGCATTCTATTACAGAAATGCCATTAATCAGTATACCTATTTTTTTTTTATCAATTTTTGATTTGATTGTGAAACGAATCTTATAAGAATATGTCAATCAACACGTAATTGATAATATTACCATGTTTCTTTATTATGTATGTCTTAATAATATCACTAGTGTATTTATTAATATATAAAACTCGATGGCATTGCCGTACTAAATAGCAAGTTAAGTGCTTTTAAAAATCGTTTGGCATTTTCATTGCACTCAGTTCGTTATGTGATAGTATCATAAATAAAAGCTCTTCAGAAAACCACTTTAAATGCGCTACTTCTAATTACATTGCATAAAATATTCCTGCTCTTGCATTTCAACAAATTTAACAGCTTTATTGAGTTATTGCATATGAAACACACAAGACTATAATACTAAAATTATCCTTTATTATGTTGACAATTCTTAGCGGGAAGAACTTTTTTTTATTTTACTATATTTTTTTATCGAGTAGCATCATTCACTCGCCTTTCGCTGATTTCTCATAAAGTTTATTTCAAATTTAATATTGAATTACCTCGAATGACGAACCATAAAATGATAATGGCGACAGTAAAATTCTTATCATTTTAATACCGGCATTAAAATCTATTCAGAAGCATTCAAGCATTCAATATGTAGTTAGTTTTTCAACTAGAGTTCAATTTAATATTGAAAATAAAATTGTTTAATTTGATCTTACACGCGTTGATCGAATGTTGAATTTTCTTTTTACCTATAATGATTTTCCATATAGTTACCCATTCAAGTTTGGCGACGATTCGTCTAATCCTAATTGCAATTTAAAGTGCTGAAGGATATCCTTATTCAGATTCTGAATTCAAATAATTGTTTTTTTTTTCATCTTCACTACCCAATTGCTCTATATCTCCTTTTCAAAATTACACACATAAAATGAATTATAAGCAAATATTCAGCGTAAAAATGAGAGCAATTATTTATGTTTAGTGCGCTCTCTGAAACTTATCTTTTGAATTTAAACTATCTGCAGATCAGAGTTTGAAAAGACAGCTATTCTACAGCTAATAAAACATTAACAAAATATTGATTCATACATAGATATTTCTTTCATCGCAACACACATTGATATATTTCGTACACTCCTAGAAACATTCTCCTAATAACCGGTCTTATGCCATAAGCGCTTATTGGCTCTATAACCCCATGCATGGTAAGCCGGCTGAAAGAAATGATCGCATACACGCGCTGTACTTTTACAGTGAATATTAAGCCAAGTTTGACTGTTTTAAATAATATAATATATTAAGCGCACAGTGGCATATTTTAGAATCATAGTGAAATATTAAGACACTCAAAAATCATCGACGAAAATGATGTATCGATTATATTTAGATTTTTCGAAATACTGTTTGCATTTTGGGCCACGGCATTTAAAAGCCTAATATTTTTTGAATATAATTTTTATAATTAACCAATTTAATTATTTAAAAGCAAAATGGAAAAAATCAATGCTCTTGTAAAAAAGTGAAGTGTTTAGACTACAGATCACTCCCGGCTTATGTGATGAAAATTTGTTTAATCTTAATTTATTTAGAGACGCGAGATCGTTAATCTATCTCTTATGTAGAGTAAATAAAAATATAATATATACGTTACGATAAACATACTTAACCTGTCACCAAATTCGATATTTTAGATTGCACCGACTGATTAAATAAATACATACATCCTCTATTTGTTTACTATTCATTTTGATACTATTGCGTAATTATAAATCTCTTCCTGAAGTAACACAATTGCATATTTTTTTTTCTTTTTTCCAGGTATTTGATAAATTCATTGATGGATAGAAATCAAACGATCATTTGGGTAAAAGACAGGTATTTTAATTTTTTGAAAATATTTGTGATTATATAAACAAAAAAATTATTTCTTCGTGTAATCTAAAAATCTTCTCAAATAATCACATTTTTTTATAATAGCTTATAAAATATCTAGTTTAAATCTTCCACACTCGTAATATGATCACATTTATCAACCGTCAGCTGATGTCATTACAGTTTCGAGTTTTTCCGGTTTGACGACTCTTCTATCTTACTGAATTTTATCGCATAAAGAGCTGTCTAGAGAATTAAATATTCTTCGTTTCAAAGGTAACCTATGTAAATAGACTGTGACAATTAAATGTCAACTATCTAATGGATCCAGTCTACCCAACATTTTAATTTTATTTTGGAATTTGTAGTTTACGCAAGTGCTCTGTTAAATAAGACGGTTCAGTATAAGGTATCGAAACAATAAATGATTATTGAAAGATAATAATGTATGATTGATCTCGGAGCATAAATATTTATGACTGTATATACAAAAATCATTTGCCAGTCAATAAATAGTACATATTGCCAACGTATCAAATCACAAAAATTTAAATTCTTCTAACAATTTCGCAATCATATTTTTGTTCTTTCATCATACTTTATTTCGACATTATTCAACAAATGTTATACAGACGAAATAGGTGCTTGTATATTTTATCAGCAATGGGCACATTCAGGTTTTTCGTACATTATAAAGAGCGGCATCTTATTTACAATGTAATAAACTTCTATCAGAACCTTATCTATTATAGTATGTACAGAGTTGCCACCGCTCCGAAACAAGCGTTCTGGATTGCACTGTATCAATTACGTTTCACAGTTAACAGATTCCACACCAAACCCTAATATCGAAGAGACTACGTACGACATCGCTTATAGATCGACCACGTTACTTATGCGCGTGGAAACGTAGCGCTGTGTGCAGTTCCGGTCTGACACAAAAGTTTCAAAATTTCGAAAATTTAAAATTCCCTACTATTCCATAAATACTTTTGCATAAAAATATTTATCTACAATAGGTTTCAATGTTCACAAATACCGTGGCTTTTTACTTGCCATTTTTGCGGTCTGTTCATTCGCTTTATCCAAAGGTTTCAAATTTAGTTTCACCATCCGCCGCTTTTCCGGGCGTACTATTGTAGCGGTTGGTCAATAACATTTTTAACATTTTATTTTTCATTGTTTTTCATTGGTAACTGCACTTATCTCAACGAAAATCCGCAATTGTCTACCGTTATTATATATGAATAATAAGGGATTTTTTTTAACACTTGAGAGTTGTGTTTACCGTAATTCTGACGATCTTCTATCACAGAATACCAAAAAGCTCGAGTCATTTAAGCTCTGTACATGTCCACATGTTTTGTCAGGCAAAACCCTGGTCGTGAGTGGCAATACATGTACAGCGCTTAGATGATTAAAATTCTGTAATGAAATTCCACTGAACACTCAGTCGATATCTTAAATTGGATATTTATTAGTTGTTATTCCAAATTGGCTTTACTTAAACGTTTGCCTTGTTTTTCGTTGCACAACAAAGCGCATCACTTTATTTTCGTGTTCAATATACATTTTCACAAGGCTACCGCTATGGCATTGAATCCATCGAAATTGATTATTTTTTTACTATTTTGGAATCTGATGAATGTCTGCTTATTTTTATGACCAACATATTAATGTTCGTACTTTCATAATTTTACTGATTATCAAAAGTGATGTTCAACTTAACAGATTAAGAATCAGTGGTTTAGGCTGGAATTATTCATACGGTTGACTGCGACTTCATATATAATTGTCATTGAAATGATCGAATTGAGAATTTCGTAAACATGCATTCATCTTTTGGCTTTAGATCAATAATGAAATCGTTTATTGATAGTGATATTTTTTGGCAGATGTTTATTTTAACGCAAGCTGTAAATATTTGATTTCCGTGACCTGGATCATGTTGATCGATTTTCTTGTGTAACAGTTTTTAATAAAACCGGCGATGAAAGATTTCATATAAAATGTAACGAATAATTCTACGTTAACAACTATTATTTTTCGATTTACAATATTGCCCGCGTGAATTTAAGTAACAGATTAGCCTCGTTTTCTTTTAGCATAAAATTCCAAAAATCGTTTCTAACAGTTATAATATTGTAGCGATTTCTATCACTAATGCTTCTCGACCGAGGATTTGCATCCCATAATGTATATACAATATATTCAATTGCCGAAATCAAGCGATTCGTTCAAAAACACGAAATGTCGCTTTTCTAACGGAATCCAATGTATTATTTTAAGTAATCGCTTAGTATCTGTGATGTTGCTAATTTTAATCTTTCGTATGTCTACTAAAATTCGTGTACGTAAAATTTTCTTTTCTAATTGTGTGCACAATAGACTATTGCATTTAAAAATACTTTGTATTAAGGCAATTGTATGAGGATATCTCCGTACAATAGGATAATTACGTAATCTACCATTATGAAATAAGTTATTATTTTATTGCATTATAAGTTAGCGTTTGTTTATTATATGTTTCTACGGATGGTGATTTGTAGTCAAGATGGATACGACTGCCGGCAATGCATGACGCTATTTTGTAAAGAGCTAGCTTACTTCTGACTTTGATTTTTTAAAAGCATCCATTACTTGTATTCCTCCTTGGAGATTTTTAATATTCCAATCATTTGCGAATGGAATAATGTTATTGCACTTTATTGAGTCTGGGTGTAGTCAGATTGCTGATTTATCGATCATAAATATTGATTCGAGTCAAAACATTTCTGTGCATATTGGCGTTTGAATTTTTCAATCACTAAAAAACGTTTGAAATTTAAACTGAAAAATATAAAATACTCTTATCGTACTGTTACGTAAAAACTTTATAACTGTGTGCGTGTCCTGACAAATCCAGATAAATGTCAACAATAAACAATAACGGCTAGACAATTACAATTGTCAATAAATACAGTCACTTTTAAGGTGTTAACTGTCACTTCTTGATGGAAAGGCATGATATTTTAAATAATAAAAACACATTTTTTTAGTACTTATTTCCACAATATATTTTTTGATCAGGACCGGTTTCGCTCATCGCGAGCATTATCAACTGATAGAATACAATTTACAAACAAGTTTATTTATACAAATTAATTATTAATTTATTTTGTTCCATTAAGTAGTGAGTGTGGGTTATTTTCGTCATTTAAATTTCCCACTCATTACTTCCTTATTGATTGTTCAGAGCTCCAAATGGATTATTGATTTACCATAATTGTGATTTGTAATTCTTAGTAAGTGATTGTGAACATTTAATTTTTATACTAATTTACTTTATTTGTATCAATATTGTATGATTTTATGTAAATTGTTTCCTAGTTCTTGAACCCATGGTTTTGTACACCTGCTACCTTCAACTCAAATTAATTTTGTTTTGTATAAATAGACTTGTTTGTCAATTGTATTCTATCAGTTGATAATGCTCGCGATGAGCGAAACCGGTCCTGATCAAAAAATATATTGTGGAAATAAGTATTAAAAAAATGTGTTTTTATTATTTCAAATATGTTAAATACAGTAATAAGTCTAGTCTTACAAAATGGCGATAATTATGTATATTAAACAAATTACGGATTGAATGTCGAGGGGTAGGAAAATTAAACTTTTTCTTCAAAAGAGAAAAGGTGTACATAATTTCATTAACTTTCAGAATCAATTTTATTTGAATAGATACCTAGACGGCCTTAATATTATTATTATATTATTAATATCATCGAAAATGTTTTGAATGTATTAAGCCGACAGACGTTAAAACAGACATTTCTGTGATGGCGCGATTTTCATTAGTGAAGCATTATTCAACCTGCACTTCTGTAATTAAAGGAAAATAGAAAAAGTTGTGGCAACGTATTTCAATCTAAATTTGAATTTATTGATTAAATTGGCATTCACTCGGTAGAACTCCATTATAACATGGTGAAAAAAATAGCAATGAATTTTAGTTCTACATATTTTTTTGTATATAGTTGATAGCTATTTCGGCTCACACCATCGTCAGAACTATTCTCTACTCTATTCTCTAGTAGTTTTGACGATGGCGTGAGCCGAAATAGTTATCAACTATATTTAAAAAAAAAAAAAATTGTAGAACTAAAAGTCATTGCTATTTTTTTCACCGTGTTAAATTTGAATTCTCAAAACTTTGTACGATTCCGTTGAAAGGCGAAACCCAGGTCGTTAGTGACAAAACATGTGGCATCGTATAAAGTTTCAACAAATCAAATTTGGTATTGAAACTCCATCAAGCACCTTCAGTCGATATCATAAATTATCTAATGTAAACGTCAAAAAAAAATCATTAAATTTTCTCGCTATCGTTAGATGTTCGCTTTCCATTTTTGAGATTTTGGTGAATTCAATACATTTTTCATCTAAATATAACGAATATCACAGAAGGTGATATTGTTTTTTCAATTAATATTTGAAAAAAAATGCAGGTACGGCTGTCTCGTAATCGATGTTCCATTTGTATTCTAAACACAGTTTACATACTATTAAATTATATTACTCATTTTATCAATGCGAAATTCGACTCAGCTCGTGAGGCGTTGTGCAACACAACGCATCAAGCTTGTGGCGGATTAACATATCGGTCATCAACTCTTTGTTTTATTGAGTAAAGCGCACGCAAATTTCGTGCTCAATAATAGTTATTATAAAAAGCCAATTATTATTATGCCTAATCAACTTTATTATGCGGGAGCAGTCGCGTGTGGGCTCATTTGAACTGAAGAACAAAAACGCTATTATGGAGATAAATATTGCTTAAAGAAAAACACATGTTTTTTTTTTATTGATATTGGGTCATGAAAATCACCATTGACCCTATTCGGCGTGCGATATCGATATGTGTAATAAATTAATCTTGGTCAATATATTTTTTCATACGCTATTATTAAGCTTCGTAATGAAAGCTATTGCCGAATTTTAAAATACTGATTATAAATGGACTATCTTTATATTTATATTATATCCATGATACTAAAATAACATTTAACCCTTTGCACTCGAATGCCGCCATACAGGCGGCATTGTAAATTTATCGTATTACTCGGGTGCCGCCGCAGTGGCGGCATGTTTGTAAAGTCATTTTTAGTATACTTTTAGCATTTTTTATATGTCGATTTCAACTAGATCACAATAATAAATCATTAGGGAGTCATTTTCTGATAAAAAAACATACCCAAAGATAGTCGGCTTGCGTAATATCAATAAATGCCATCATCGAAATGCATGGTGGATCCCGAGTGCGTACTTCAACTGTTCCTACAGAAGACCGTCTTGCAGATAAATTACATATATTACGTTCAGGAACTGAGAAGGACTGTGCAGTATGTTCAAATAGAAAAAATTCTGGCGGGATCTCGGAAACACGGCTGTTCTGCGAGACCTGCGTAAATAAGCCAGGATTACATGTTGGAGATTGCTTTGTGAAATACTATAAAATGAAGAATTACAAATAAAATAAAAATATGTACATTATATTCATTATGTATCTATCTACAGAATTTTTTTTTTTTTTTTATTAACATATCTTTTTATTACTTTGATTCATGTAGCGAATACGATTTTCGCAAAAAAACGCCTCGAGTTGCTGGTAAGCACATACGAAAAAGTGCTCGAGTGCAAAAGGTTAATATATCGCTCTACAAATTGGATGTGGAAAATCTATAAGAGTATAAATCTTTACCGACTATTTTTATCTAAAACTTTAAAATGTTTGAAAACCGGAAATGGGATAACCGCAGAATGACATTTTCGGTGCGGCGTAGGGGAAAATACGCCTTCTCATAATAATATAATACTTATCATTATTAGCTAATCAGTAGGCATGCAGTACGTGGAGGAATCGGCCATGCCCCGTGTCGTGAAACGTGATTCGGCTATCGCGAAATAAGGCGCGTGTCGACGAAACATAACAATTGGCGATATGAAAGGTAAATGTCGTGCACATACTATAGACTTTATTGCAATGTATGGTTTCATATATCACACCAATAAAATTACATCATCATCAGCTGTTGCTAAATGCTAGCCTACCCTACGAGTCTCTATTTACCCGACCCGATCCTTGCTACCGTGGTAAGTTAAAACTCTAATCGAAACTGAAAAAATTTTAGCACGGTGAAAAATTGCAATGTATATTAGTTCTACAATTTTTTTTTATCAGATATAGTTGACAGCTGTTTTTTCACCGTGTTATAATGGAGTCCTACCAATAAATCTCAATTCAAGAAAAGAAAAACGTTTCTCCGCTTATTGGTTTTTTAGGGCATTAAAGAATCGAGACTTGATTGTATATATGTATATTGAATAAAAAGTGTTCTGATAGAATTATAAGATTATTTATTTTAAGATAAAAACATTTTTTTTAATGAAAAATTAAAACGTGCCACCTTTAACTCGTTGCAGATTTTGTCCCAGATAATATGAGATGTAAGTTTCCGTTGGTTTTAGAACAAGATTTTATGAATGTTCATAAATTTCCACATATTACAGCAAACATTATATTTTTGGATTATCTTGCTAGGAAAAACATTCGAATATCTATATGTTTTCAAATATACTAATACATATTAAAATTAAGCCTTTTTAGCACTGAATTAATGTTAATAGTTGTTTTCATTACACCATTTTATCGTCGTCTTATTTAAATTTTAGTAAATTAAGAGAAAAAAGTTCATCGGTTTGATTTTACTGCAAGAAAGCTTCAGTGCATCGTCTTGGCTTCGATCGAACCACACATAAGTAGTTGAAATATTGTATGAGAAAGCCATTCCATTGCATACGATGCAAATATTAAATTGATTGAATAAACTGCAATTACTCCGCCCATTGGAAACATACATTCCATAAAAGCTTGATCATTAATAAAAATACATTTTGATAAACATCTTTATTTATTTTTAATAAAGTTGTTTGTATTTTCAAAACCAATGAAAAACAATTGGTTCAATGATTTTTGCCGTCGATTATATGCTACAAGAGCAATATATCATTATATGTCAACCGTTTATTAATTTATATCACATTGTGACTTGTTTGTTTAATGTCGAATGTCGTCCTTTTCAAATGTCATATCAATTAGAATTGATTCAAATTTACTACTATAATGCTTTACTCGTGTGTTTCGGAACATATAATTTTCTTCTTTATGATGTATTTAACAAAAATGTTGACTGAGGGTGCCTGATGGGAAGTCAAAGTCAAATTTGAATTGTTGAAACTTTTGTACGTTAAGTGGATTTATATACAATCGTTGCTCAACAGAAATCATTGTTTAATTATAGTCATTGAACACGATGAAAAAAATAGCAATGTATTTTAGTTCTACATTTTTTTTTTTAAATATAGTTGATAGCTATTTCGGCTCACGCCATAGTCAGAACTATGCTTAAACTAACATTTGCTTATCTATATGCGTTAAGAATCCTTTGTGATAGTAAGGATTCTTAACGAACAAATTAAGATATGTCTATCTTCATTGCTTAACCCTCTGCGGGGTGTTTCTTTGTTTATGTAATAGACCATTTCCGTGCCATATGTAAACTTATTGATATAGCCGCCTTTTTAGTTTCATTTACAATTTTTAGTTGTATTGCGAGCAAGAAACAATCTAGGTCGTTAAAACAGAAGAGAAGATGTATTGTGTACCTTTTATATACAGCTATATATATATTAAGCAAATGTTAGTTTAAGCATAGTTCTGACGATGGCGTGAGCCGAAATAGCTATCAACTATATTAAAAAAATATATTTTTTTAGAACTAAAATACATTGCTATTTTTTTCTAATGGAGTTCTACGAAGTGAATGCCTATTCAATCAATCAATTATTTATAGTCATTGAAGTTTCCTCGTAAATATAACAATAACGATAACCGTAATATAAACAAATAAGAATTCCAGTATATTGATTTTATTATTTTTTAGTAAGACAATTTTTTTTTATCAAGTAATCGTTTTAAAATATATCAATTTATAAATGTCAAAAAAACTCCGTGTTTTATACAGTTAAATTAATTGTAAGCCTCCGGTCTATTTATTCATGCCGCGAAATTATATCAATTAGAGTTGCTAATGTTGCCACACGCCAGTTAGAAACTTACGCGTTGACAAGTTAATTAATTAACGTTTTGATATGAAATGGAAATCTTATTTAAAACTAATAAAGCTATCTGATTCTTGTTATTCATACGTTATGTTGTTTGACGTAATCGTAGCTGTATATATACGATATTTTGATGTTTAGATAACTTGCTTTTAATCATTTTAAGGTGTTAAATGCCACTTATTTACGGAAAAAACATAATTCGTTTCTTACTACTTCCAAATTTTATGATATTACATAATTATCCGGCACTGTGAAAGAATAATATGTAAATCTTAATAAGGATTTTTTACATGAAATTGAATGTTAAAAATTACCAGTTATGCAAAACAAATTGTTCGAAAATTTCGTAAGTAATTGATAGTCAATTGGATAAAATATCCAAATATGAAATATTTTTTAAAGTCATTTGATTTTAAATTCGATTGTTCAAAAGATTTAAAAAAAAATGAGTTACCAATACATAATATTCTTGTTGAATATTATACCTTTCATTTATATATTATGTTAAAAATGATATCTGTGTTACTCCGTTCCTTGATATAAAACATATTTCACTTCTTTGATTGGCATTTTCTGTCAGCAAGGCTTTCCAAAAAATTGCAGCAATTGATTTTTAAAACCTCGAAAATCATATAATTGACATTTGTACAGTAAGAATTTATAGAAATATTTCAAATAATAATAAAAACAATTGGCACTATTTCCACAGTATATCTATGATCAGGCCCGGTTTCGCTTATCGCGAGCGTTATCAACGGGTACATTACAAATCACAAGCAAGCAAGTAAATTTTTTGTACAAGTACAAAAAATTTACTTGAAGATTTACAGATATACAAAACCAATTCATTGAAACATATATTACACGAGATTGCTTGTAAATTATTTTCTTGATTCTCAATTTTTTTGTTTCATTACCTGATAATCGTAAACTCATTTTTTTACAAATAGCCTTGTTTGTAATTTTTATTATATAAGTTGATAATTCTCGCGATGATCGAAACCGGAATTGATCATAAATATATAGTAGAAATAGTACCGATGTGTTTTTTTTATTATTCAAAAAATGAGACGAACATTTGTATTAAAGGTTAGGTCGCTGTAAACGGATTTCAATTATTGATTAAAACATAATTTGATATTGGCCTTGCCACGATTTCAACCCGAAACCCTCTGATAGCTAAATTGAACCCTAGTTCACTTAAATAACCCGGAATATAATTCATTCCTTATACCTTAGTTGTAATTTACTGGAGTTAGCGCGTGTTTGTTATTGAAAAGTTGGAAGCTTTCGAGCCTCGAGTCGGGTATTGGAAAACGTTCAATATTTTCATCTGCAGCGCAAATACATAATTTTACAGAAACAGCTGTGGCATCAATAAATATTTTTCTTCGTGCGATTTCCAGCGCGCCACTCCGCCGGTAAATTTATGATATATTGTGTACATAAATATAAAATTTTCTTTCAAGTATGTTAATTATGATTCGACATTAACCAGTCGCGAAGAAAAAACAATAATCAGAATTCAAAATCATTTGCCGAAAATATCGAAAACATTTTTTTTCCTTTTTACGTTTATGGATATCATATTAACGGAGTCTGGAGTTTATATTTCTTGAAGCAATAATCGAACATTTTTTTTTTACAAGGCTACAAGATTTTAACATGTAACTTAGTTGAATTATCTCTTAAATAGTTATCTTGCACAATATTTTAGAAACGATTGCAAATATTACTATAAATACAATGTACAGAAATTTGTCTGCACTTGCTGTTATGTATATAAACCTTAGATAATCATTTTCAAGATGGTATCTGTCTATTTTCGGTGGAAAAGTATTCTATTGAATTAATAAACATACAGAGGGTGATCGCTTAGCGAACAGTTCGGATTGCGAACAAATCGGACAACGAATGCGTATCACTAAAGATTTTTGTGTTCGGAAAACGAATAAATATTCGAATAACGAACTGAAAAGATCTTTCTTGTCCATTTATTCTATCTGTTCTAAATCCACGATCTGTTAAAGAACAATTCGGATAGCGAACATAGTCTTGGAACAGATGATGTCCGTTCACCTATCACTGTACAATGTTGGTATTGACCAAGTCCGGTTGATAATACTGGCAATGAGCGAAACTGGCATTGATATAAAAATAGAAAATTGTATAAAAAGTAGTAAACATTGCGATTTTATTATTTCAACTGAATGTCTTTCCTCTTAGAAGTAACAGGTTCTCATTTGTATGTAAAATTGACGAAACTGTCTTTATTTTGTTTCCGTTTTTAACTTATTGTACTGAATAAATGTAGCCCATCGTAATGCCATAATAAAATAATTATTATATTTCTAATTCTATCTTCACATTTGGAAAACGAATTTCCATTGATTCGATATGATGCACTCGAAAATATATTTATTTAACAACATATGGATTATTAGGAAATAGATTTACGAGAATATTTTTATTTAATGTTCGGCACCGCTGCAAATATACCGTCTGTATCATGCCGTAGCGCCACTCGATATAAGACACATCACCAATAAATCACGTACACTCGTGAATTTTATAATAAAATTCTTTCTAAAGATTTCTCGAATAACCGCGATAAATCCTCGATCATCACTACTTGCCCACACGTTATGGTTTTCGTTAGCTACGTTGGCATAAAGGTCCGTTTTGCGCACCGCTAAAATACACAAAATATGATTTTTAGTATTTTAGCTAAAACAATAGCATTTATCGCGATTTCGGATGTTTTCTTAAGAGTATTATACCCTCAATGATATAATAAATCAATTTTACATATACCGCGAAGTAAATATGTCAGTCGTCCAAGGTTGATTTTATATCGAGAAGTATGACTAAATAAATTCTGTTCTCAATTTAATTTAATTATAAAATATTCGACTGGAAGGAATTTTATAATAAGACTAACTAGCAAAATTCGTCCACAATAAATATATGATATAGTTGATAGCTTATTCGGCTTTATCCATCGACAAAAATTTACCGTAGAGCAGCAGCTCCCAATCTGGGGGCGCGGGATATTGCCATGAGAAGCGTCAAACTTTTGCACCCAAGGATGCTTATTTTGATTATATTAGTCTTTCTATTTATTTAACTAAACGTTGATGTCAATAGGTATGTTTGTTGATTATTTTGTAAGACTACACTGAATGTGGCTGATTACTACTTTTTTGTTAATTTTGATATTGTTTTTTGAAATCATTAAAATGTCTATATAAAAACAACAAACAATATGCTTGCATAATATTACAAAAATGAGACTCATTAAAACCTCATCAATAAAACTCTGCTAACTTATTAGAGAAACTTTCACCCTTCACTGACCAGGGAGCACGCCGAATAGTTTTTTTTTTATTCCTTGTGTATAACGTATATTAGAAACTTTACTTATTACGAAAGAATAATTTTCGAAAATACGGATAATAAAACAAGGCAGAAAAAATTCCAATATCGAATATTCGACTCTCATCGTCATTGTAACTAAGGTTTCGGAAAAATCGCTTTTATTAACTCGATTGAATTAATTTGAAAGTGTTTAATAATCTTATAAAAAGCATACTTACGAATATAACGAGCTGTATTTATTACGTTAGTAACGCCTTTGCCGTTGTGTTACCAATTCATCTGTCGACACTTTCAACATCTATCAAAGCAAAGTACCGTCTCACTTTTATTTACACTCTAAAAATGTTTATTTACGTTTTAAGCTTTACTTGTTAAATGAAGCCGTTAACGTCAGTATAATAATCCGAATTTAATGGGTATTTTTATGACAGCCATAGGCATTTTGAAGTTGATGGCCGGGCTATGAATGGCAAAAATATCAATCGACCTCGTTTATGAAAGCTTGCCCTAGTTAACCCTCTTACGAACACGAAGCAGATATTCATCCATTCGCCCTCCGGATTGTTTTTATTGGACTGTAGCAATTAAGCTTTTTTGTTCGTCCTAATCGCCGATTGTTACAAAACTAATTAATTTACAAGGGCTCTCAATATGTTGTGAAGGCAACGCGATGATGACAGGGGTAATCGAAATTGTTGAACCACCACTATTTTCAATGTTTTTCATTTTTAACCAAACAAAATAATATTGCATTTCCTTTGAAAAGTAAATAAAAAATATATATACATAATAAATTTAGCAATAGACACCATGTAATGCACCAGCAGTTTAATTTGGTCAGATTGTTTTCTATTTATCCGCATTATATCATCAACCAACCAATTCGGCAAATTGTTCATTGAGATATTTTTCAAAATTGTCTAATTAAAAAAGTATTTTGAGTCGCTCGTTTTTTACGACTCCGACTCCGGACATAACACCGAGTCTCCGTGACTCCGATTTCATATCCCTGGTATGTACACATCCGATTATTGTGATCTGAGATAAAATCGTTCGACTAGTTAAGAAAGTCCTTACAAGAAAACTTAATCGTAAAGGTATTAATATTTTATACAAAAATCACTCATATCATTGTAGTTCTGAAATTGTTTTTTCTCCTTGAATAATGTTGTTTGTTTACCTTTGAATGTTATTTTTTACCCTTTTTTACTCCTTTATATTATAATATTCTACCTAAGTATGAAATGAAATATTCGGCAGTTTTTTTCTATTTTCGTAAACCTTGCAACTGTTCTTAATTTAATCGGTTTTCAAAGTCTTAATAACACTTGTCGTGACCGAAAATGAAAGTATTTATGCTAAATATACTGCAATACGACCGACGGATAGATGAAAATCTTATTTTGGAGGTCAATTCAACCATTGAACTTCTTAGCACGTGAACGATCGCAAAGTATCGAAATATTTCTCAGAACGCCAGCTGTCGTCGGTTCCATTATTAGTTCGTAACAAATCCATTTTTGGGCGAAATGGCAAAAAAACCTTGCCTAGTATTATTGTAGGTTATAGTTATTTCGAATGTCGTCATAAATTCAGTATTCAGCGTGTACGTGTGAGCTTATTAGAAAAGTGCGATTTTATGATTTGAACGTATATTTTGTCGGAAAATAATTTCCTGTATTTTTTTAAATTTTTTTTACCTTGTTTCAATTAATATCACTTGAAATTTTGTTTTGGTTCATTAATTTTTTTTTAAATAATATGACTAACCTTTTGTAAATTATTCACAATTTAATATACTTAGTGTGTAAATATTGTCTTCGAAAGACACCATATTATAGTTAGAGGGTATAATTATATTTTTCGAAACCGTTGCAGGTACTATGTATTTACAGAATTCTTCTTGGTTACGTTTTGATAACCTTTATCATTAAAACACAAAAAAGCATAAATGGAATATTTATTTTTAATACACTTGAACAACCTAATCATATGGTTAACTTGGAGCGAAAATATGACTCTATAGCGTAATAAAAGAAAATAGGTCACAGGATTTTATGATGCTATTTTATTCGTAGAATTGTCATTTTGGCGGTTATTTTGCAAGTTGTTTAAGAAATAGATGCAACCATTTATTAAGATCAAATGTTCAAAACATGTCCGTAATTGCTTCTATGTAATGTAAACCATAGATATTTTCCTACTATCTCTAGTGCTCATTGTCTGAGTACTTCAGAACTATCTCGGCACGGTTTCATAATTGACCCGTTCTCTCGACTATAACTCTGCTTAGGACATCCCCACATTAAGAAAAGCACTTGAATTACATTTCCGACCGCGCTTCCTCGAATTCGAAATTTGAATCTCATTTAGAATTCTTGTTATTTTTTTTTTAACGAATACAGTTTTTTTTTCTCTTTGATTATTATTTTGTACCGTATTTTTTTCAGAATATAAAATTCTTATTTAAAATTCGAAGACCGACCTTGTTGTTCATGATTACATCCATAAATTAACTGACGTTATCGTTTTTATTTTCGATACCCGAATTTCAGGAATTTTATTTTTTCAATTCAATCAATTTAAAAAACCACTTTAATGTTTCTAAATCTTCATTAAATAGAATTTAACTTATTTTGAATTTTAAAAAAAATTTACCTGGACAAAAATAAGCACCATTTAGTAATAATCGTTCAAGCTTAAGACATGATTTTATGCTAGTAGTGCGCTTTTGTGTCAAGCGTATTTTCGGTATAGATCGACCATGTAACTTATGCGCATGGAAACGTAGCGCTGTGTGCATTTCCGGTCTGATACAAAAGTTCCTAGAGTTCGAAAATTTTAAATTTCCCACTATTCCATAAATACATTTTACATAAAAATATTTATCTTCAATAGGTTTCAATGTTCATAAATACGGTGGCTTCTTACTTGTCATTTTTGCGGTCTGTTCGTTCGTTTTATCCGGGGGACTTCAAATTTAGTTTTATCATCCGCCGCATTTCCGGGGCGCACTGTTATAGCGGTCGGTCAATAGTGCGGAATCCGCACACGATACCATTTTCATGCAGTGCGGATCATCAGCGTGTATTATAGACATGCATAATAGTTGGCATTGATTTTTTAAGCGGCAAAATAAATGAATACACAATATATTATATAAGCGAGTTCCACGTCCCCCGGTGTTGACGAGTCAATAACGAAACTCTTCCGCATGAACGCGTCCGCAATGTGCATAGCCTCACGCGGATGAAATATGAATTTTGCTCATGACGATCGCATCGCATCATGTTAAAATATTTTTTTGTAATATCTGAGGTGTAAACGACCCGCATACGGATCGCAGCTGAAATCCTATTGACCTAAATAGTGCAATGATTGAAGGATATTGGTAATAAATATTATGTAATTTATTTTTTCCATGCCGCAATACATTTTTAAATTATATTTATGATTGAAATCTCATCCGACAAACTGAAACAACATTTATATACTTATAATTCAAATATAAAACGGAATGACAAAACAAGTTTGAATTGTTGAAAGTTCTTACAATTTCACTTGTTTTGTCACTAACGAATCGGGTTTCGTCTTTCAGTATCTTCGGGCATTCAATATAATATCACACTGATGCAACAGAACTGACATCAGCCAGATAACATGCGTGAATATGTCAAAAAGCAAAATCAAAATTATGAGCGACAAAACATGTGGAATTATATAAAGTTTCAACAATTCAAATTTAAAATTGATCATCCACTAAGCACCTGCAGTCGATATCGTAAATTATAACAATATATGTAGTAAATTATACTAGATTAACGATTTTATAAGTAATTTATCTGTCGTGTGTTTTAAAGGTCATCTATCATTTTTATTATTTTTTGTTTTATTACTAGATTTTTTTTTACCAATTATAATAATTAAGATAGTTGTACTTAAACGCATAGGTTGAATATGTGTAATTGCACAATTTTTCAATATTTCAAATTTGATATTGACATTGCATCAATCACCTTCAGTCAATATCATAAATTAATTATATTACTATGATATGAGAAGTATTTTTAAGTCACACAACTAAAAAGTGGCATTTGATAAAGTTTTCTTACTTAATCATTAGCATATATAGACATGGCTAATGGAATGGCCTTTGTCTATCACTGGCTTGGAGTGCGTCAAGAATAGAATTACTCTGAACAACCCAAAATAGCCAATCCTCCATTGGACGCTAGATATTTATTAATAGTTATAAAAGCTACCGCGTTTTCATCCGTTGTGTATATTTTTGAGCGCTATTTGATTCAATTTTGCTTAAATAAACGCATATTTATTTCCACTTTCTAGATCGCACTGCCCGAAAAATTTCTGATAATTAAAGTTTTCTACGACATTTACTTAACGTGCTTTCTACTCAAGATAAAACAAAATTTTGAAATGAAAAATAATTCGTTGATTTATGAGTATTTTTTTTTACTTCGCACGTTCGCTTGAAAAACAACCCTGTTTGAATAAAGTTACTGGAAAAAAATATTCCATATGTGACTGTTAATAGTACTTATCGTACATTGGCATATTTCTCAAGCCTTAATTTTAACTGATTCTTCCTAATATTTAAAAATCCCATCGCAGTATTAGATATGCCTTTATTATTTCGCGCGTATTATTTTTATCTGTATGAATAGTGTCTTGAGAAGACGTCTTGATTACGTTTATGGAGATCTCTGTATTGTAATTTGCAGATTTCACTTACAGGTGCTTGGTTGATGAAATTATAATTTTTGAATGAAAACATGTAGTCAAACTCAGGTATTAAATACTATAATGGCATATTTCTAAGAGCTAACCGAAAACAATTTAACCGTTACTTATTTTTTATGATATCGACTGAAGGTGCTTGATGGAATTTGAATACAAAATTTGAATTGTTGAAACATTGTACTACTCAAATTTTTTTCAGTTCTGTTCCATCCGTGTTGTAGGATGCCTGAAGTTGCCGAAAGGCTAAACCCGAATCGTTCAGTTTCAAATATTTAAATTCATTACGTATTTAATTGAGTATCACTATAACTGATAAATTTTTCCATTGATCTAACACTATTTCTACTCATTACTAATTAATAGTATTACAGTATGTTTTGTTTGTTAATTTCTTGAGAAGTTTCGATTTTATTGAGAAGCTTAAACCAGAAATCGTTTAATTACTACTATAGTTCGTAAGTAATCAAACCAAATCTGTGTCGCCCTTTTTTAACGTTTAATGGGTTTAATTGTGGCCTTAATATTGATTATTTTATTAGGCTACATAAATGGCATGTCGGACTGAAATATTATTATTGAAAATAGAAACGGTAGTGTTTCTCAAAATATAATCATTTATTTCCATAATTTTCTTTAAAGTGCTGCCGTTTTGATTGTATTATTTAATGACCTCAAAGTTTCCAAAACAACGAACGCTAAATCGTGGTAACGTTTAGCAAAGAAAGCGAAAGATTTCCACGGCGATAAAAAATCACATAGAGAATAGTTAAGTGAAATGATTTCAACTATTATTATTTATTTTGTACTTTATAAAAAATTGTTGTCAAATACGCTTTCCATTCACCAAAAACTTTTACATTTTAATTATAATGTTGCTAGGCTTTATGTGGTTTAAATTCAATTAGTCAGAATATATGAAAAATATTATTCTACAAATCACAAATTCTCTTCATTGAAATGAATTGTTTTTTTTAACGTTTCGGTTTTCTTTTTACAGTATTTTACAAAAATATTATTTGATTTTGTAACCATGCGATAAATGAGTTTTTTTTAATATCTTAATTTTTCACGAAAGTGTAACAATATTTGGGAAAATTTCATGTGATTTTGTGATAATTGATAAACTTCCTTACTTTATTTTCAACGACTTATGATATTACAAAACCTATATTAATTACAAAGTTGAATTAATTCATCGTTTCTGACTATATAACAATGTCCAGTCCCTTGCCTAAGCTTGTAATATGGACACTAATAATTGTTAAGTACCAAAAAAATAAAAATATTTACCATTCATATTCCATAATCTACTTCAATACGCACCACCTTACCTTCAGTTTATGATCATAAAATGATTAAAAATAAATTTCTATTCATACATGCACCGTTATATAATTATTATCTTTGTTTAACGTGGAATAGTGATTAATGGATAAGGAAAACCCATTCCTCTAATCTGTTGATACAACGGACATTTTTTTCTATTCAACTTAGACGTAAAATTATTATATATATTTGAATTGGTTTTCCAATGAAAAAAAAATCATGCGACCTTAGATTTTCAAAAGTATTTTTCATCATTCCAAGCAAACGGTTTTCCTTATTTCACTGTTTTGTCGGTCTAATAAAATAAAATATAACGTCTCCACATAACCGTTATAAGCTCTGATATGAAGATTAGAAAATACTGTGCTTCCATTTTTAAATTATTTCACGTATAGTTTTACTTTGATTGTGTTGCTACATTTCGAAATTCGAATAGCTATCTACTATGTAATCGTTTTGCTAGGTAAGTAGAATACTTACATTGAATCGCATTAGGAGAGCGATACCATTAAGATTGCACTTATTTTATTAGAATGTCACGTTTTAGATGTTATGCATTATGGGATATGAAGACTCGTGCAGTTAACTGTTGGCAAATATGTCGCTGTAACTTTTCTATCCATTATCATTTGTATATCTTAATTTACGAAGTGCATGCTCTGATTATAATGAAAAATTTCACAACAATGATAAAATTATTTAAAAAAAAAACAACCTCGTCTCCATAGATTTCAGTCACTAATTTCTACTCTAAGTTTACATAAATATCATTTTTATTGTACGTAAAACAATTAATGATAACGACTACAATTTTTAACTATGTTTTCTTACTTTTTTTTGTTTCATGGCATGTGTCAAACCGTTTTTTATCATACAGAATAACTACATTTCCTCTTTCGTGAAACTAATCGATTCATGTAGAATGAATATTTTTGCAGGATATATTTTTTTTAATGAACATTATCAAATTGTTTTGTATCATTTCTTTCTTTATTTCTATTTCCTTATTATTTTTACATTGCTGCATTACTGAACTGAAGATCTAAAAAAATGATATAGCTCAAAATATCTTTGTCTTCGAATGTCGATCAATTTTCCTGGAATATACAATTTTATACAGGTACCTATCTGAGATTATGCCCTATATACAAATTGCAACCAATTGAAGTACATACGTATCATAAAGTTACGGAGTGGACTAGCCAGTTAATCTGAGCGGTCTTATTACAGATGCAGTGCAGTAATAGCTTTGATTGTTCCGAAACGCCTATTGATTATGCCATAAATGGATTAAGCCCGTTCTTTTATGCTACGTTAGAATACTTTGATAACTTGTAAGCTTGCCACGTGCACTATGCCCGATCAGAAGTGTTGCACCGTATAAATAAATGCATTTGGTTCACAACTATACCATTTGCCTTTCCATTTTCAACGAGCGGTGATGGAATTTTTAAGTGTACAGCGAAATGCATCCGCTAAAATTTGGCTGGCAATTACACGGTTCTGTTTTCTATTACTATAATATATTTACACCAGAAATATTATAGACTAGGACTAGGTGGACACCCATTCTACATAGGCACTATTTTATGCATTAAAGACACACAACGGATTTTTCAAAAAGTATAATTTACTTGTTTTTAGATAAAAAAATAGCCACATATTGAATCCATTTTTTTTTCTCAAAAATTAATTATAACTTTTTTTTGCCACGACGCCATCACCAATAGTTATTTAGATAACGAAACGTTATGAATAGTATTTTATAATTTTCTGTTAAATCATTTTAATCTATTATAATGAAGTTTGTATTTGGTCTATTTATATTGAATAAATTACTTCCGGTTATTTTCGCAATCGAACATATTCGTAATGGTTATAGATTACTATACAATTTTTCGATTTTCAGCAGTATCTGATTTGTTTTCATTCAAGATTTAACGTGTATTATTGGCTCACATAAAAACGAAGTTTGGTTTTTATTTTTTATTATATACAGTCTAATGTTTTCGTTTTGACTAGCATGCGGTAATAAGGGGGAATAAATAATGAAAGTATTTTTAGTCTTTATGAGATAGAAAACTACTTTTTTATAATCCATAATTTAGGATAAATGTGTTACAACGCCATTACATCGTTTGCTGAATAGACTGTTATATTTTTATACTGGTCATTAAACTGCTAAATGTATTTCGTTTTCAAAATTGAAACGAAGCAAATGTCAAACGCAGAAATTAACCATCGACATTTTACTACAGCTTTGTTCCAATTTCAAAGTTCCAATTTTACAGTTCACTGTGTTGAATTTGATTCTCTATTCAAATATTTGATATGCATTCTATAATAAAATTTTCTAGATGGATAACAAAGGACCTGACGGTTAATATAAAATTTTTCGATGTTCCATTTTTATACACGTACAATATTGCTTTATAAATTTATTGCATATTTCGTTTATACATAATTTTTCCATATTGAAAAGTGGAGCGAATTTGTTTTGAATTTGGAGTTCAAATAATAACCTCTTTTGTTTAACGTGTTACGTGATTTTTAATGGAAAATGGCGCTTTATCTTGCGATGTCATTATGTTTTTAACATGCAGTTGTCCGTGCATATATTGTTGTACAAAACCAAGGAAGAAGTGGATCACTCGATTTTTGTGTTTGCAGTAATGAACTGAAGTAACTTTATTACGCTATGTAAAATTTATAGTAACGAAATTTCATCTAGATCAGTGGTTATCATGTGCGACCACAAGAGGAATTTGCTGCAGCCACCAACAGTTTTATAGTAAATATTGATATTTCAAAAAGTATGTTTTAACAAATGAATTCGTAAAATTATTATTATTTTAAAAATGATTGAATAAACCTGACTTTACCAGCATTTAGTCGAGTTTAAGTAAATGACTGTTTTAATAATAAATGTTGTCGATTTTACCTATAACTGTATATTGTGAAAGATCATTCAGTGTAATGTAACTATTTTCATCATATTTGGTGCGGCCACGGGACATTCCATAGCACCGCTGATGTTTATAATGCGGCCACAGTGAAATTTCACGTGAGAGCCACTGATCTAGATAGTGAATATTTAAAAAATATATATTGAAATTATATTCACCTTGTATTGTTGGTATTCACACTATGAAGCATGGCTTGAAAATTGTTGAATTAGTTTTATCTCTTGATTTTTCTTTTTTAATAGTTTCTTTTATCTGCTCACTAAATGTTGCAATAAATTGTATAAATCCGTTCATTCAAACGGGTAATAATTCAATCAAAATGATATTATGTATATACAATGAAAAAAATAATAAAACTAGACCGAGGGCATAGTGCAAAATGTAAAGGTGAACCTTGTTTTCTAAAATATGTGACGCGAATTTGACGTACTAAATTCTTAGTATCATTAAAACACTATTTTAAATTATAATTAAATCAAGAATGATGACGTTAACGAAGGAATGACGACTGTCATTTTGTTATCCAGCTCACCCATACTTCTTACACATGGGCCGATTTTGAGTCTGACCTGAAAGAAAAAAAAACAATCGATACGTAGATTTGCACCATACATATTAGTATCGATTTAAATGGCAACATTTTATCTTGATTGCAACAGTATAGATTGTTGCAACTGAATCATCGCGGAGTAGAAATTATATCAATTAATATACGGCTAGTCATCAAGCATATACCACTAGTATATAGAATACTAATGTGATAAGATAGTGTTGCCAACGCAATATTGTAACTTCATATTATCGCTTTAATGTCGCTGATTGGAGTGCATTTGTTTTGCTATTTTAATATCAAAGCGTCGGTAAACAGCTCGCCGCCATTAACTAATTAAGGACGGCCACATATTATTGTCGATGGCCACATCGAAGAGAGATGGGCGATGAATTGCAAAAAAAAGTTTTATATAATTTGACGGCTACTCGTTTGGCATGCTTTGATATGCTTTTTCATATATAAGTAGAGAACATTTTACGTTCATATTTCAACATCCGCAAAAAATCGTGTATCAAAATTACTTACAAGTTTGCTCAACAGCAATTTAAGCACTTACAATAATTCCAACGTGAAATATTAAAAAATGATCATGAGCATTACTTGGATAATGCTACTTCAAAGTCGCATATTTTATTAATATCAAATATATGTTTGCCATTTCTGTTTTGAATGTTAAACATCTCGTCGGCCCAGCTATAAAAGTTCAAGAGTAAATAAAACTTAGTAAATTTAGTTTTAACTAACGTTATATGCATAATGATTTGTATTGATTTAGCATTTAAAATTAGACAATTATTTTAACTTTTACTAAAAAAAATGCAGTTTGAAATAATTCTCATTCTCTTGAAGATACGCAATCGGTTAATTAAGCCGACAACACGGACTCCCAGTGAAAGTTATGTCTACAGGACTTTCATCATTTACAGGTACTAATTGTCACTTCTTGATAAAAATGTATGTTTTGAGTAATAGCAACACATTTTTAGTACTATTTCCACAATAACTATAATGATCAGGACCGGTTTCGCTCATCACGTGCTTTACCAGTTGAAATTATTCTATTCAAACGCTCGTCATTCTTTCATTATCCAAACTCTCTTTATTCTGATAAAGAGAATATTTTAACGAATATGGCTATGGACAAGACTTTTGATACAATCTATTTTTTTTTCGTTAAGGTGAGTAAAGCTGTTTCGATTTATTACATTCTCAAAAAAGAATTCACAAATCGACTGAAAAATCTGTATATGGTTTCGTAAACTTATTTCTCATGTCGATCAAATTGACATCATCATATTGATAAATAGCGAATATAATAAGGCCTGTGAAATTGAACGTACTTGCATTACGCTACTATAACGATCATATTATTAACTATCACGCAAGCATTGTTTAGCTTCGTATTTCTGTAAGTTACGAACAATCACATTCAATTTATTAGCATTCGATCATCGATTTCTTTCTGATGATTGATGATTTGTTTGAGCTAAAAGAAGCACAATCAATCATAGCATTCACATCGTGGTATGTACAACAATGTATATTGTTACTTTGGCTCTCATAAAAGCTCTCTTGGTCTTCCGGAATCATAATAAATTTCTATTCATCAAAGTTATAATTTCTAGCAGTCAAAAATATAATATTACCAGTAATGTCTAAATACCACCTATAACTTTATTCATCGACTTAATAATCTCATGACATTATCAATTAGTATTATAATCTGACAAATAAGACAGCGCATGGTATCGTTAGCCGTCTATGGTTTTATAATTAAATACATTTCTGTCCAATATCAACAACGGCTTAATACCTCAAATCCCAGTACTCAGTATATGATATATTACGCAATTGTTGTTAACGATATATATTCCGATGGGAAGCATATCGACCTCATTTATATTTGCATATATTCATCGGGGACTTCTACCTCGCCGGAAGGAGGAATAAATTCAAGGACTGTTTACCAAGCAATCACTCTATTCACGGTTTTCATTAGTGACAGGAAGGCTAAAACAACACCGTTTATGCTCATAAAATACGTTGAATTATCAATACAGTCGAAGCGAATATAATAATCGTTCACCGAGTGGAATAGCCTGATTTCCAAATCAAACGGAAGAAACCTTTATACATATTATAATTTATATCAATTTTCATATTTTAAATAATAAAAACACATTTTTTTAGTACTTATTTCCACAATATATTTTTTGATCAGGACCGGTTTCGCTCATCGCGAGCATTATCAACTGATAGAATACAATTTACAAACAAGTCTATTTATACAAAACAAAAATTAATTTGAGTTAATGGTAGCAGGTGTACAAAACCATGGGTACAAGAACTAGGAAACGATTTACATAAAATCATACAATATTGATACAAATAAAGTAAATTAGTATAAAAATTAAATGTTCACAATCACTTATTAAGAATTAAAATTACAATTATGGTAAATCAATAATCCATTAGGAGCTCTAAACAATCAATAAGAAAGTAAGGAGTGGGAAATTTTTAATGACAAAAATAACCCACAATCACTACTTAATGGAACAAAATAAATTAATACATGAGAAGTCGATTAAAGATAAATCGATGAGATGGGAAGATATGGTCAGTCAGGGGCGTTCCAATATTTTCTGTAAAAAATTTAAGTAAAAGGAGGCAATATCATTTTTCAAAAAAAAAAAATGGGAAACAAATAAAAATAATAATATTTATTTGAAATATATATTTATTAATCTAATTTAATGAGTATAACAATGGTGACGACGCAAAAGTCTTCCCATCTCATCGATTTATCTTTAATCGACTTCTCATGTATTAATTTATTTTGTTCCATTAAGTAGTGATTGTGGGTTATTTTTGTCATTAAAAATTTCCCACTCCTTACTTTCTTATTGATTGTTTAGAGCTCCTAATGGATTATTGATTTACCATAATTGTAATTGTAATTCTTAATAAGTGATTGTGAACATTTAATTTTTATACTAATTTACTTTATTTGTATCAATATTGTATGATTTTATGTAAATCGTTTCCTAGTTCTTGTACCCATGGTTTTGTACACCTGCTACCATTAACTCAAATTAATTTTTTGTTTTGTATAAATAGACTTGTTTGTAAATTGTATTCTATCAGTTGATAATGCTCGCGATGAGCGAAACCGGTCCTGATCAAAAAATATATTGTGGAAATAAGTACCAAAAAAATGTGTTTTTATTATTTAAAATATAATGCCTTTCCATCAAGAAGTGACAGTTAACACCTTAAAAATTTTCATATTGTAAAAACATTTATATGCAATGTAACTCCGGCTCAATGCTTATATAGTGACCCTAGAAACAATCGATTTATTTGGGAAACCATTTTCAGCTTCGACATATTAGTTGCTCTTCAGAAGAAAAGCTCACGATGTGACATACTGAGGAAAATTTAATAAAGTTATGTGTCTGTATATGGCGAGTCATCAGTGGAAACATGAAGTAGAATTGCATATCGTTATAAGCGTTTGTCAGGAATGATTTATTTCCATATGTTTTGTATGTGCTTATGTGTATGCGTTTGTATGCACATGTTTGTGTGTGTGAGTATAGTATATGTGGAAATATTTGAACCGCATTCACTGTGGATTACTCAGCTCTGCAGCGACTAACTTTTGTCGGCAAAGACAGATGAATAATACAACAAATTAATCTATACATAAAAGATGAAGAAGACTTGAAGAACTCTGACACCAGCGCGTGATAGATTTTCACACTCCATCAATTTGATATCCAAAAAAAATAAGAGTAATATTTCTAACAGAATTATAATATTTGATCGATATATTGGGGAACGACGGATGCGGGACGGTGCTATTTACAATATTTGCTAGGAGTTTATTTATGGAACTTAAAAAGATGAACGTTTTATGCGGAAAAATGATTCTTAGGGGTTCCATTGTAATCTATGCTTGAATAATCAAACATACATTAAAATATCGTAAACAACCGTTTCTATTTTTGCACGGATCTTAGAGAGGTAAAGTAAAAAAGAAAATATACGTGGTATATAACGAAAGAAAGGTCCCAGAATCAAAAAATTATAAGAATTAATGTTATTTTATTATTTTTATGTTTAATAAGATCATTAATTCGTTTTTTTAAATGTGTTATTTCAAAGCCGTGAAAATCCGCGAGTGCTCAGTACTGTTGTGAGATATTAATTTGTTATGATGATTCACTTAAATCTGTTAGAAAGCTGACAACCGCAGCTCGCACCAAACTGTCAAATGTCTGCTGTTTTTTTTTGTCTTTTTCTTTACTTATTTTAAATTCTTATAATTTTATTATATAAATTTACTCTTCTCATCGTAGTTTCACTTTCTATTTATGAAGTTCAACATTCAGATGGATTATTGCATATTTGAATTACTCATACACACACGCACAATATTAGCAGGATTCGAAAAATAAATCTGAGTATATTATTGATTGAATTGACATTCACTTGATAGAACTCCATTATAACACGGTGAAAAAAATAGCAATGTATTTTAGTTCTACAAAATTATTATTTTTAAGATCTAGTTGATTAGCTATTTCGGTTCACCCATCGTCAGAACTATGCTTAAACGAACATTTGCTTATCTATATATAGCTGTGTAGAAAATGTACACAATACAACTTCTCTTCTGTTTTAACGACCTAGCTTGTTTCTTGCTCGCAATAAAACTAAATTTTTGATTGATTGAAAAAATTGTAAATGAAACTAAAAAGGTTGCTATATCAATAAGTTTACATATGGCACGGAAATGGTTCATTACGGAGACAAAGCGGCTCCCCATAGCGGGTTAAGGAATGGCGATCGACATATATTAGTTTGTTCGTTACGAATCCTTTGTGATAGTTGATATCTATTGATTTCCAGCTGTTCTAAAGCCGTTATCTTGCGACCTTTATTACAAAGATCCAAACACTTAGGCGCTTATACGTTACACAAGTTATAAAGGAATCACATAATATAAATTCAAACTCAGCGCCAACTAGATCTTAAAAAATAATAATTTTGTAGAACTAAAATTCGTTGCTATATTTTTCACCGTGTTAAATCTTAGTAGACGGGTTTCACGTAAACGAATTGAAATAGTTTGGCTTATGGATCTGCGATGATAATGCTCTACGGCGTAGGCCGTGTACTTCAGTGAAAAATTACTGTCTACGCCAGTAAATGTACACACACTCGAGATTCTAAAGCAAATTCTTGGACTGAAGTATAATTTAAGTAGATATTGATATTGTAATATTATTTTTACTGTATAATACCAATTAACAATCATATTTATACTGAATCGTTCTTGTTTTTTTTTACAGATCAGTGGATAGATACAAAAAGGTGCTATGGAAGAACGTGCAAGTAGGAGATCTTGTTCATCTCTCCAACAACGAAGTGATCCCTGCAGATATGGTGCTTCTCCGGTCTTCGGACCCAAGTGGACTCTGCTTCCTAGATACTTGCAACCTCGACGGAGAATCGAACTTGAAACCAAGGCAGGTGGCTGCAGGATTTCAAGAAAAGGTAACATTATATATTTTTTTCAACGTTTATTATAAAACACTTAGTAGTTTTTCTTTCGGTCCTGTTTTGTATGTTATCACATATTTTTCTATTACTAAATTTAGTTTTTGAACCTTGCTATATTAACTAACCTAAATAATAAGAATATCAGTTGTGAACGCTAACACATATTTAAATAAATCAAGCTGAACGATGTGAAATGCAAGTCAACTGAAGTACTGAATTAAACACTCTATTGCTAGAATACTGAATTTACAACTAAACCTTCATTGCTACTTCTACGATATATTTCATAAAAAACACTATTGATTCGAATGCTTTCCATACTATTACTTGCGATAGATCTGGCGATGGTATTTGTCTATTGACAGTGTTAATAACATACATACTTATGAATCTCAGTTATTGTTCCATTAAAAAAAATACCGCGTATGTTGCCGTACTAATATTATTTAATAAGTCTCGCATAATCTTCAACACATGATTTTAATTTTAATTCAAAATCAAATTATATAAAAATAAAATCAAGTAACGTTCATCTGAAGGGAAGTTCCCTAAACACAATATAATATAAATCCCATCAACATCTGAACACGTGCTGCAAAGTGGATTCATGCTATAAGCAATCAATATTTATTTACCCATATGGGTATCATGCAATCTTCGACGTATATACGTAACTACCTCGTTCACCAGATTGGTTTCGTAGAAAATGAATAAATGGTCCACATTGAGTGCATACTTCGTTTCTCTCCGCCATCTGTTTCGGTGCACTTGAACCATGAATTTTCTGCATTTTTATTGGTCAAGTGGGGCGACGTATACAAGCTTTTTAAATTTTTGCGCAATATTTGTTTGACTTTGTTAACGTTGTAAATATTTTATTGAAATTGAAAACTTCTATTCGATATTTATATAAACAACCGATCGATGTCGACACTTCATGTAAAACTCTACCAATGACTAATTTACTCAACAAAAATCAAAGCCCTTCCGATAATATTCTCGGTATAGTTTAACGATAAGTTTCTCAGATCATGTTTAGAAATAGGATTTTTTTTATATTATAAGCTGGTAGTTATTCACTGAATCATAATTTAATCCATACTTTTTTTACATAATTCTTTAACTATCGATGTTTTCCTCATTATAGCATATTATTGACGAGTATTGTATTGTACGTATAATTACCAATGTATTCATTATACAAGGAAAATACGAATCTATATTTTATAGATTCAGTTAGTCATGGTTAATATATATGCAGCTTTAATAATTAAACATGTAATTACTCTGCCGATTAATTCGCAAGATAAATGCGAACATTCGCTAAGATCTCTAAGGAAAATCGCTTCAGATCGTTTTTTTACAGGCTTTAAAGGTAACATAGTAGACATTTTTCTTTGATCACTGCATCATTTTGATACGGCTCTTGGATGCAGTATCTTTTACGTTTGCTCAACTCACATCCAATCCTAAAAAAGGGGTGTACCAAGAGCGATACGCAAGGTATTAATTACTCCTTTGTTTGACCCAAACATATGCTCTCTCTAATATAAGTTTTCGCTTAACAACTTTGATTGCGTTGCTGCTTTGGGACAGAGAGTGCCTGCCTGCCTACCTATGGTACGCACTTATTGAAGCCAAAAGATTCATTAGCTTATTTAACACACAACAGAAAATATCTCATTATTTAATTTGTTATAATCAAAACATTTTTAATACCATTTCATACTGTATCTTGCATCTCTATTATTTCGTATGAATACGAATTACGTGGCTTTTTTCAAATAAAACTCACTGTGTTCTGTTAATTTCAGTGAAAATAGTGATTGGTGACAAAGTCTAAAGTATGTTCCGCATTCAGATGGACAAAAGCATACCGTCAAAATTATTGTTATCATATAATATCCTTATATATAATACTAATAGATCATTTTATGACAAGTAAATGCGATCTTAAATGAGTACCCACGTTTATTATATGGGGACACTTCATGACGGATGTGTACCATGCAGATTTATGGCTGATTGGTCTTCACGCAAACCTATTAAACCATCGTAATAGCTCGTCGCTATGATCATCCAGGGCCTTAACTGCGACCGAATATGGTCAGGCCCGCACCGAGGAAATGAACCGCCCACGCCCTGACAGGATTTATATACTTAAATTATCAAAAAAAAAAAACTTTCTTTTACACAATATTAAGGGCTAACTATAAATATAACCTGTAGACCAATTCGACATTTTGTGATTTTTTTGACTTCACTATTTTTTTTATTTTTTTCTTATTATTGCATCCTTAGTTAAACAATGAACTCACTTTTTAGCTCTCGCCATATCGTGAATTTTGCTTAATTTTTTTAAAACATAAATAAAATATATTCATATCGTGAACTTAAATAGTGTCTCAAGAAAAAGGACGTTATTTATTTGATGATATTTTTTTCATATAACGGTAAAATTGTTTTTAAAAAATCTCGTTTTATTTGTAGAAAATTAAAACTATGGTTATAAAAACATTTTCACGCATTTGGTATTTTATTGTAATACTTTGATTTAACACACTTATCGTGGGTTTAATCAAAGTTAGATTAACATAGTTATATACGAATATCACGAGTTGCAGCTTCACAGTCGTTAGTAGTAAGAGAAGTGGGAAGTGAATGAAACGAGATATCAATAGAGAATCAATCGGACTCCCTTCGTCACTGAGACGAAAAGGATCTGATCCATTAAGCCAACCATAATAAAACAATAGATACAATGCTCATAGCAATCCTGCATCGAGGGCCCTTATAATTTTCCATTTCATAATCAAACGTACATAAAATTTAGTACAAGTACAGTGTAGATGGCACACGCATGAAAAGTAGCGAGAGTAGCGAGAATGATTAATGAATGAGGAATAGTAATGCAATTTCACAACACGTCCATGCATTCACTTTTCTTTATAGAAATCCTTTGAATATTCTGCAAAGCATTCCCCCCATATATTGGCAAATTTAAATTATTTTAATAGGTACTGTCTTGAATAGTTGTACTAGAACTTTTTCATAGATTTTAGTTTTGAGAAAAATATAATATTCACATCTTTTGCACGTAATTTTATATCGATCGAGCCAAGGTAATTCTTCATTTACGACTTTACCCTTTGCACTCCGTAAAAAAATCAAAAAAGCGTTGTAGCAACTCCTTAATTAATTTCAAGATTTTCGTAATATTCGAACGTCATTGAATCAAATGGTCGTTAAACACGCTTTAATTAATTAATAACATATTTTATAATTATTTCATGTTTGCAAAGCTTCAATCTATCAAATAAAAAAAAATACATTTCAAAATATGGTATTTTAAAAATAATATGTACTATTTAAAACATTTGAAAGTGTGATATTTTTTAAAATATTCCTCTGGGTGAAGGTTTGGTTTCCTCTCACAAGTTTCACAGAAGTCTGTGGTCTCTTTTTTCCTCCTGGAACCCTTCTATATCATGTTACCCTTGAAAAATACTATATCAGAGTTTCCCAAACTGTACGCCGCGGCGCCCTGGGGTGCCGAAGCTGTTATATAGGCGATGTAAAAAATTTCATTTTTATTCAAAATTTTATTTCGATATTATCCGCTTGAAAGTCTTCGAAAAATTTATTCAAGCAGATAATATCGATAAATTATCATGGATTTCCATTTAGAGCAGTGGTCGTCAACCTTTTTGTTGCTACCTCCCACTTTTTTGTCTCTGAAGAAATAATATTTTCTAATCTAATGTGTGAGTTTGTAACTAAAAAACCCTGTAGCAACTCCTTAATTAATTTTAATATTTTCATAATATTCAAATGTCATTGAATCAAATGGATGATATGCATGATATAATCTACATTTCAGAGTGTGATATTTTTAAAATATCGACTATTTAAAACATTTTAAAGTATATTTTTTAAAACATTCCCCTGGGTGAAGGCCAGGTTTCCTCTCACAAGTGTCTCAGAAGTATGTGGTCTCTTTTCTTCTTCCTGGAACCTTTCTGTTAGAACATACTATGCAATCCTTATGTTTTTTTTGCGAAAATATGATATGGCGTCCATTCAAGCGCTGTTCAGCGTCACATGTAGAAAGACGCTCTGGTTTTGATGTAGGTGCACAAACGTCTCCAATTAGATTTATAAGTATGTATAACCTTTCAAAATTTTCTATGGGATATTTGTTTTATGTTTGCTTTGATAGTATATTCCTTGTACAATATATACGAGTTAACTATTGAGGTTTCTAAGCCACAGAAAAAAAGTTTTCTCTACCATTTCAACGTCTTCCGCATGAAGCAATACGATGTCGCATATTGGTCAGCGACATCCACACCGCCCATAATCAAGAATAACATTTGGTTTATCTATGTCATCTTACATCTTGAAGAATGGTTCTTGGTCGTCTCCTTGCTGACTTAGAAGCAGAAATATGCTTTGTGCTGAACATAGTAACAACCCTTTTGTCACGTCATACTATTACTAATGTATTTCCTTTCATATACATTTTTTGTGTCCAACAGCTAATTTTGATTTCTTAATTTGTTCCGGTAATCATTTTCGATTGGTCATTATTGTACCGCTCAGGTAACATTTATTCTGTAATATCCTGTGGCATCCGGAATTGAATCTTGCAATTTGTTGTAGAAATTAATCACAATCCGGCCTGTAAAAGAGAGTTCCGGTCTTATCAGCCCTGCGTGATGATTTTACCATAATATGGTACAAATGAGTACATGTTACATGGAATCAGCTAAAACATAAACTCGAAGACCCCATTTTGTTGGTTTTTTAAGGTTAAAATGAGAAAGTTTATTTTCCCTTTGAATGATACTCTTGACTCATCAACAGATAAATTTTTTTGAGGTATATAATGCTCCATAAATTTGCTATTGAGATAGCCAAGAAAATTAGTGACTCTTTCTGTCCTTGTACTCATAGTTACTAACAGGTTTCATAACTCTTCTTCTTCTTCTTCTTCTTCTATGAAAATTTCTTTCTCAAAAGTCCGAATAGAGAGTAAAAGTTCTAGCTCAGAAATTGCAGTATTAGCATAGTCTTTCAATACATCGATTTCATTTTCAACTTGAGACATACATTCATCTTCACTACTTTCAAATTCATTATTAGTTATGGCAATTCTTTTTGTAATTCGGGGCATATTTATATTATTATAAAATTAATAATTTAAAGTAAAGATACAAAATGAAATAGTTCAATCGACAATCGACATCACACAATATTGCTTTTACGTATGTTTTTTTTATCACATCTGACTTACATAATACAAAACATAGCTCAAAATACTTATTTTTTTGTAAGTTATCAGTGTTACTACTAGAATATGTTTTCGAAAACACATATGCAGTACAACTGCAGACTGGGTATCCTTTATGGATCTAGGATAATGGGAACAGCTGCACGTATAAAGATTGTTTGTTTACGGTCGGCATTCGCACTTAGACATTGCCGCTTTGATTGCTTTATTGCCATTATAATATTAATGTTTTATTATACCTAATGTTGTAATCGGACAAAATAAACCCTGTACAACGTCAATAAATGGTTCTTGAAACAAAAAAAATGTTGTAAATAATCGTAATTTCATTTTTTAAATGTGCCGTCAAATTTCGAGTCAGACTCGACATAGGAGTTGGCGTAAGATATGCGATGTCGAGTCAGGCTCGACATAGGAGTTGTAGCGGTTAACCACGTGTATTTCAAAATGCTGAAAACCCTCAATACCATCATGTCTTATTACTTACTCCACTGCATAATACACAGGTAATTATTTTACTCCCGGATTCGGCTCAATAATATGTACAGTGTGGCCTAGCAGGCGGTTTTAATATAGGTTATATATTATATAGGTCAGTAAGACCTTTCAATATGTCACAATGAGCCACAACCGAAAACCATTCGTTATAATACTTTTAAATCCACAAATATATGGCATCATTGTTACTACCTCGCAAGTCTTATGTGTCACCGAGGTAAATCTACTTTCAATACAAGTCTATAGATCACAATGGAAAGGTCAAACACGTATCTTACATCTCGTTCTTTAAGCCACGAAATATTATGACACAGCCACATAATCACTATCATGTGACCGTAGAGGCTTTTACTAGACTAGCTCTAGACTTAAATATGCAACCAAAATTTTTTATTTCGGTCACGATGACAGCAAAAAAACAACGATCTGGCAGGCATGTTTCACATATAGATTTACTATTTTTGGCATTCGAAGTTTATTTATATTTAAATGTAATAAATAGTATTTTAATTTTTACAATCTCATGTTTATTTTTTACTTCCTATTGTAATTTGTTTATTCTGTGAATTAATTATAGGCCAAGCTGGTCGAACGGTTTCCTTTAATAAATGTTGAATCTCTTTGCCGCTTCATGCACCAGTCACGTGCGTATATCCTACTACAGTGGGTCGTCGGTTAACGAACAGTTCGACCTGCGAACAAATCTGACAGCGAAAACTATCACGAAAGATTTTTATACTCGGAGAACGAACTAAAAAGATCTTTCTAATCCACCTATTTACATCTGTAAAACTAAAGATGCTTGGTTAACGAACAATTCTGATAGAACATAGTCTTGGAACAGATTATTTTCGTTAACCGATCACCCACTGTGTATGCTTTCCAAAAAATTAATTTGAACGAGTTAATGCAATAAATTTTCTTTTTGAGATATTCTCTGTATGCACGACATTAAGAAAGATCATGGCTTATAATATATGACAAGAGATATCAACACGAGTACATTTTTTTGGAAATGACTGCATTTGATTTACAGTACTTATACTAAATGTGACTTGCATTTTTAAATCGGTCCTACTGATTCTTTTGTAACCTTAAATAGGAAATTCGGATATGCAGCGGCCTTCTTGTTCGGACAATTATTTTTTATTTTACCTTGATTTAAAATGCACGCTACAAATTGATTTGCAATAAAATAAAATTAAATAATAATTACCACCTGCCTCTCGAAGGTCATACATTTTATCAAAGTTATATGCTAGCTTATAATAAAATTATTAATGTTTCCATTTTTATAATTCGGCGTTAACTTGATAGCATCTGAGGCTTTTTTTGTCGCTTCGCCGTGAATGTTTACGGCGTTGCCTTTATTTATTTTGCCATAATTTATTTTAGCAAATATATAAAAATAATGAAATCAAAATTCACCGTTTTTTAAACACTTACAATTTATTCTTCCATTTTAAAAACAATTCAAATTTGATATTGAAATTCCATGAATGTGCTTCAGTCGATATCATAAATTAAAATATATATATATATTCAATCCAACCCAGTTAGTTATCTTTGAGCTCAATTTGTGGAAAATGCTATACATCATGTGTTACACGATATAGATTGATTTCATTTAATTTTATATTGTGTATTTCTCGAAAACCGTTTAGGGTAAATAATACGAAAATCGTCAATGTTTAACTGCGTTCGAAATTATTTCATACGTGATTTCCAATTCCACAACGCATCACTTTCTGGTCGTTTCGTCCAACATATGAACATCGCGTGTCTCTTTGCATTACACGAACACACATTCAATAATCAATTTGAAATTACCTAAGGCCTATATTTTGCTGTGTCCGGTCGACTAATCTATAAAGTGACGTCATATCCCGCCTACATTCGAATTCTGTAAACATTGTCTCAGCAACATAGCGCAAACGCCATCAAAATACAGATGAAAATGTTTCTGCATTCGTAGTGCGTGCCCTTGTTTTTTTGTATTTAAGTTTGCCATGCTGTACCACAGTGGTATCAGTACCATATATGATTGAACAGTTTCGAATTCAAATCACGATACATCTCTCGGGTTATTTCGGGTGAATCTAAACCGAATCAAAAAGTCTCTTTGACCTCACGCAGTTCTCCAACTTTATACGTGAAGCACTACCCCGCAGGACTGAAAAGTCTTGTGTCTCTTTGTCCATATATCCAGCGAAGTTGTGATCTTCCAACGATTCGTCTCTCAGCAAAAGTAGAAAATGATGATTCCGTATAGATGTTTAAGATGTTTTTTCTCCTAGAGTTTATCTCGTACGATTTGAAATTCTAAATGTCTATCAAGTTGTATTTTGGTATAATTTTAAAATTTTCACATACAATATTGTACGTGGTGTTAGTGTCAGTTATTAAAAAGCCTCAACGCTTTTTCAATCAAAGGAAGGATGGTGACGTTAAATTCGGAAGAATAATATCTAAAAATTAATTATTCAATTTTTAGATTTAAGTTTATGCATCAGAATTGAATGCGTAATAAAGTAGAGATTTCTTTAAAAAAATCACCAATAATTTTACTACAAAATACATAAGCTTTCTTTTCAACCAAAATGAATTTTGCTGTACTAAAAATATTGATATAATTCATGATATCGACTGTTTGATAGAATTTAAATATCAAATTTAAATTGTTGAAACTTTGTACGATTCCACATGTTTTGTCATTAACAACCTGATATTCGAAACGCTTAAAAATGCTGATACTAATTGTATGTATTAACAAATATAAAAAAAGGCATTTATATTTATATGAAATGTAATATATCAAAGTTTATTTCATCTGTATTGTAGATTTTTATTTAGAAGTATTCAGAATGAGAGAAATATATGCAGAGCTATAAATAATTTTAGCAAAAGCAAATGAATTTTGCATTCATTAAAGTTAATATTATAGACACTACTCGCAAGTTTTTATTGTCTATTTGGTTTCCTATTGTGCTGTTAATTTGATTCACACTTTGTTCACGTAAAGTATTCTTGTTCTATTTGATAAGGAGCCACAGTTTGGTGACCTCTGTCCTAGGTAAATTTGTCAGGGACATTTTACGTCTCACGCCTGACGCAGTAACTGATAGAGTGGCCATATATTTTCATTCTTTGCAACGGCGTGAGTAATCTCGACGTATTTAATGTATCCGGAAATACGTTTTCTTGCTAGATATCCCCTTTATAATTTTCATGAATCATTACGCATTATTAATCTTGTTTTAGAAAATTTCAAGCAGAATGGTTAAGATAAGAAGGATAATAGGTAATTGACGCAAAATAAATTTAGCCTTTACGACCGATTAAGTGAGTCGTATCGATTTACAAAGCACCGAAGGACGTACATATATATCTAAATCATTTCAAAACATGAAGATGAAATATAGATTTCTCTCGTTAAAAGATTTTTAACTACTTTATAAACGCTAATACTTGTTGCATGTATTATATTACAATTATAAAAGATATTTTTTCGTATGAAATAAAATATACAGAAGTTTATTTCATTTGGCTGGTACTATCTAAAATCATATAATTTTGTCAATAGCGGAACCATCTGTATATCATCGTACGAACTTATTGAGTGATGTTATATGGAATGCATCCAATTACCCATCTTCGCACGCACCTCTTGTTCCTACAGTCGCCATATTTTATTTTTAATTAACATCAAAAACAATCGAACACCACTATTTATACAAGCTGTGTAAAATCTTTAATTAGTTTACACGATTTCTTTAAAAAGGCCATTATGATTACGGTGATTCTCAAATGAATAAATATATTTAAAAAAAAAATGGTATTTCTATCAATAATTTATTTTTATGTCTCTCCCGTCTACATTTCAACACATTTTCAAATGTAGTATTCAAATTTAATGATAATAAATTCAAATTTTTTAAGTTATTTATCCGGCAACATTGTCATTTTTTTCCTCATTTTACTTCCTTATTTTCTTTTGGTATGATTAAATAATATTTATAGCTTTTTTGTAACTGAAATGTGATATATATTTACTTTGTTATATTGAGCTTTATTTGATTATAATTACTCCGATAAAACATCCATTCATTTTGTAATATAAATATTGCCTATTTTATGACTCGTCAATTGAAATGTGTTGAATGAAATGATAACTTCATTAAAGTAATGAACTGTTTTTATGTACTCTATTAATTTTTAATACTATTATTTTAAATATGACACTTGACACTGAATTGAACGAACATAATATCTGAATGGTGACAATTATGAAAAAATCATAAATGTTTTTTATCGTAATATTTTACAAGTAACAGCTACCGGTCTTGATCTACTTTTAAATTTGAATTAAATAATAGCTCAATAATGATTCGTGCACCAATTATACTATTACATTTACGTGGCAGGATAAATTGCTATAAAATATTATTCAAATAGGGTTGTCAAAAGTCATTTGCGCAACTTTTTCAAAAAAAAAGTTTTACAATTTCATGTCATTTATTAATTTACATATTTTTAATAGCATTACCGGTTCTGCTCACCGTGAGCATTTCATCAGTTAATCTTAATAGTATTTGAAATTATAGAAATATTTCTAAATATTGATTTAAATATTTTTTATTGTTTAAAAATCAATTTTAAAATGCAAGACGTGAATGGTGTATGTTGCTGAAGGTGAAATCTCGACTTTTGCCTGGTCAAGAGACAATACTTATTTCCCATTAATAGAGAATATTGATAGCTATTCAGTTTAACGATATGTATGTTTACTTTAGCAGAAATTTCAAATAACTTTTTTTTATTGATGTTTAAATGATATTTTACATAACAGTTATAATTCATATTTTGCTTATTGCCAGTTTATTATACAATGAACATAGACCGTTATTTTGTACTAAGCAAATATGATTTGAGAACGTCCAAAATTATCCTCGATTATTGAATCCTAATAACATATTTAAATAAAATATTCTTAAGAAATCTTCAGAGTAAAATATTTAAATAATAAAAGAGAATTATTTTATAGAGGTGCGTTGAAAACCCTAACCTAACAGATTCGTGTTCCTTGGTATATATAATATGAACTCACTATAATTATGATGTAAGGATAATGAGTATTGTTTAGTACCATAACTCGATCATGCGAAACAAAACCGATTTTAATTATACGCAGTGATTCTTTCGTGTCTTTAAGTTTATTGAATTAATTTTCCGAACCGGTTGATTAAGTTTTACTGATTATTCTAGGTTGTTATATGTTTATGAAGCATTTGCTTTAAAAAGCAGAAAATTTTGTGTAATATAGTGCATTTTTTACATTGAACTTCCGCTAATTCATTCGCTGATCGTTCATATACCAGTGAAGCTTATAGTAATTTCACTAGTTAAACACTGTAAGAGTGTAAAAATTGATTTTGACACATTTTTATGATTCTATTATGTCAATTATCATTATCGTTTAATTAGCGGCTCCATATTAAAAACCGTCGATGAGAATGAATCCAAAACAAAAACGCGTTGAACTTCCCCTCCATTGAAATCGTAAATGATAACACCAAAAACTTAATTCAAACTTCTTTCTCGTTTTAAAGCACACGGGTCACTCGTTCGCGCCTTCATATAAAACCGTCTACTGGGTAGGCGTTTCAAGATGATCGGGTGGAGCTTTCTGTTCAGGAAGATAATAGAATAAATATAATTAATGGAAATAATTATAAAATTATCACTTAATATACGATGTTTTCTTTTATAAATGTGGCCTTTGTTAAAGACGTGAACATTATTTGGTTCTTCACCCAGGTATGTCATTTGGGGCGAGGTAGGGGTAAGAGGGATTTAATTTCTTACCGGAATTGCAGAAAAATACTTTTATACATTTTTTCACTGACTTTTCCACGAAGAAAAAAATAATCGGCTAGATGGCAACTTTTATTCCTCCCCTCATAAAAAACGACCACCTAAATCTACCACCTATTATTCATGTATCAAAATATTGTCATACCTTGTGAATTTGTTTGTAATCGAGATAATCTCATTCTGCGTAAGGCGTAGGGCAGTGGTCGGCAACCTTTTGGGAGACTGAGTAAAAACAATTCAATTTTCAAAATTTATTTGACAAGTGGTTAAAAAAATTATAATTTCTTAAACAATTTTATTATCATAGAATGAAATATATACATTTATGCATGTGTAAATACAAATCTATCTTATAAAACAATCATATGATAAAAAAAAACATTATTACTTGTTTACCTTTTTTTTAATTATTGGTATTTTCAATGAATAAATAATTTTGTAAAAAAATAAAAAATACATCATCATATTTTCTTGGTGGGTAATTCAATTTCCCGCGGTTAGTAGGTTACCGACCACTGGCGTAAAGCATGCTTTTATAAAAGCAGGGGATAGTGGATAACATCGCAATCGTATCCCATTCAAAATCATATTAATTGAAAATAAATATTTTAAATTCAGTAGGTAATTTTAATTTTAAATTGTATTGTTAATAATTAAATCGATTTGTTTCTTTACAGCAATCGACCTTCACCGCTGGAAAGTTTGTGAGCGTCGTAGAGGTGGACGCTCCTTCAACGAAAATCTATCGGTTCCACGGCGCCGTCGTCCATCCGAACGGAAGACGAGTGCCTCTTTCGTCTGACAATCTACTGCTAAGAGAATGCAGAGTCAAGAATACCGATTATGTGGAGGGCATTGTCGTATACGCAGGTCAGTTCAAATTTTCAATGGATTCGTGTTGAATAGAAAATTACACAGAAGACAATCTTTGCATATTTTATGTTATTATAAAATATGTAAATGTCATAAGTGAGCATAATTTTCGATTTTTTAAATCGAGTGTAAACTGCATACTTTATTAAAGCAAAACAACCAGTGCTAAAAATATGGTCCATTTTCTACGCAGTGTTGTTTCAAAACAATGCAAAACAGGTTTATTTAAAACCGTATAATTTGATGTAGTGTAGATTATTTTGTGATAACAGAATGTTTTCCGGTTCGCGATATTTTTTATAATTATCAATATATCTGTTAATTGTCGAAGCATTTTTGATATATTAGTTGTTTATGTTACTAAAATAAAATAATTTTTCACTTATACAGTTCCTTACAATATAAAAAGGCTGGCATTGTATCTAAAATAGCGTCATATATAAATCGAACAGAAAACAACAAAAATTTCAATATGTTATATGAAACGTTAACTGCGTATGTTTTTTGTTTTTTGATTTTTTTTTCAATATACGGAAATAATTTTTCATTTATTCGTGCTATATTACAGTATACACTTATTATTTTTATAGAATGTTGTCAAATAAATAATATAAAGTATTTAATACCAGAAAGATTTTAATATTAGATATTTTATGCTTATTAATATGCATGCTAATTAAACAAATTTCTGAGAATGATGCCAAAATAATAAAACACATTACTTTCTAAAACAAGGAGGATGATCGCTAGGCGCAAAAAAATAATTTACTGTCGGATTTTGTTTTAAAATATTTATTCGCCGCCGGTGAAAGTTTACAAAGACGAAATTAACGCGCGAATATTTGAATTTTCCAAACGAGTGAATCGTAATCATAATAATTTCGTACAGTAAGTAGTGCAAGATTTGCTCTTTGGTTATGGCAACATTTCTTATATCCGGTTTATGGTTCCGTTTTCGCGCCAATCTAAATTTAGTTTCGATGTTTTTTTTTGTTCGTACTCTGGAACAATTATCGCCACTATATGAAATAATACTTTGTTCAACTGATTTAAAAATACACGTATCCTTTTAATGTCATAGCGTGTGAATGAAATTTACTGCGTTAAAATTTCAAACAAAAAATCCAATAATTCCATGTTAATTTTAAGGTCACGAAACGAAGGCCATGCTGAACAACGGCGGCCCACGGTACAAACGGTCACGTCTCGAGCGTCAGATGAACACCGATGTAATCTGGTGCGTTCTGATGCTGCTCGTCCTTTGCTGCGTTGGAGCCGTCGGCTGTACTCTCTGGCTTAACAAATATGCTCCTGTTACTCCGAGTGGGAAGACCCTCGGGCTCGGAATGAATCACGGGCCTACGAGACCTCTGCCACCTTATATACCATACGCTTGGGAGCCATCTTATGAAGGATTGCTCAGTTTTTGGACGTACATCATTATTCTGCAGGTAATTCTTATGATATATTACCCTTTCCCCGTTAAGACACATAAAAGTAATTTTAATGCAAAATATTTAAAAAAAATAATGTAGTATTATTGTTATTCAATAAATGGATATTTTCAACACAGAGTATAATAGCTTGTACACAAAAGTAATCTTAGATTTTTGTTGCGTATTAACCATCTATAAATTATAATCAACTGTCTCAACAGCTGAGACGTTATCCAATTCTAAGGGTGTTTTCTGTCACTTTGTCGTAAAATGACATTGTATTTAAATAATAAAAACATATTTTCAAAACTATTTTCACAATTCAATATTGTTATAATCGGACCGGTTTCAATAATTTTGTATGCATTCAGTTCAGTTTCGTGTCAGTTGATAATGCTCGCGATGAGCAAAACCGATCCTAATCATAGAAATATTAAATTGTGTAAATATTACTAAAAAATGTGTGTTATTATTTGAAATATGAAATCTTCAGCCATATTCATGGTATTTTATTTTTTTGTCAAATCAGCTCTGATGGAAGATTAAAGTGTCAGTTTTATATATTCATTTATTAAATGTTAACTGTCCTGACGCAATGATGAAGTGTCCTGATCAAAAATATTAATCTGTTATTGGAATTGCTGACAATATAAAGAGTTGTTTCCCGGCTTTGGTCATTATATATTTGTGCATCAAATACTTAATGATAAATAACAATATATTAGAACAGGGGATCCCAAACTTTTTCAAAGTGTGAAATGTTAGAAAATCGCGGAGCCTCAAGTCAAAACATTGGTTATCTTACATTTTATAAAGTAATAATATTAATAATATTTTGGTAAAAGAAAATTTTCACGGCACGCTGAGGTGCCGTGACTCACGGTTTGAATAACTCTGTATTTGAATATAGAGAAGTCTTGAAGAACAGCAGCACTGTTATTTGATTAATTGAAATGTTTTGCACTAATGTGCTGAGCTGAAAAATGGCTGTTTTGATAGAAATATGTAGAGGTTACATTGGGCTGTCTCTACTTTTGATATGAATTAATTAAAATTTTAATTTGAAATAGATGGTAATTATAGAATGTTATTAATTATGAAATAGATGGTATACACAATTTGAAGTTTACCTTTATAATCAGTGACCTTTTATTTCTTTCCAGGTGATGATACCTCTTTCGCTGTATGTGACTATAGAAATGACAAAAATAGTCCAAATTTACCACATACACAATAATGTGGACCTGTATGACCCCACCACCGATAAAAGAATAGAATGTCGGGCTCTCAACATCACAGAAGAACTCGGGCAGATTGAGTATATATTCAGCGACAAGACTGGCACTCTCACTGAGAACAAAATGGTATTCAGGAGATGCGCTATCGGAGGAGTGGACTACAACCACAACTCTCCGGAGAGGTCGCATCCTATGGGATCTCCCGTCAGTACTCCGGAACCCGTAACTCCGATCATTGCCAATGCGCAACTCTTGGAGGAGCTTTCTTCAAATAATTTCACTGACGGAACTCACGCCCAACGAGTCAGAGAATTTCTTTTAGTCTTAGCTCTCTGCAATACGGTCGTCGTCAGCCGAACACCGCATCATGACACCATGAATGCCAGTGGCATTGTCGAAACCCCGCGCGAAAGCGCAGGTCGAACGCCTAAGTTTATCGCCAACGGTACTAGGATTAAAACAAAGCAACCGCCTATGACGACTGAAAAATATTCTCGTCTCACCGAATCTAGGTCCGTGACGCCCTCTCCTCCTACTTCGACTCTGCCGTCTCCTCGTCCGCAGACGGGATTGCCGCCGATTCCATCGTCCCCTCCTGATAGACCGAGATTTCTTCAAATTCCTCAAATATTCAATCGAGATAAGAGTGCAGAAAACGGTAAAAATTCCCTTAACTCTTCGACTATATCAGAATTGACCCCGACGGCTGTCAAGCCGATCTTTGAAGCTGAAAGTCCTGACGAACTCGCCTTAGTCGAAGCGGCTTTAGCTTACGGATGTCGCTTAGAAAAAAGGAATCCCAGAGAAGCTGTTATCAGCATAAATGGAGAATTCCTTGCAATCCCTGTGTTGAATGTTCTTCCGTTTGACTCGACACGAAAATGTATGTCAGTTGTAGTGCGGCTTCCGAATTCACCTCTCGTTACTATATATTGCAAAGGTGCCGATACGACTCTTTTAGAAGTGCTGGCTCCATCGCCAGAAGGTTCAGCCGAAAGAGCAGCTCTTATGAGAACGCAACAACAAATTGACGCGTACGGCCGTCAAGGCTTACGAACACTCGTAGTTGCCAAACGTACAGTTACAATAGAGCATTATGAAAATTGGGCGGAAGAACTTAAAAGTGCCGAGCTAGCATTAGATAACAGAGAGAGAAAAATTCGTGAATGTTACGGGAGCTTAGAGAGTCAATTTGTACTGTTGGGTGCCACTGGTATTGAGGACAGACTACAGGAAGGCGTCCCTCATACGATTGCCGCCTTACTAGAAGCTGGAATCGTTATTTGGGTATTGACCGGGGACAAGCCAGAGACTGCTATCAATGTGGCGTACTCTGCTAAACTGTTCCCACCGCAAGTGGAATTGCTGAAACTCATGGCCCGCAGTAAGGATCAAGCTGAATCAACAATCCGGTAAGCTAAGAAATTGTGTTTTGTTTTAGTAGGTCTTAATGTGTAGCAAATACCCTCCAAAAAGAGGAAGAAAACTTGTTAAACTCTTTTACATCTCTCTGGAAGTGTTAAAAATGATTTATAAAGTTTCTCTACTTCTTTTCCGGTTATATATATTTATTATGTTGTGAACCCCAGGCCATGAACATAGCATGTATTATCGCTTTATTTATGATCATTCAATTCTTTTATTGATGACACTTTTATTTACAGATGTTACCTTGACAATATGGACAATATCGAAATAACAGAAGATGGCAATGGAATAGTAGACAGCCCGCTTCCTTCCAGATCCATCAAAGGCAGAGCTCTCGTAGTCGATGGAAAAACTCTCACTTTCATTCTTGATAAACGTTCAAACCTTACGAGACCATTCTTAGAACTCACAAGGCGTTGCATATCAGTTTTATGCTGTAGAGCTACACCACTTCAGAAAGCTTACATTGTCAAGGTAAAAATCAACTCTTATTACTCCTTTGATAAGGGCTGAGCTCAATCCGAATTCAATAATTTTGTGAATCAGATTCAATCAATATGTATTGTGTAAGATAAATTGTTTTACTCAATCGCATTAAAAATTATTAGTGGCATAATTATTGTATTCATAAATGAATTTAAGGTTTAGATTAAATGAATAATGTATACATTATTATTTATATAAATTTGAGGAATGGGTTAATTATTGTTGGTAAACCACATAAGTTTATAATATTTTCTCAAATATACCTTGTTAAATTTTATTTAGGTCGTTAAAGAAGAAATGGGAGTCACAACCTTGGCTGTAGGTGACGGCGCCAATGATGTTTCGATGATACAAACAGCTGATGTTGGAGTTGGTAATTACATTTATTTATTTTTGAATAACATGTGGCAAAGAATCTTGTCTTGGTAAATAATAATCATTTATAAAATATGACAACACTTCACAATATATAATTTTCTTATCGAAACATTATTGGGCTTTCAACATAACTTCCTCGTTAATCTATTGTTACGGTAGACGCAGATTTTATTTAGATTCTTTATCCATATGAACCCCTTTAGCCCTTAAGTGTCTTATATTGATGCAAAGTTTGATGTATTATATGGTAAAACCACAATCTTGATAAATTTTTGTATTTATCTTGAAAAGATTGCACTTATCAAATGCTCTGGCTAAAAAGCTTGAGAAAAGCCCTTTCTGTTCTTGTAAAAGTTGTATTAATAAATCCACTGTTTAATAGATGTGAATATTTTTTTTGTAATGTGATTTTGGATTTCAAAAATTTCCTTCGTCTTACTTTCAGACCTTAACTGACTTTCAAGAGTGGCTATATGAAGCTTATTCATTTCACTTTGCTCTGACCATGTATCATAAAATCTTAATTAACTGTCTGTTGTTGTATCTTTGTTGACATGTCATTTTTACTTTGCTCAGGAATATCTGGTATGGAGGGAATGCAAGCTGTGATGGCGTCAGATTTTGCCATTTCTAGGTTCAAATATTTAGAAAGGTTCCTTTTGGTTCATGGGCATTGGTGCTACAATCGACTTGCCAGAATGATCCTTTACTTTTTCTATAAAAATGCCGTAAGTTGACAAATTTTTATTTACATTTCAAATACCTACATTCATACTGTAATTTTTTTTTGTAAATCATTCGAGTCGTTCTGTTTTCATTTCTTCCAGCTCATTACATAACTTATAATAAAACAATTCATCACATCCCTCAACTTTGTCAAAAATATTTTTTTTATATATATTGTAGAAATGAAAAAAAAAACACTTGAATTTATACCTTTTTAATAATAATTTTAATGACTTGTTTTTCAAGTGAAAAAAAAAACAATTAACCAAAAAGAAAATTATTATATAAGTATTATTTTATCGCAAGTGTTGTATTTATTAGTTTGCTTCATTCATTGATTCTAAACATATTTAAAGTAATAAAAATATTTTTTGTTTTTTACCATTTGTCTTCCCATTTGGAGCATAATTATTGTGTCGTCACAAATCTCAACAAATGTTGTTCAACATAAATTGCTTGTCATTCAGTCATTCAATCTCTCATTTTTCCAAAGAGCTAGGATTAAGACCCGTAGTTAACTAATTGCTGTTGCTATGTGGATAATTTTTATAAAGGAAAAGTCTTTAAATTTAAATTTCAGAAACTTCCATACTATACAACACAAATTTATGGACCGATAAGATACAGTTTGATACTGCATCAGATTGAACATTTACCATATAAAATTCAATGAAATCTAATTAGTAGAATTGATTACACACAGTTTCATTTTTCACCATTTTTATTGAATGATAGTAGATTTTTTAAAGTTTGCGTACAATTATTGTAAATTGTAATTTTATAAATATTTAGGAGCAATATGAAATAACATTTGGCATTATGCTATAATTATTATTGTGCTGTGGGGAAATTTCACTTGTTTCTGTTATTGATGATTGCTCTTTACATTATTTTCAGACATTCGTGTTCCTCGTTTTTTGGTTTCAACTGTTCTGCGGGTGGTCAGCTTGCGTAATGGTCGATCAAATGTTCCTCATGTTGTATAATTTATTCTTCACCTCTTTGCCGCCTCTTGCCATCGGTAAGTAAACTCATCGTAGTAATACCGACACCAGCTTTACGAGAAACTGAATACAGTCATTCCATTATTGGCGTTAAGCTTTGTTCAAGACAAAGTATTGCATAACTTTTCTCCATGTATATTATTTGTGAACATTCTTTCGACATCTTCATTTTGCATCAGTATCATAGTATTGGATATAAGCCATTTCATATAACATGAATAACCTATTTAATATTAACTATTTTCATTTATTTTTTTGATATTGGGTTAAAAGGCGGACTTAATTCCTCCTCATGATTAGTGAAATTTTTCGATCAATAACAAATACCTTTAGTAATATTTATAATTGGTACAAATTAAAAAATAAAATAAATAATACTAGAGAAGGGTATTTCCAGTTGTTTCAATCAGTGTATTGTTTGTATGAATGTGTTACTTTTATGTTACGCAAGCCGTGCACTGGCTTACTGTTGCGTAAATTGCACATGTAATTCTATTGCATCACTCCTTATGATAACACCGTGTGCATTTCAAGTGCCAAATATAAGCAACTGCTGGTTTTTATTTTTTTTAAGAAATGATAACAATATACAAATCCATAGTCACCAGAAAAAATGCCAATGATGAGGACTGTCCGTATGAATATTTTGCATAATGAATTTTGTCACACTGCGACGACGATACAGACCAAAAGGTGAAATTCGAGATTGACTATCAAATACCTGCGAGTTCATAGAACTAGCTTTTTTGCCTCATTCATAAGGAAATGCTAATGCTCTTGTGATTGTCAAATTTTCCCACTAAAATACAAGTATAACTTTTTTGTGAGTCTTGCCAATTGGTGCATGAAGTAAAAATGACATTTTGTTCATAATTTTTGTTGTCAACTATTCAACCGTGTCATGCCACAAAGCCGCAATGCCACATTTTTTTTTAAAAAAAGATTGATGCTAGGTATAGTGTAAAATATTAATAATAGTGCAAAATTATTATAAAATTAATTTACCCCTCGATTGAGGTCATCGAGAAAAAAAAAATATTAATTTTAAAATATTTCAAATCAAAAATGCACATAGTGTTTGATGATCTTCACCTTTTTGTTTGTGACTTAACTTCTCAGATGGAATCTGAAGTGTCCTGAATTGCTTATTGAAGTGTAGGAATTGTTTTATGTTACTCTTTTACTAGATAATTTCAAGTAACACTCGAATTTGATAATGAAACCTTTTTTGTCCCTTTTCAAAGTCCAACATTGTCTACACGATTTTTAAAAAGCCAATTCAAAGAAAAAACAAGAGTTGAGTTTATCTATTGAGCTCTTGGATTATAGTAAATTTTTATCCTATATCTGTTTTTATATTTTGATTAATGCAATACTTCAGGTTTCATGATCGGCTACATAAATCGAGAGATGAGTACATCTGTATAGTATGTAGCGGGAAACATTATTTTCAGATTTCTTATAGATATATAAAAAAAATATCCAATTATTTTTTTATTCCTTACCAAAAGGGTGTTTGTTAGTGACAAATCGCTTATATTCAGGATAGCAGAGAGTAAAAAAATATTGTTTCTTTATCACTTCTTTCCGTGTATTGGAATGTATATACATTATAGGAAGTGATAAAGAAACAGATATATTTTTATTAACAGAATATTTTTTCACTCTCTTTCATTTTGAAACTAATACTCTTTTCCTTTGTAGGAACATTATTAGATCCATGAATTAACATATTGCAACAATTCATTGATACCAATTTTTTAATTTCTCTTCATTGATTTCCAGGAGTGTATGACCGAGCGGCTCCCGAAGCCTTGCTGCTAGAACGTCCCGGACTGTATGCGGCTTCTAGACTCGGTGCCGCTTACCGCCCTCGCTCCTACTGGCTTGCCATGGCCGATGCTCTGTATCAGAGCATCGTGCTCTTCTTTACGGCATTGCACACCTTCTGGGGGAGCAGTGTAGACCTCTGGCTCTTTGGGATCACCATATCCAGTTCTTGTATCTTTGTTATGCTGCTTCATGTTGCCATCGAAACCAGGAGTTGGGTGAGTTCTCATTTGTTTCACTTATTTAGCTAAAAGAGTTCACCCATATGTCCTTGGACCATATTTGGGCCTGATGTTGATAACTCTCTACTTTCTTCCAAAAAGAAGAGAGATATAACGACAAGAAGTTTTTGCATAAAAACTTCTTTAGGAAAACATCCACTTGGAGGTTAACATGGTTTTTTTATTATTATTTTGCTTTTGCAATTTGTCAAAAACAACACACATTATCTTTACTTACGCTTTTCCGTTTTGATAAACTAGGAAATTGATTTTACTGTATTTTTTCATCATCGACAGAAAATTGTTTCCCTTTTAATCTCTTCCACGCTAACGCCCCAACGTATGGGACGGCAATGTGCAAGGCCTGTATGCGAGCGCCCCAGACGTTGGGACGGAAACATTCAAACGTCGGTAACGCAGGCAATCTTTTGCATATAAGACTGATTTTGGTTTTAAAATATCGCCCAATTCGTCCTGATACTACCACCTCCATAAAATTGTCAAAAGTACTAGGTTTAAATGCTTAAAACATCAATTTTTCGAACCCTTCAAATTTATTCCGATCCCGCCAAATCAGTTTGAAACTGTGTGCTAAACTCGCGTCTAACTTCGCACTGAACTTTGCACCAATCTCGCGGCATTGCAATGTGACTCTCCATGACACGTGACAGTAATGGCGCTTGTTCATTTCAGTTTGATTGGTTGCTTCGTTACATCACCTTAATGGCCATTTACGAGTTAATTATTTGTTAGGGATATATTTGTTGAGGTGATTGTGACAACATAGGACATTTCTTTGTGTTTTTTAATGTTGTGAATCATTCCTAATGCATCTAGCTTCCATAAAAGCCAACCCAATTATTTTTTATTGCTGTATTTATAGCTCTATGTGGAAAGAGAACATTTTGGAAAATAGCAACGCGGACAGATTTTGTTTGTATGAAAAACTGTCGCTCCGATCAGTTTAACTATCAGTCCTGGTATATCAAGATTGTGATAGTCTGTCGATCTATTTTTATATTGAATTCTGTAATTTTGCTTTTATATTAAATCTATTGCAATGTTCAATTTTTTTTTTTTTTTTGCAGACAATTCTTCATGTCCTGTCACTTCTGGGGTCATTGGGTGCTTTTTATGGTTTCTCATTAATATATAATTCAATTTGCGTGCAATGCATGGGTCTGCCGTCTAATTATTGGGTGATGCAGACTGCACTGGCAACACCTGAATATTGGCTTATCGCAATACTGAGCGCAGTCATTGCACTGGCTCCAAGGTGAGAATACTTTTTTTTAATATAGTAAACTAGGAGGGAACTAAATTGTAATAATGCCTGGATCAATTATACATTTGCACATTCCATCAAATCCTTGAATAATGGTAATTAAATATACAGTCACTGACATTTTGAGTGTTTATATTTATTCAATATTCTCCTCTGACCACAGCCTGGTAGTTTGAATAACCAGCTACTATTTTATTCCTGTTGAACACATTTGTAATTTAGTGTAAGCTTGTAGAAGTTTTTTTAACCCTTTGAGGAGTATGGCTGTACATGTACATCCAAATATTGTGATGTCTTTTATCATTTGCAAGTTCCGTATTTTTTGTTGAATAATTATAATTTCTTCAGATATTCATGCTGCACATATCTGTCAATAATTTTAAGCAGTCAGGCTTACATTTTTTATTTGTTTCAAATTCAAAGAAATTGCACTTTTAATCATGTATCATAAAAAAATTTACTGTCTGTTCAACCGCTTTCTTTCTAGGAATCACTGTCGATAACGAACTATGTTTACTCAGATTGCAATTATTTTTTTAGGCTCACACTAAAGTAATTGTTTCTAGAAAATTCATAGTGAATAAATTTATTTACATTTATTACTATGCATTTCTCAATTGTACAACTTTATTTACTATGTGATATAATAATAAATATTCTTTCTAGATTGAACCACAAAAAAAAAACAATTTTATATGAAGTGTAAAAAAATATTTAAAATAAACCAAAAAACTTATTTCGTAAAAAAATAACTCACTACTCGATGGGTTGATATTAGGTGTAGTAAAAATTCCTGACGTTTTTTTTAAATGAAACTCAAAGTGTTTTTTTTAGTATTTTTTTAAATTTTTATTTGTAAAAAGTAATCTCCCTGTCTATCTATAACCTTCTGCTACCTATTAGACAAGTCTAAAATCCATTTAGTAAAAAACTCTATTGATTTGGAATTAAAATAGTCGGAAATAGCGTTTTTCACGTCATTTTTTGTTTGAAATATTTTATCCCTAAAAGTTTTTTATATTAAACGGAATAACTGGTAATCCGATTGTGCTAGATCTGGTAAATAAGGTGGATGCAATAAAGTTGTCCAACCCAACTCCTGGATTTTTTCCCAGGTCATATTCGCCACATGCGGTCGCGCGACAACGCGTTGCAGGGATAACGTTGAGTCCATTCATACTGCCCGGCCTCTTTCTTGTCAAAGCTGCACTTAATTTGTTTAATTGGTCACAGTATACTTGTGCCGTCATAGTTTCAACATATTTTAACACTTCATAATGAATTATTCCTTTGAAATCTCTCCAAACACAAAGTAAGAGTTTTTTTGGATGTAAACCAGTTCGAGGGGTCGAAATTGGTTGTTGTCCACGATTTAGATATTGTTTTTTCTTCGATATATTCGTATATAACACCCACTTTTAATCTCCGATAATCAGGTTTAGAAAAAATGGTCGCAAAGTGTGTTTTTTTTGCAGCAATTGGCACGCGCTTAGTTGCTGCGCCTTGTTCAGATCGCTCAACGCGTGTGGCACCCAAATTCCTACTTTTCGAATTTTTCCCAGCCTTTTCAGGTACTTTTGTTTTATGGACCATTTAGTACCGACTATATTGGACAATTCCTTTTTTGTTAGCATAGGATTTTTTTCGATTTCAGCTTTCAGGACGACTTCATCCACTGTATGAGGTCGTCCACTTCGAGGGTAATTTTTAATGCTTAAATTGCCAAATTTAAATTTTGTAAACCATCTCTGACATTTTCGAACCTTTAGCACGTCTCCAAAAATGTCGCAAATGTTTTTTGTGGCGACGACTGCACTGTTATATGGGCGTTATATTGAAAAAGCATGCAACCGCCCATATATTCTTATGAAGGGCAAAGGTCAGTCATTCTGTTTGGGGCGAATGAACATTTTTTTTTTCTATACGGAACGTAACTTGAGATGTCACACAACACGAAAAAAAATATTATGACATCTTATTTAACCAAAGGCCCGAAGCCGACTGATTTTAAGACACGCGTTTGAAAAAAACGTCAGGACTTTTTACTACACATAATACATTCTGTATTATGCTGTTTACTGTCAGTATATTTTTCTGTTTGGCTATTTACGATTTCACGTTTCTCTTGATTTCAATATTGTGTTCTTGATAATTTCAGACTGGTATGGCGGGCAGTGAGCGCTTCCCTGTGGCCAGGCCCTCTGGGTCGAGCAGTTCTGCAAAGAAGAAGAGCCCGGAGACTGGCTCGTCTTCCACTTGCTGCACATTACCATAATGCCTCTCATTCAACGCACATTTATAGGTTAGTTTATTTGCAAGTTTTGTTCTTATCTTTTTGGCCATGAGTGATAATCGGCAATAATTAGTTTTCTGTGAATTAATCACATTGTCATGTGATTATAATAATGACATGTCTTATCACAAAGAAAAATTTATTTTAGTGGAAATGTTCAAAATTAGTCAGTAATTAGAAAATTAGAGAGTTTAAAAAAGGAAGGATGCAGTATGTGATAAGTATATTTAGGTTACACAGTGAAAAAAATAGCAATGTATTTTAGTTCTACAAAATTATTTTTAAAAAATATAGTTGATAGCTATTTCGGCTCACGCCATCGTCAGAACTATGCTTAAACTTAGGCATCTTTGCAGTAAGGGTCGTAGGATGACCGCTTTGGAGCAGCTGGAGATTAATAGATATCAACTATCACAAAGGATTCTTAACAAAGTATTATATTGTATAGCCCATTAATTAAACCACTCCACGGGGGGAAGGGGTCTGATTTGCTTCCATAATAGAACATTTCCGTGGCACATGTAAACTTATGGTCATAGCCGCATTTTTTAGTTTCATTTACAATTTTTGAAAAATTTAGTTTTATTGCGAGAAAGAAACTAGCTAGGCCGTTAAAACAGGAGAGAAGATGTATTGTGTACCTTTTCTACACAGCTATATATAGATAAGCAAATGTTAGTTTAAGCATAGTTCTGACGATGGCGTGAGCCGAAATAGCTATCAACTATATTTTTTAAAAATAATTTTGTAGTACAAATATATTGACTAAATTAGGTTAAAGATTAACTAAAATACATTGCTATTTTTTTCAACGTGTTATAATGGAGTTCTACCAAGTGAATGCCAATTCAATCAATATATTTAGGTTGGTGAATTCCTAATTTTCTTTTTTCATTTCAGACCAACTGATGACAATACTATTGGAAAAAATTCTACTACTTTAACAGCAATAGGATAAGAATAGTGAATAATGATATAGCTAAAAATATTTTTGTGAAGTTTTGATCGGGCCGTTCGGAGCGGCCGGCGGACTCTCGGTGCCACATTGCCGGTAGAATAATTTGTAACAGTGAACGTCGACGCCTGTGATCGAAATCTAAAAGATATAGTGTGATAGTAATAATCATGGGGTTTCCTCGGAGTCAATCGGCGCGGGAGGCCCGCGACGGGCTCGTTCCAGTGTTTTCGGGGATGTCTGTCGCAACACGGGAACTCACTCGGGAATACGCCGAATGCGGCCATACCAAATAATATGCCGTGTGATTTACCTCGACCCAATTCAATTAGGCTGTGATCTCTGTCGTAGGCATATTAGTATTTTTTTACAAAGGAATATGATAAATTGTAATTGATTTACAAAGGGGAGTTATTGTTTAGTGAGTAAGTCATATTTTTAAATTGTAGTCTGTATTTTGCTTATATTTACATACACGCGCCGTGAATTCGGTCTCACTCTTCAGGCTTTGGCAGATATTATCAATGTATCTTCTACACTTTGTCAAACACTTCGACGTCACTGTAACATTTGATACTTTTTGTTTAACCGATTGAGTTAAACTTGAATTGTGTCATTTTGTTTTATTTTCTTAATTTCACTATCAAAACCATTAAAAATGCGTCAATTAAGTACATCAATACATTTTTAATTAAAAAAAATCTAGCTAAGTCTATCACAATTCATTAATTACTGAGAAAAGAATATTCATTTACTTAATCAATTTCTCTTTAGATGTTAACAAAGTTATATTTAATGCCTTTGTTTCATATATGTGAATGATGGTATGAATCCATTGTAAATTTTTAATTATATTATGTAAATTTTCATACAGCCTTGATAAGTCCATTTTAATGCATTATAAATACGAAATTTACAATCTAGAAATATAACAAAATCGAAAAGGAATTTGACAACCGTTGTTATTTTGTCTATAAAATAAATTGGGGAGATGTCCAATGACAATAAATAATTATCACCTGTACATTGTTTGTCACAGCAATATATACGGGTCTTTAAAATAAAGACAAGGTTTTTGTGAAATATACAGTGCTTTAAATGACAACCTTCTGCTTTGTTGTAATGAAATGGTTTATGAAACTACTGCTGGAACATTCTTTGAATTGAATCGTTTCATGAAACTAATAAAAATATTTTATTTATTAAAATTAATTTCTTTCATAACATGAAAAGTTTAAATTGAATGATTGCTCATAATTACTTCTGCATTTAAAGTAATCATAAATTATGGACAAAAGTAACTTATCATCATTGGTATGACATTTTATTTTCAATATATATCAGCATTGATGGTCAACGGTGACAGACCCCTGAGTGGTCGTTCTACTCGCTCGTGTATGTATCTATATCCAACTTTAGATTTGTAAATAACTTTTTGACAGTCGGGACCAACGTTTTCGATCAAATCGATGAAAATTTGAAAAGATATACCTATATTCTTAACAATTTATTTGAAAGCATATTTTTTGGATTAAAATTTTATAAATCTTCGACAAAAGAGATGTGAAGAAGAACTATTTAAGATGTAATATTTAATAGAATGTAATCGCTAAAATTGAAGATACAAGACTGTTCATCAAGAGAAGATTGGTATTTTTCAAAAAATAATTTATAGTATTGATAAATTTATATCATATTTTTGTTTGTAGTTCTTATCATAATTAATTTTTTTTTAAACACATGCAATTCGGATACCAAATTGATTAACAGCGAACGAATATCTATGTATTACAATATTTTCAAATCTCATCTCGCATATTGATTATGTACGGTTTAATTATTACATAAATGTAATGTGAACATCAGAAACCATTTTATTTATTTAATAATAATTATCGTAATTAAGTTATTTGTTACCTTTGTTTTGATGAAGCGTTTGTGTATAAATTAACGCCTGTCATCCTTTACTACTTTTGTTCATATTTAACGCTGTCTGAATCTAAGACTTACATCAGATTTTTAATATTGTTCTATGTTATAATGTTAATTAATTTCCTTTTAAAATTTCAATGTGAAACTTCAACTTGTAAATAAATTATATGCTTTCTCCTGCTAATCACTTGTTGTCCAAGTAAGTAGAGCTCGACGAATAAAGCCACCCGCCTGCGGGATTGTCAATCAGCTACAATTCACAGTTAGACGGGCCGGCCTTGTATTTTGTTGAGACCTGCGAATATGCACCAATTATTCAAAAAATCATTTTACATTCAAATGTAGAACAATAATTGTACCATGTCACATTTTAATTTCATGAAAATTCTTAGTTTTTTTTTTTTCAAATAGTTTGTCTTTAATTAATTATATTTTGTAATAAAACGAAATTATGCATTTATCATAAAATAAAAATTGCCTGAAAATAGTCTTAAGCCGTCAATTGATTGTTCTTTATCATTTGTTTTGTATTTTTTATCAAATTTAGTTTTAAATTATCTTTTTAAAATTTCATAAAATTAATTTAAAAACTTTTTTTTTTCTTTCTATTGTTTCTATCATTCCTTAACTTTTGAGACATGAAAGAAAGTACTGATAAAGCCACATTTGTCGTTATCTTTTTGAGTTTTTATTGCTTCAATTTTTTGCATATGTTTTTTTTTGTACAGTTTCCCCATAATAACTTTTGATTTCATCTTCTGGGGATATTTTTTATTACCTTATGTGGTATGTTTGGCCACGATGGTGACTTCATGTCGCTCATATATTGCTTTTTATTCCCATGACATGCCAGCATCCTTCAGTACTGCCCAGTACATCTTACGGACATAGCACCAGATGATACTTTTGATTTACACCAATAACACATTTTATTTCTATGTTAATAATTTTTTTAAATACCATCTGTCAAAGAAAATATACTATAGCGTAATTTTGCGGAACATTTATGTCGCGGCAAAACGATATGGTCTCAAATAATTTCATGTATTTCTATTAGTGTATCAAATTACTATCAATATTACCACGGAACATTTTGATTTTCATTCAATTACACAAAAAAATCATTTACCGTTAATTATTTAAATCCACATTGATTCTAATTGAATTTACTGTTTTGACAACAGTTCTGTGTATAATTCTCACTGTCCTAATGTTTTTTTTTTCCAATTTCTTATTCTATTGTAAAAAAATCAAATTGATGCAAAGAAATCGTTCACAGACATTGACCAATTCAATGAAACATTTGATATTATTTCGATTTAATTATAAATCGACTACAGTATAAAAAAAGCATTTTCTATTCTATTCTATCACTATCATTTTTTTCTCATTAAAATGACACACTAAGAAGAAGGTGCCAACTTGAAAAAATCCCAATAAATAATTGGTATGAGTGGTTTTCAATCTGAGTTTACGTTTCAATTAATATGTGAAGTGGAAACTATTTGCATAATCACAAATGCTTATCATATTATTACAGTTATTACTCAAAAGTGACCTGCATCTAAGATATATTTTGAAGGAAAATTTATTCCCACAAATTAACTAGGGATACTTTCATTAGTTTAAGAAAAATTTAAAAATTTCTTTAATTTTTTAAGAAGTCCCAACTCTTAAAAATGTACAGTCGAAGCTATGAACATCCTATTAATTTACAGAAGCAATTCATAATAATCAAATATGCAAAGTAAACGAGATCGAATGTTATTCACTTAAAATTTACAGATACCTACATATTGTGTGAGCTTGCCAATAAAATTATTTGTTATCCATGTTCAACACTTTAATATTGACTAATCATTAATTATTATGCCACAGTTGGATGATGTATATGTTGTAAAATGAAGTGTGTCATTGGATACAGTATTTATGAAGGAGGCCATTAGAATTTATATTTTCTTTTTAATAAAAAGTTGCCTAGTTGAATTAAAATTTATCTGAAGTTATTTAAGTGAGTGAAGTATAATAATAAATTAACTTGTTGAAATTTCTTTTGTTTTATTACACCCTTAATCCTACTGAGCATATGTTGTCATTCTACAAGTCAGAATGTGTTTGTATTGCAGTCTGTTTGTATAGCCAACAGTATATGTATGCTTTTTTTAACAAAATTATTTTGAAGTTGATTGTACCGGCATTGACTTGGATTGCAGTAAGGTAAAATCAACATCATTTACAGTTTCAGATGTTTCGGCACCTAACAAATTGGTTGAGTTATGAACTTATGGAAAAATTGTTGTTATATTTTTACCATAACTCAAATTTAATATTGAAATTCGGTCAAGCATCTTCAGTTGATATCATAAATCATACTAACTCTAACTAAAATCTTAAACAATAATTGGTATCTTTAAATAAATTAAAACAATGTTTAGCACTATATTCAGAGTTTTGGAAACATTATATTTTATTTATTTAAATATACCTTTCAACCAAGAAGTGACAGAAATCATCTTAAAAATGAACATTTAGTAATATATATATATATTTGCGGTAGGACTAAACTGGTTATTTATGGATAAAAAAAGGTTATGGAAATAATTGATATATAAGCAGTGCAGGTTGGTAGAGATTTACTTAAAAATAAAATGATTTCATACACAATATTGCATTTGAAAAATTTCATACAAGAAATGTATAGAGAGTATTTTACATTTTATTATTAAATATTTATTAGACAATTGGAAGATTTTCAGTCACATAAAAACAATTTACTGGAAACATTTCGTTTTGGTGCGAGTGATAGTATGATCAAAAGATTCAATATCATTGTTAAATGTGTTATTATTATTAAGGTTTACAGTCCAATTATGAATATCTTAACACTTCGACATAAATACGTAAAATGATTTATTTAATGATAAAAGATTGAGCCTATTCGAGATTATTTTTTACTTGTAAAAAGAGTACAAATGTTAGTATTGATCATTCAAATTCTCTCAAAAAGATCAACTGGGCTTACTAAAATTATCGGATGCAGTTACCAAAGAAAATACCAACATTTTTTCATGCATAAACATTTAGAAAGAGCACAATTTGCTTAATGTTTCTCAGGATTGAAAACATCATTGTTCGTCGCAAAATAACCCATTAGAAATAAAAAACATCAAGAAGAAATAGATATTTTTTACTCTTTTGTATGAAATAAAAGAAAGTTAAATTGACGTTAACATGTCTGGAAAACCATTGATTAAAACAAATACCTACACATTCTATGAATGAAAAACACATCTGATATTAAATGGCGGTTTTACCAAATATTGTACAGAAACGTTATTACATGCCATAACATTAAAGAATTGTCATTCCTCTGCATATTTCTATACACTATTTATTTATTTGAATACACAAAAGGTATCTCTAGTAGAAGTATATTTCTTATAAAATGAACATTTAAGGTATGTTTAACTAAATTACAATAGCCACCTGAGAATGGACCTCATACGTAACGTGAGATAGAACACAGTCAGTTGAATTTTTATTTTACTCGAAGACCTGTTTATAATGATTAAGAATGTCTACTATACCGAAGTTTACTTTATACGGGTTAAATGAAATAAACTATTCTTGTGTAGTCACGCATCAAAATACATATTTTTTACACAAATAATTACATGTTATATACATCAACCATTAATTTTATTATTAGAACTTACTGCACTGTTTAAAACTCACCGCATTATCAATAATCCCTAAACCAGATAAGTGTTTTCTACTTTAATAACGTATAATATTGCTGATATATTTTGATAACACATTTCCTTTTGTATTGCAAATACCTAACACAAATAGTAGCTGTTGCTCATGTTTCCATGCAAATATCAATGACATTACATATTGATATATCAAAGCAGTATAGTTAGTCATAATCATCGATTGCCAATCATAGTAATGGGCAAAATCTACTGGATGGTGCAACGTGGTTAGTTATGTCTGGAGTTCTCTCATTTTTCATCGTAAGAGCTATGGTACATAAAAATGCAGCATATTTTGATTGTAATCTCTTCGCTATAGTGCCAAGCTACATTTTTTTATCCATTTCACTGCAGATGATCGTCCTGTTTAATAATGACTTTGAAAATATGAAATAGACTACTAATCTGCAGTCTCCTTCTTTTCTACTACTACAGTCTACTTAAGCCACCACAAATTAGTCTTCTATATTCCACTCGATCATCTGATTTCCTATACCAGTCACTGAACTCTTTAGATGCGGAAAAACGGTTAATTAATAAAAAATAAAACATTACAATACTTGGCCAATGACAGAGACTATTCCTACTATAGTAATCCCATATTTATAAGTGGCTATGCACTAATAGAATCCAGGCCGTTAATGCATGATATTATGCAGCTAAAAAGCAATTTTCGTCGCAGCAATACACACAGCTAACCATATGTATATCTGCATACTGTCAAACTTTTACATGAAATATGGACAGGATAAATCAGATACAAAAATCTTGAAAGGATATTCATATGAACGTTGTTATTACTTATCAACACGATTAATCGCTTGCATCATCTAAGATTGACAGATCACTTATTATCAGCTGTGAATATAGCTGCAATAAACACTGTATTGAAATAAAGAACTACCTACATAAATATCACTAATAAAGAAATACAAAAGTCACACTCCTCAGCCTTGTAATATTGTGCATTAACTGCCTGGGTAAAATTAGTGTCTTTCCATTGATAAACATGAGAATAAGACCACTCAATTACATTGGTAGCGCGATACATGTACGATACATTATGTTGCCATATACTCTGTAGTTTCTAATTGATTATGTTTCCCTGAATCCTACATTATAAACATAATAACATAAGTTGACATCCTCAATATAATAGAAGCCATTGGAATGTGCACAATAATTAATAAAATTGAATAAATACAACTGAAATATGCACCTTAACTTTGATTATAAACATTTCACCCTGTGTTCTAAATAAATATTTTCTACATTTTAATTATTTTTATTTTTATTATAATATATACAGAGATGATCCCTGGGCAGAGAAAGTTAATACAACCCCCCGTGCGATCATGAAGATAGCGGAATTTATGATCCACAAGTGTCGAAGGCATAGATCACTTACCGTGTCTATTGTCTTAAGTGTACCAGGTTCATAAAGCTTTAGATCAATAGCAGTCTTGTAGCTAAATAAGATAATATAAACATCTCACCAGGCTAGTAACAATATCACGATATAAAGGCTAAGCGCACACTGGTTTTGCGAGTTGATTAATAGCAAATTAACATTTTATAAAATCAGCTACCATTTCGCCACCTCATTCAATTTACGGTCTGATATAATTTGAAATAAGCATCATTTTTTTTACTATACCTGCTGTTAATGTGGATCATCTAGCTTCCCAATTTAATTAAAGTTTCTCAGCAGAAACATTTTGTCATAAAACCGCTTGTTACTCAGTTACATCTTTTTTATTGAGAGAGTAGGATAGAAAGATAAATTAATCTGATAATAATAAAAAAGTATACCCTATTTTAAGAGTCGGATGAATGGAAGGCAATTTTTGACATCACAAACATCCATGCCTTTGACAGAATGCTATGAATTCATTTATGAAACTGTGTGATATGGGATTCAAAATCCTGAGATTCATAAATGAAGCCAATGATGCTAACCATTGCACAATTTTACCTGTTCAAATTGATACAACTTTAATGACTTTATTTTGCATACTTTTACAGTGAGTAATTATTATGTGTACAACTATTTTTTCCATATTCATTGAAACTCATTGCCAGAATAATGGGTTTCTTTGAATGAGTGCCTATGTACATATATTAAGTTGAACTTGATGCAGAAAAACATACATAACACAAAGAATTGAAAGTGCTGTCTTGTAAAGGTTGACAGAAATGACTCACTGCATCATTCCTATCGTTGACTTACATATTAGCGGCGGAGCTAAATTTTTAAATGTAATCAGGTAACATATTCCCCTTGTCACTTCAATTCAATTGCAGTATTGTCAACTATGTTATTAACTTTCATGTAGAAATTATTGAATCACCAGTGCGCTCTTAGCCGTACAACTACAATATTAACATCATTAAAGATTTATCCTCAAGTTGATCCAGCAACTTGCTCTAAAAATTCAACATTTCTTATAAGAAGTATACGAAAAATATCCAACACTATTCTTTAGGCATTTTTAATTTTGAGATTCCTAATAAGCGTTCATCTATTTTCTGTTTTTTTTTGGAAACGGAAGCATATTATACGAGAATCACACAATTTATATTTTCTACATATTGTGTGGTCGTCTCAGGGCGTGCCACATAGAAACGGGTCTCCTGAGGGAAGTCACCATCTGATTCCAGTGGTTTCCTGCTTTGCTTTGGGCTTCGCGGCTCAACAAGATGTGGCCAATTTTCTGATGCTGAGTGATATGGAAAAATTCTACGCCGATAGGGTAATAGACAAGAGTGACTCGCAGTTCTACTGATGACAGTGCTTGAGGTGGTACACTGAAGATGAAGGCCTCATTGAACGTAGGAGCGGTCTCACTGCTTTTTATTGATGAGCGTTTCTTGTCAACCTTTTTACCATTTCTTTGCAAGTACACCTAAAATCAATAACATAGATCATATTAATTAGATAAGTTTCAAAATTTGTGAATATTAAAATATTGTTTCAGACAAATTTAAAATTATAGTAATCTGCTTTTCATAATTAAAGTGCAGCCAAAAGAACAATTTATTTTCATGCATCTAGCAAACATTTTTGGTATAGTCTGTCATTTTTATAATGTATTTATTTAAAAAAAAAAAAATCTCAGAGATTTTGCAAAATCGTTAACAGGTTTCTACTAATAGTATGTTATATAATACCTTAACGAAAACATTAAAGTTCATTGGGTCTGGTAAGCGACGCGCTCTTGCCAGTATCAAAGTAAGTCTTTCTGCCGTTGGTAGATATGATAATGACAGCATCAACTCTCCGAATTCAATGTTACCCTGAAATTGACAAGAATGAAATTAATAATAGATAAAAAAAAACATCTTGACGTAGTTATACGTAGGTATATAGTAGAATGTCCACTTTCACATCCTTATGTAGAGGATATCTTTTTCTCTATTTAATATTTATTGATCCTCTTCTACTACATCACTCTACATATAAGTATTTTATATTATCCTGAACGTTACAGTTTGAATTGTTGATGACAAATTAACGGATTCTCAACATAGTTTTAGAGCAACGCAATCCACTGTGGCCATATTTGATAATTGACAGGTAGGTCTCCAAAGCAGCGATTAACTGTCTTTGGTTCCAAACTCAGTATTGATTTATGGATTTCTGTGAATGTTTCTTGTCTCTAAAATTCCTTTTCATCTATCTGATCTTTATAAAAGAGACATAGCAAGAGAGACTAAGTAACCACTAGTACTATCCTAGTCTTACTCATTTTCCATACACTTTTATAAAGAAGAAGAGCCACAACAACATTGTAATAAACGGTACTCATATTTTGTTGTGATATATCTGCTGGAAAGCCATATACTCCACATTGGCAATGGACATTGTAAAGAAATAGTTTTGAAAATAAATATGTATACTGCCAGCTCCGAGTTGGTTTATTTACCAATCAAACATTATTTACCCATCAACTAATGGAACGCTTGACTTATTTTTAAGATTGGTTGAGTCATAATAATGGTAAGCTTATAGAAACATTTCATATTTTTACTTAAAACCTACATTCTACGAAAAATACTTGGGAAACTTGGCTCTAGAGTAAAAACCAAATATTGAGTTCACCTGTCCTGTATCTGTGAGAGTCAGCCATGTTGTGACAGGTTGTTTGTAGGAGCTGGCGTCTTGCAATGATAGTTCTGCTTCACCAATCAAAGAGCACGCTTCATTTTCAGTAGAGTAAACGTGGAAGCTAAGTTTTTTGTTTCCTTTGCCAATATCTACGAGAAATGTTTCATTGTAGCTGGGACAGTTCGTACCTCGACATATCTGAAAATACAATACATCATTTTTTATTTGTATAAATTGTTTTTTAAATTGCTAGTGCAAAAGAAGGGATTATTTTTTCATTCGATTGTAAAGTATATTTCTTTGATGAATATAATAATTGTTTTTGAGGCAGAATAATAGTGCATGCAATGCCAATCATATTTACTAATTAGAATGAGTTTACAAAAATTGTACTGAAAACTTGTCTAATCTACAATATAAAATTTAAATGGTCATAAAAATTGAGGAGAACAGATAGTTGCCAGATAGTATGTAGTTTAAACTGCAATGCACTGCGCTCCTTCAATTTAATAGCATATTATGCTGAATTGAAAATAATTTTCATTTTGATTTTGTTCAACCCCATCTCGAGTTTTGATTGAGAAGTATATGATATATTTTGCACAATCCGTTGCATACAGCTGAAAAAATACCCTATGTGTGTATAAGATAATTTTTTTATGCTAGAATCATTGCGTTTATAATTCATAACCTAAAGGTCTGCAACTTAATTTTAATCCACTGACAGCTGCTATGTTTTTTTATAAATTTAATTGCAATATTGATTATTTTTTAGAATGAACCTACTTTTGATTTAAAATGTCCTCCTTGGTGATCTGGCGACAAGAATATTCCTACATATGTATCGGGAGAGTCTCCTGGTAGATTTCTAGCTTCTATTACATTTACTGCTAATAGTGCATCGTTAGCATTGATCCTGTGAAGATAATATTGTTAGATATATTTGAAAATATAATGAATCTTTCAAAAACCTATAACATAATTGGCATTTTACTAACCAAAAAAGATTGTATGAAACATTTCTTAACAGATAACAATAAATACCTATAGCAACGCAAAGACAAGCACAATTGTCCGGTGATTGTGGGCAACGGGGTCTCTAATGGCCCAAGAGACGTATCCGAACTGACTGAATCACACGATATGGCTCTCCGTACTGCACCAGTAGTTCCGCTGACGGCCGGATTAGCTGATACATCTTCGTTGGGGTCATTATCGAAGCTGTTTTTTCTGATGAGCATCTGGAATCTACTCGGTTGATGCATATTTTTAAATTTCCTATCACATTCATTGGTAAGCTCGGTAAACTGAGACATTCTGCCATCCGACAGCGATTCCTCTATTAGGCCCGTTTCATAATACGCGCTATCCTTTGCAAAAAAAGGATTAAATTGACAGTTCACTTGATTAGCATTCGTAAGAAATGGATTTGTACTAATGTATTGAGGTTTTTTAAATATATTTAGATTGTTTCTTGTGTTCCAATCGTTTTGGTCGTTGTCAGTCGTGTCCGCGGCTTCGTTCATCTTCTGCATCGGACTCAAATTAGAAATGGCACTCATCGATTGGGATGTCGAGCTGTCTAGATTTATCTCTTTATTCATGTCGGCGGAGATGAGCGATCTTGTCATAGCCGTACTAATATTGTACAAATAAAATGAGTCTGCTTTCTCTTGATTTTTTTCTTCAAAAGCTACTGAAGATTCGACAATGCGATTCGGGGATCTCGGTTCTCTAGAATATGAAATGTTGATTATATGAACAAAATTGTTATAATAAATAATTTAGTGGTTCTACAAAAAACACACACACACACTGAATTAATTTAATATTGACATAAATACAGAAAATAATATCCACAAAAATTATATGAATAAGTATAAATGCTTTGCTATTTCATTATCACATCATAATTGAAAGATTTATATTTTCGCTTCAAAAGGAAGAAGGAGGAAAAAACTGTGCGAAGGTTATCTCTAAATATTTAGAAATGATATTTAGATCGCTAATGATAATTATAGTAGATTTTTTTATAATCTTTCACAAAAGTTAATGGCTATTCAATTAATTTAACACCATTGATTTTACTTTGAACCTTAACACTATTAATAACATAAGAAAATAATAAAATATTTTGTTATGACTTCTACTATCTTCAATCACTTACTCATCTAGACCTCGGCATGCAAGCTTAGAAAGTTATCTCCCTAAATTTCATTTTCAGATAAGATTATTAATTATATTCTAGTTTCAAAGTTACTATAACGCTTTGACGACAAAAGAACATAGAGAAAAAAGTAAAATTATAGTCAATAAAAATCATATTACATCTGTATTTACGTCAAAAAGGTGATAGATACTATAGAAATGTGATGTTTGCTATTTAACCATTTTTCTGTTTGATAAATGTATTCTTTCTAAAATCCTGTTTTTATTTACTAATGTAAATACTTTAATTATCTTCATTCATCTTTATGCATATATTTTATGACTTTTTACTAGAAAGTGTGAACAATAAAAAAAAGCTATACATTAATCAATGTTGCAAAGAATGTCAATTATATATTACGTGATATTTCTAGAATATATGTCAATATGACATAAAATAAGTATTAAATATTGGGCAAGGATTTCATGTCATCAAAGCCACCACAGCCGTTAGTGATGCAAGAAATTAATGCTGTCATAAATTTTTGCATAATATTTATGAACTAGTGAGTTCCCTCTAAAATCTATAGCATCTTATGAAAAAAGAGAAGATTTATTAAAAAAAATAAAACAATGCCATCTATGAAAAAAATTCTAAAGGTGTTATGAATGAATGATCATACTGCGGAATAATGATGGGTGCTGGTCTCAATGGCTGTGGTGGAATGGACGACTCGCTGTGACTGATAGGAAATATAGTCATGGCGGTCATGGAATACTCTGCGTCCACAATATCGAAACGATGGAAATTTTCACCGACAAAATCGTCTGCGTCATTTTTCATCTGAAATAATAATATAGACCAATTGCATGATGTTAAGAAGGAAACAATGTTACAATGAATATGATACCGAAAAAATCAATGTGATCGTTATTTATTAGAGTAGGCTGTCATTTGACTGGTGCAGATGTAAAAATAAAACTCAGTTCAATGAAAATTTAAATTAAACGATTGATTGCCATATGTTGATGCTTTTTGTTTCATATTTGAATCCATCGTTTTGCTGTTGAAGGTACCAATTGAAAAGTGCTTGTCAACAATACAATATAGGTATCATTGATGAAAAATACGTCAATTTTGTTATTTATTTTCTTCTGAACTACAGAAAATTTTTTGAAAGTGAAAAAACAAAAAAATGCCTTGTGAAGTTGTAATGTTATAATATATATGAAAATAAATATTGAAGTATTTTAATGAATCAAATTTCTTCCTCATATCAATGGTTTTGAGAGACATACGATACAAACAGTTACTGAGTAAGGCAGATAAAAAAAGTAATAGAGTATTTGCTTAAGCATGGCCTGACAATTTAGTATTATATATATAATATTGTTTAATAATTATAGAGGTATATTGATTGCTATTTTAACCAAAATATATTGAGATGGTAGCTTTATTAAGGCATAGTATTAAGGTGACAGGCAAAAACTATTGCAATGGTTAAATTGCGATGCAAACATTTTTAATACCAATAGAATAATTTTTTCAGATGAGCAATATTAAGAATATCATGTGTAGATTATTAAAAGGATGAATATTGACTATATACTTTCTGTAGCTTTTTAATATTTAGACGTTGAAAATATACATTAAGCGACTACATAAAAAACAGATCATGTAATAATGGTAGGTAGCTTTTTTATGTTATTCATTTGAGATGGATTACGTTCATATTGGTTATTTTACTTACCAAATATCCATTCGCATTGTAGACCCCCGATCTGGTCAAATTAGCCTTCTCCTCGTGAGTAGATCTGAACCAGTAATTAGCCCGAGACCATAGGCACAGAAGTTTGTATATGGCAAACACTATGGCCATGGCGACTGCTGCCCAGCACAGAAAACCAACTATCCAATCCATCTTGAAATATCTTTAAAAGAAGATAATATACTTTGTTTAAGGCTCATTTAATAAATAAATATCGAAATTGCAAAATTGCCTAGAAATTTCACACTCAACCTTCTTTTTGACGTTTATATACATTTATATATATAATATATACAAATAAATTTTATTGTTGTCTTTATGATAGTTCGAAAAACGACCATTTTGCAAACTATGACGACTTTTTATATTTGTATTTTATTCGCTTAATTTAATTATTTTGATATTAAATAGAAACAATTTTCCTATTCAAAAATAAATGTCTTACGGAATTGCATTTTTAGTTTCTATTTATCTATGTTATAAAGTATATTTACTTATTTTTTACTGTTAGACAGTAGGTAAATTAATATAGCATTTTTTTCTAAGAAATTTGAAATGACGATGATGTACGAAATGATTCAATTAGGTACGAATTGAAAGCTTCTAAAGGTGCCTTGTTACTGAATCGTTAAGGTTAAATTGATACTAAAAATCTAAGCAATTTGAATGTAAAAAACCAGTTACGATTCTAATGAAATCATTATTTTCACTGTCAAAACAATAACAACAATAATTATTTGATGATGTGTCTGAAGGCGTCATCATTGGAACGCGTCATTGATGACATTTTCTTTATGAAAATGATATCTTTGTCTTTCTATGAAAGACTTCATTTCATCTAAAGTATCAGAGTTAATTAAATGATTTCATTAAATATTATTTTAAGGATGATTGCACGTAGAAAACATAAGTGTAAATTGGAAATGTATACTTGGTAAACAATTTCGTAAATTGAAAAAAAAAGAAAAAATATGTATTTGTTTGTTTTAAATTAAGCTTTGATTACAAACTATTGTTAAATAGTATGGTTTAAATGTCACCTCTATATTTCAAACAATCAATCGCAAAAATGTTCAATAAATACCTGTAATTATTAGTTAGCGTAATAAAAGCTCAGCAATGCAGTGTAAATGCAATTTGTTGCATCCATGTGCACTTTTAATTAAATAAACCGGGTCAGCTCAATTATTGTCGACTGGAAAATTCCCTCGGCGACGCTGCCATTTCTAACATGTCCACAACCTTCCCTTGGCAACCGAACAATTCTAGAAACACGTGTGAAATTATTGCCCGTTCTTCATTAATATTGGAACACTTTCCCTTTTTATTAAACTTTTGATTAAATAGCCATTTACCCTGTTTTTAAAGGGACTTTAAGCACGAGCTATGAACAAGGTTTCACATTGTACGAACTAGATGTGTTTATGTACCTTATAACCAAGCATTTTCAAATATATATAAATGAACATAGACGCATTCAATGCTTTAAAGCTCGCCGTAACGTTCCATGAAAATGATTTAAATTTTTCTTCAGCGACTTTTAATTTGGAACTAAATATTATATTCTATTTCAACAGTTAGTGATCACACCGCCAGACTTCGGCTTCGGGAACGGCTTGGATTCCAGGGCGGGCAACTAAATAAATCGAATGTCTAATAGACGATTCTTGTAATTTATGATATCGACTGAAGGTGCTTGATGGAATTTCAATATCAAATTTAAATTGTTACAACTTTTTACGATTCCATATGTTTTGTCACTACATGTCAAGACCCGGGTTTCACCTTTCGGCATCTTTAGGCATTCTATATTAGGCAGTACTCGATCGTTACTTGCCAGATTGAAATAAGTAGGTATCTAAAAAAAAACGATTTCTATTTTAATGTCAGTTGATTAATATTTGTTGTAAAACCCTTTCAATAATGACTCATTAACAAAATCGATAATGAAAACTATCACAGGCAATTGTGTTAATTATAATTAGAATAATATTATTGAATTTGTTTTAGCTGCAATTTACTGCTTGCCTTGGGATAAGTGTTTTCCTGTAATTAATAAATTTGGTATATAGACGATGCTAACTGTTTATCTTGCGTCATTTCTGTTGCATCCGTGTGCTAGAATGCATGAAGATGCCGAAAGGCGAAACCCGGGTCGTTAGTGACAAAACATACGGAATCGTACAAAGTTGTAAGAATTAAAAAAAGACGATTAATATTTTATTCTTTGAAAGCATGGCTTTTCGAGTTTTCTACAGCTTCCAAACAACCATGCGATCCTAAAAAGAAGCGTTGTAATATTATATTCTTCACGCAGCTCAGTGGAGAATGAGTTAAGGGACCGAAATGCTCTAAATATAATTAAAAATATTGTATGTACATTAGAGCAGCAATAGGAACTATTATTCCATCATTTATACACCTGAAGATATGTTAAAAAATACTTCGAAAATTGATTGCAATCAACCTAAACACGATGTCTTTCGAAGTGAAGAACGACAACAATAATAATAACACAGTGAAAAATAGCAATGTATTTTTGTTCTAAATTTTTTTATAAGATATAGTTGATGGCTATTTCAGCTCACGCCATCGCCAGAACTATGCTAAAACGAACATTTGATTATCTATATATAGCTGTGTAGAAAAGGTACACAATACATATTCTCTCCTGTTTTAACGACCTAGCTTATTTCCTGCTAGCAATAACACAATAAATTTTTAAAATTGTAAATGAAACTAAAAAGGCGGCGATATCAATAAGCTTACCTACTGCACGGAAATGTTTTGTTGGATGAGGATGGTTTATTACGGAAAAGGCCCTTGCAATGGCTTGAGTAGTGGCGACAGTCATATATTAGTTTGTTCGTTAAGAATTTTTTGTAATAATTCATATCTATTGATTTCCAGCTCTTCTAAAGCCGTCATCTTGCGAACTTTATTACAAGGATGTAAACACGTAGGCGCTGAGTTTGAATTTATAATATAAGATTCTTTAATAACGTGATTAGCGAATTGTGAATCTGTTTGTTTGCTGTTGCATGATCTTACATGTCCTTAGCTCGAGTGGATATGCTTCTACCTGTCTGTCCAATATAAACGGATAAACATGAGCCACAGGACATTTTTTTAAATACCACTTCTATCAAGTATATTAATTTATCTTTACTATTTTTAAAATGGCTGCCTTAATTGTTGTTTTTAATTAAATGTACCTTTTCTACACAGCTATATATAGATGAGCATTTACATTATACCATTCTTTTATAATCACATTCCCTAATCACGTTCTCTCTAACGTGTCGCCGAGTCTTCCCTCGAGCCTCAGTAATCGATAAGCGCATGCGTATTCGCCGCCAAAGCCATTTCCCACGTTTTTCTTTTTCCCTAACCTTCAACAGGACGCGGGGGAAACCAACAGCGCAAGTGTGGAGGATGCTGTAGACTGTAGACGCAAACCGAGCTGTGCAAGTAACAGACAGGGTGGGCGGACCGAACTGGTATCCTTAGGCGAACGCATAAAGCTGAAATAGGTCATGGTCCCCTCACTCTAGAAATTCAAATCCGAACAACGCAACACGTACTGCCGATTAGTTGGATCAATCCTATTTGAATTAGCTGGATCGAGTTGATTGTACAAGGATAATTGTATATAATTGGATTTAAGGCTGATTTTAATTCCCCGAATGCTAGCTTTGAACAAAATTCATTACAAAAAAAATCGATGTTTTCATAATATAAAAGCTTTCTCCTTCTTCTTGTCAATGAATTCTAATACTGATGATTTCTTAACATTTTAATTAAATTATTCGCTTCTTGTCTACATCAGTGGTATTCAAAGTGGGGTACTCGGAGCTCTGTAAAATTTTTACATTATTGTATAAATTTCCTATTAAATTTCAACTAGAAAATTTATTTATCAGAGTTAGTTTTAGCGTGATGCATCATTTTCACATATGAAAACCGATCTATAGAACTTGACATATTTGTTTATAATATATTATGAAGATCCGATACAGATTTATAAATTCCAATTTTGATCTTTTTTACAGGTTAGATTTCATTTTGAATTAATTAAAATCATGGTTATGAATTATTAAAAATTTTAATAAGGTCGTTGATTTATTCATTTGGCGTTGCAATATTTATTTATTTTTTTATAATACCGGGTTCAATTTTTTATGTTAAAATTACGATACGAAATACCTATAAACTAACATACTTTAGAAATACTATAATTCCGGTTGTGAAATATTCATTCGGTATCATTTCAAGTTCTAAATCTCTTTCAGTTGACAATGCTCGCGATGAGCGAAAGCGGTCCTGATCAAAAATATACTGTGGAAATAAATACTGAAAAATATATTTTTATTATTTAAAAAAAAACTAAGCTTTTTTCCTTACTTTCTTCAAAACGAGAAATATTTCAAGACTATCAATTCTACTTTACTTAAAATGTATTTAAATATCCGCTCGCTTCACACGAAGAATGAATATTTATTTGTTAAACTATAATATATGTAGACTTGAAGATCAATATTTTTTTGACTTATGTTTACCTGTAGAATTAAAAAAAACTATATGTAAAAATGGCATTACATTTAAGTTATAAAAAAGAAATGTTTTTGTAGATAAAGGTTTATAAATTTTTATTTTATTCTGAAAAAGTATCAGAACGAATGGTTTTTTTCTCCAATGAACTAAATGTTTATGCAGATTCAAAGGAAACCATTTGCAATATCAAATAGGCTTGTTTTTCAACCTTGAACCTGTATTTCAGTAATAACAGATTTTTTCCAACTTTTAAGGAAATTAAATCAGCCTCCAGAAAACGTTACGAAATTGAGGAAATTTGATAAAACGAGAAAAGTTTTAAAGGTCACATTAAGTATGGTCAGGAATACATTGTGTACTTTTTTGCTGTGCCTCAAGTTGAATATGACATTGTGTCAAATTAAATTATATTAAGCGGGTGTTATTTTTTACAATTTTTGCTCTGTAACACATTCAAGACTAAGTAAGAAGGCTACAAAAATTATGCGGCATTTCAAAGCATTAAAAAATCGAATCTAATTTATATCCTTAATGTTTATACTTTTTTTGTAATATAAGGTACAAAATACAAAAAAACATTGTGAAATTACAGTAAATTTTCATATCTACCTTGGTTAATTTGCCTACTTTGAATGTCAAAAAAACACAGCGGTTATGCACGATGTGCAAACAGAAAAATAGAGAGAGAGAGAGTGTGTGATAATCAATAAAGTTGAAAGTGAGGCTTTTGTTAATATGTATAACTTGAAATAAATATTTTTGTATAAATGAAACTTATTTTTCATATAAACATTCTTCAGTCATTATATAACCAAACTTATTTGTTATACATTTAATGTTTTAAACACATTCATTTTTGTAATGAGAAAGTTATTGAATTATGCTAGCTTTTTATTATAAGTCAAATTTGTAATTAAGCAAAAATATACGTTTCCATAACGAAAAAACATACTTGGCAACTGTTTAGTTCAATTGGATATACGACTTCTTTTATAACAATCAATAACTTTGACTATGCTTACTTCATTGTTCGATACTAATATTATGAAATGTTTCAATGTTATATTATAAATGTAATTTTCGATGTAGATAAAAAACGGTTGAACTCATTTGATAAAATACAAGCAAATTTGAAGGTTATTTACCTTTGTTGATTATTTCTATATTGTTACAACTTCTTGTTCCGGCACTGAACATATTGTATGTTTCGGATAAATGCCTCACAATTCAGATATAAAATAGGTCAGGGGCGTCACATGGGATTCTCGTACCTTCTTATTCAAATAAAATATTCTCGTTTTCCCATCAAGAGATTCTGCTTCGAAATGATTTTCTTTTGAGACAGGCATGTATTGTGAAGAATTTCGATTGTTATATATAATTGGGTTTTAATGTTAATATTTAACAAACCTTTTGAAAAGCTCTCTCCATTTTAGCAATTGTATTTAAGATGGGTGCAATCAGTGATATTCAATATCGTTCAGGCGTATATCTCCATTCAATTTCTAATGAATACGAACTCTACGGTATGGTGATATTATATAAGAATTTTTGTAGCACTTAGTTTGGTATGTGCTAAAATCCTGGTATAATCAATATTCTTTTTTCAATTTGAATTTAGAATCACATATCAGATCTGTGATTTATTTTCTAACCAATCTTATCTCATATAACTATGAAATTACAAAATATTTGACGCATTGACTAGTAATCAAAACTATATAAAAATCCGATACTTTTTAGAGATTATCGTGAAAAAAATTATTGAAAAAAGATGCCTTCACAAAAATGGTAGACAATCAACATGTAATGTAAAAATATGCATAAACATATTTTTTTATTACATTAGATACATACTTAAAAAGTAATATATTGACATAGTTTTCTATTAAAATTAAATTTACCACCGAGAAATATATTTATTCTGCCTCGCTACTTGAGAATAAACGTGCCCATCAACTGCTGAATTTCGTTAACAAAAAATCACTCTCATCGTTGGAATTTTTTGATCGAGGAACATCTTCGGTAGTATCTTGAATAATATAATTATCTTTTGTTAATTTTTTATTGGTTTTAAATAGCAATTCAGATAATTATTGAGAGTATAATTCCTAATACAATAACAGTATTTTTTAGATTTTTCGACACGACGACGACCGACTTTTTAGCTACTTGTTATTATTTCTGATTTAAATAAAGCTCTCAACCCTCTTCTTGTCTAGAGAAAAAATGGTCTAACCCGCTCTTCATTATTAAGTCAAGAATCAGAAACGTTGTTTACATTATAAATAAATAACCTAGCCATAAACTTAGTTTGAATATGTTTAAAGAAGAAGTGAAGCACATTTCACATTTAGTCAGAAATAGGTTGAATAAAAATCGTTATCAATTTTAATTTTTATATTCTAAGTGAATTTCCACGAAGTTACAAATTTAGATTCCAAATATGCGAGCGAATCAGTAGAAATTTTAAATAGACATTTGTATAAAGTGATGTTTTGAGCTATATTTTTTATATTATCATAATTGTTGTGGTATATTTTACTGTGTTGCGGCCAGGGACGACACCTCATTTATTATATAGATATTTTTTGTTTAGTCTAAGCGTGAAACCAGTGAAAAATTGGATATATGTGTGTTTCTTAAAATTCTGGAATAGCATATACCGCTCTCTGAATCCCCAAATGATGTCCCCAGTAGCACATAGCAAACACATGTATGAGATTCGAGCAAGAAAATGGTTCAATCTCCATACGATGCTTTAAATTTCTTAAGGGCCTATTAATTTGCTTTTAGAGTACTGCACTAATGGAATAGAACTGGAAAACGCTTTTATTTTTGAACATTTATAGGGTTAAAATGCACTACAACCAAAAGGCACATTTTGATTGACAAATTTAGACTATAAAACGAAAACATAAATTTGACACACAGATAACATTATAAATATAATGAGGAACACAAGGAGAATTGGTAACGTTCAATTTTTTTTCAAAACAAATTTGGTTCCAATTGGCTCCACACGCAGACCTTATAATACCTCCACAATTCCGCGAAGTCGCGGTGTTCTGCCGAGATTCCGATTAATAATGCTGATGAAATGTCAGTAAAGGGCTTAATTCTTTAATATGAAATGTCAATGTTACTGATGTGAATTAACCGAAAAATCTCACAGAAGCTGTGGCATGCTGATTATTTAGCCGTTTTAATGTGTCGCTAACGAAAACAAAAAACGGAAATTCAGTGTTGCCACCGCATCAAAAAAGTAGCTATTACGAGTGCCAAGCGACCACGTCAAAAGCAGAAACGAGTTTTGCTTATTTAAATATTCCATTTATATTTTATAACTGCCAACTTCTGAAAACTCACTCTGAAAATAAAATGAAATAAAAAAGTTCCATGGAAATAACAGAAAACTCAGGTTAAAAGCGAATGGCTATGTCAATATGAATGGAATAAAATAGTAGATTTTGATTGCCGGCCGGATTTTTTTGCGTGGTGGAACAGACAACTGTCAAACGCAGATATTTTTAAATACTACTGACAAAAATATATCAAGGATATTACAGCGATAATTGATGTTGTTATGGTACTGGATTTGGCATAATAACCGTGATAATACTGATATCTTATCTTAGATAGCTTATTATATATATTTACAGGTACCCTGTTTTTTTTCCGTTGGGATAAGAAAAACACATGTTACTTCGTCTTGTTGGTTATGGTTGCCCCAATATGAAGCAAGCATACGGTTGCGCCATTTCCTTTCGTCCATATGTTATTCTATGAGACTTTTAAAACTTATTTTTATTGAATACCAGAAGACGTCGAAATGCAAAACCCGGGTCGTGAGTGGCATATTTGGCATAAGTAAAAGGTTTCTACAATTAAAATTTGATATTAAAATCCATTAAAAACTCTCTTAGTATTATTTCTATAATTTATTTATCGAAGAATAGAAACAAAACCGATCTTAATCTTTATATAACAAAATTGTGGAAATTATACAAGAAATTGTGTCATATTCATTTTAAAGATACAAAAAAAGATACATATTACATAATTTTCCATTATAGTGGATAATCTAACTATAGTGGATGCTATAGAATACAGAATTATCCAGCTGTCATTCTTCCTTAAATATCAAAGCGTTCATTATTTGCTTGAGACAGTTTATATGGAAAATTAAGTAATTATTATACTGAATATTTGAATACCGTCTATTCAAATGTTCTGGTGAATTCTTGGTTAATATGTACATAAAAGATCCAATTTGATTGTAAACAAATCATCTGTTTGAGTTTGATGCTCTTCGGTTGACATATTACTGAGAAAAGGCAACTTGGAGCACAGATTTTATGGCTAACTCAATTATTGCGTTTCACTCAATGTCAGCGTTTCCTGTTACACGAATACAAGAACATGCTTGACAGGAAATCACGTAAGTACAAGCACTTTCTTAAAGCACGAAGTTTGAAAACACTTAACAATGAAACATTTATGTTTCTCAGGAAATTTCAAAGTCAAAGAACCTGGTTTGATCAGTGATAAATTATACACAAATATTTTTTTAACGTATTCATTTCGAGCTTTTCCGCGCTTAGCTAGTGTATTTTATTAGCAAAGTTTTCAGTTTTTACGGGAAAAAATTTATAAACATCTTCATACAATATTTTGATAAACATTGGAAATGGTTTTTTTCTTTAATTTCTCTTGATATATGTAGTTGTGAAATGCTTTTCAGGTAATTTTAAAGGTTAATTTGTCTAATTTAAGAAAAGTTAGTGTAGCTAACCCTCATTCATTGCGGCTCTAACAAGAATAGATTAGTTGATATCGCGGTCGATTTTGAAAACCGTTGTTCGTTTCTATTTGATACTTGAAGTATGCCAAATACGTTTTATTACATAACCATTTGGGATTTATCATGTGGCTTTACCATTTGGGATTAACTCCTGGGCTTTGCCATTTGAACCTTGGCCACTGGGTTTTAACATATAGGATTTACCACTGGACTTAACATTTTATATTGAAATAATAAACAATGATATTCATATATTTTAATAAGTTACAAATCATGACTGCAAAGGTGTTTTATTGTCTGTTGGAAACAAATTATGAAAATATTATTTTATAAGGTTTTTTTTTCATATTTATTGCGATATGTTATTTCTTAAAAATAAAATGGCTGTCATAGCTTCCCTTATAATGGAATCAGTAGTGTAATAAAATGATGAGTGAGTTGGTACATTTCTTGCTCATCACAAAGTACTACATACATATAAATAATACTAAACGACTGAAATGCTTTCATTCCAATCAATTCATGGAGTCGATACAGGAACATGAAAAGCATAGTTTCTCAACCTTTTTACATCCGCGGACCATCAAAAAGGCCAATAACGTTTTGCGGATCATCATCATTGGAATGAAATATAAATATTTATGTGATTGATTTTTTATTCAAAATATTTAATTTCGCAACACGATATACTTATATGATAATATTTAAGTAAATTAAAATAAACAGTAACGAAAAATAAAATTTTAAATAAAATATAATTTTTACCCCGTTTTATTGTCTAATTTTAGTAAATTTGCCACACAATCAAGCAGCGCAAATGAAAATGAATATTCTTTAATAATATATTTATTTGGTGTGACGGAAAATTTTTCCATACATTTATCAACTTTAAAAATCCATCCATCGATTAAATATAATATTTAAATGCCGTAATCGATATTAACTATATTTTAGCATATACATATCTCAGCTAAAAGACACACAGTGAATGATTATATACAGTCATTTCAGATTGCGGAGATTATCCTCTTTAATCATATTTTATCAAATAGAATCGACCAATATCATACCGATAAAATTATAGACCTCGAAATTTTGACACCATAAGGTGTAAAGATAAAAACATATTTATATACTGTACGAAATCTCTGTAATGGTTTGGTTAAAAAGGTTTAACTTTGAAAAGTTTATCTGCATATGGATGACATATTTATCTGATATAGACTCAAAAAAATATGTTGGGATCTAATTGCTTACGTATTTTTTCTGTGTTAAAACTTTGAAATTAGTTTGTTGAATTAGAACCAAGATATTATTATTAAAGTTTTGGAGTTATTATTGCTTTATTTTATTATAATACATATTTCGATTTTTTTTTTTGAAAAGATTTAAGAAGTAAATACTATCTATATTCAGAGGCGCGTTTCATTTTTATTGTATTGTTTAAATATAAGAAGAATTTCAGTTCTAAGAAAATCACAAGCCTTTCCCAGTTTTTCATGGAAAACTGTATTGTAAAAATAAGATTTTTCTGCCAAAAGAGTAAGTTTTGTAGCTTATACCATTATTTTATAATGGGCAACGGCATGTTGTATTTCCTAAGAAATTGTTATCTTGTTCTTACGTTTTTATTGGCGTACAGCTTCGAGCTTAACAAATAAAATTGTATATAATTTACAAATTTTCACAAAATATTTCAATATAATTACAGGCGATGAAAACTATTATGGAACTCGGTCCCTTCAGGACGAGATTGCTTTTTAAAGAAAAAATCTTGAATATTGTTTGTTGATTCATTCATGTTTATCTCTAGGCTAGCCCTAAGAATGATACTATAACATATTCTTTTCAGTACAGTCCAAGCCTTTATATTATATTTTTAAAAAAGAGTCTATTGCACCAGCTTTTAAGGAGTTGTGGTTGACTTTTCTCGTTCCTCCCAAAATCTTCTTGCCAACAGTGTCGTTTTAATTTAAAAACTTCTAATCTTTCCCATTACGGTATTCAAGTATGTACAAATTTGGATATAGTGCAACTATTCTTAGACCTATAATAATAAAAAATAGCCCAATGAAGTCTGTGCTAAGTTTCGTTTAAAGTTTTGATTGCAAGACGTCTCAATTGAAATTTTTCAATCAATTCCCAGAAAAGGTTTTTCAGTGTGATAATTTTCTCTCTGCTTAACATCGTTATCAAGTAAAATGTAAACTTAGATTATTTAAATTTAAAACAAAACAATTATATGTATTTTTTAAATTATATGTATTTTTTTGTGGTTTATATAACGTCATGCATGTGTTTTATTATTTTCCCAGTTAGGATTTGTATAGCTAAAGGGTATACATTTATATACATTTTTTTCAACAGTATCTTTTAAATAGGGACACTTAAGAATTTCTCGATTGTATTATTCTTTTCTTTACATGTACTATTATCCAATTTTCGTTGTTATTAAATTATTACGCCACTACTGACAGTATAACTAAAAGGTATATATGTACAGAAAAGTGAAAATATATATTTATTAAAATGATATAAATATATCATTTTGATATACCGGGTAACTGGTATTCTATTAAGCTCTGTTAGTTAAACTAAAGTAAACTTGATTATTAAAAAAATTCTAGGCTAAGAAAGAATACATCACAAAAAAAATCCTTAAACATCAAATAACATATTCAGTGAGCTATTTCAACCCACTGGAAGTTTGACCTCATACTTTTGAATGATTTTTTTTTATTTTTCATCGCGCAAAAGCTGACTCAAACTCCATATGTAAAAGAAAATATGAAGAATTTTGCCATTTTGAAAGAAGACTTGCAGAAAAGGTTTTTATACAATAAAAAACGTTTTGCGTTTTCTTTAAAATTTATTTCCCATCGGCGGTCTACGATATATTATATTTCAGCACGGATACCCTTGGATAAGGGAGATGCCAAAAAGGTCTCTACTTAATAATAACATTACATAAAAGACAGGAACTTTTAGCTGAAACCCAACATTATATTCCTTGATCTAAAGCTTAAATGGGTTTCCATTACATACATCAAATGCAAAAAGAAATTCTCGAACGATATGAAAATTTTGATGTCGTTAAGTTACATCTCAGAGAGCCATTAGAAAAAGATGTATAAATGATTTTTTAATTATTTATTTTGAATCCTTATTCAATGAAAAAGAAAATATAATATTGCCATTAGCGATCACGAAAAAGGTTTTACACAAATATTTCGGTTTCAAGGTGACAAGCTGAATTTCGAGCGAGGCTTACATTTAAAAAAATGATTCTTTAATACTTATTATTTGAAGTGAAGTATGTAAAAATTCTCACGAATTCTCCTAGATTATAGAAAAACTAAATTTTTCTGTGAATTTTTAGTTTATTTATTTCATACGCAACATACAAAGAATTTCTGTCAGCAAATGCGCGAAGAATGAAAAATAGTGTGGGAATGAATTCTTACAGGCGAGTAATTTTGGATTATTTTTTAAATTTGAATTTGTGAAATTCTGCTTCCCTCACTTTTTTCTTTCTACAAAGTGCTAGTTTTTAAATTCACTAGCTTTTATATCGTATTTGCTATCCGAAATATTATTGTTTTTCACAGCCCAAAAAAGACTACAGTGTATTAAATTTACGATACAACACGATTTGCTATGATACTGGTTAGGTTAGGTTCATAAACATCGCTTTAATAAACCAAATCCAAAAATTAATTCATACCAACCAATGCTTGGAATGGCTGCCGCGTACACCATGACTAACACATTCTAAAATATTTTTTTGAAAAAATTATTTCTACTGTTTTCACCCGTCTGAGCTCTTGGGTCAAGCCCAGACCCGTGCAGACCTCTAGAACACATTCATGATTTTAAAAAATATACATTTATAATTTTAAATACCAACTACTATAATAATGTATCCTCCATTTAATATTACATTTATCAATTGATTTTTTAGCATTTATTCGCTATCGAATAATATTTTATTTACAATTTAAAATTAGTTCATTTAGTGTCATAGAAGAATTAAGCTGAATTTTTTTCTATGCAATTAAATATGCGGAATGATTGACTATTTTAATTTTTTTAGCGAATAAATATTTTTTATTTTACATTGTAAAGTAATAACATTAATGCAATTTAATTAGTCTTTGTTGAGTCCTAGTCGGTGTAGTTATTTTATCTGTCATTAAAATTTATTAACTTTAGTTATTATAAACATTCAAAGTCCATTTATAAGCTTTTCCACAGAAAGTGAACAGCTGTATAGGTTTTTTGTCACTTAAAAACCTGTAAAATATCACTGAAGACATAATTTCCTAGACTGACTGTAAGAGTGGCAACATTTAGATCACTGCTTTTGGATATAATGTGTTGTCGATTGAGAATGCTTAAATGGATTAAAGTATTTCTATTTTTCGATATCGTATTAAGGCTTGAGCTATTTTAGATTTCTTCAAAGACATCAAGTGATATAAACAGTATGTGATTATTTTACCAATCGTATGCATTGATAAGCACAGCATTTCCGTCCGATTGCATTTCGCCGTCTTAACATCAAATAAAAAGCCTGAAAACACGCTTGACAAATTTTCCACGAAAAATCGACGCCATGAATGCGTGAATAATCACTCCGAACGACGCCGGCCGACGAGACGTCGTTACTATGACAACCGTTTTGATGCGAGGTCCAATAGAGATACATCTTTGCGCAACGAGGACTCACAAACAGCTGTTTTCATTCATTGCAAACGCCGTCCACCCAACTGTGAACAAATCGCTTCAGTGTTTAACTTTAAGAGCGTACATTTACCATTGACAAGTGAGTCGAATAAATATATCAATAATTATTATATTGAGAGTGTTTTGCAGTTTTTTTAAGAAGACGAGCAAACCGACGAAGCGCGGGGGGATACGCAGATAAATACAGGTTTGAAAAGTAGCATATGTTTGTATTCAAAAATAAAATACTCGGCTTTATACATGTCTGATTTTTTTAACCAAAAACTAAATGAAAACCAAAATAGATTTTTTTCTTTACAACTCACTTGAAAATTTAATAAAAATTTATACCACGAAAACATTACATCATCGTCAATTCACCGTTAAAATTAAAATTTAAGTAAACATCAATTAAAATGTCAAATGTTTAACTGTATTTTTTTTACTACTTGATAGTTTTTGTTATAACTGGTCTTTCAAACTTTCACATTAGTTTTCCACGCAATGTCACCTTTATATGTTACTTTTATTTAAGCTGAATAATGAGTTTCCAACAAATTTTTATATTCGTTATCTTTTTGTGTTGCTCAGCAAAAAATGCTTTATTTACCATCGTGTGTTGTGTTTATCGATTTTAGATTAGCTATTAATGCGACCGAGTGAACAGCTAACTCCTTTGTTGAACAAGTATCAAATTGTCATGTGCTTTTAAATCGATTCAATAATTTTTCGTTAATATCTCTTTTTCGTTTTCTGTCAACACACAATATGTAATTATTATATTTTTTAATTGTGTCCATTTTTCAAAACATATAACTCTCGATTTAATTTGCATAATTATTAAAAAATGATAACCGTAACTGCTCTGACATGGTCCGCATTTCTAGCAAATATAATTTCTACTAATAAGTAATCTTCATATTATGACACAGCTAGAAAACGGAATATAGTCCCGAAACTGATGCGGAGGAATCTGGTTTTTACCAGTATAACGTAAGTAATTAACCTAACTCAATCGGCCAACCCTTATCCGTATCGATTTATTTAGCCTGTCAAATGATAATGAAACAGAAATTTTCACAATAATGATATATATCAAGGTAAAGGATTTCAAAATAAGGGGTTGATATATAATTTAAATAAAAACAAAGAGAATTTGATTGACGATATTGTGAATTCAAATTTCAGAATTGATTTTAATATTGTTTGATTTTTACTTAGACCCATCTGATCGCTAGAATAAAAAAACAAATAGATTCACAATTCACTAAACACGTTATAAAAGAATCACATAATATAAATTCAAACTCAGCGTCTTAGTGTTTGCATCTTTATAGTAAGGGTCGCAGGATGACGGCTTTGGAAAAGCTGGAGATCAATAGATATCAACTATCACAAAGGTTTCTTTACGAACAAACTAATATATGTCCGTCTCCATTATTGACTCCTCTGACTGATGATTCTTTGTTTCTGTAATGGACCATTTCCGTGCTATATGTAAACTTATTGATAAACTAGTTTCATTTACAATTGTTAGTTTTATTGCGAACAGGAAACAAGCTAGGTCGTTAAAACGCAAGAGAGGATGTGTTGTGTACCTTTTCTGCACAGCTGTATATAGATGGGCGAATGTTAGTTTAAGCATAGTTCTGACGATGGCATGAGCCGAAATAGCTATCAATTATATTTTTTAGAATTTTTAAAAACATTAAAGTCATATTTTTTTAATCAATGGTGAATAGATATATTGTATGTGTTACAATACAAATAAGTATGTATATATTACTTATACTTTTGGACACGTCACGTTTATTTCAGGTCAATCTAAAAGACGTATAAATTTAATGTTATTTTTATTGAGCATATGTGGCGTTTATTGTTCGTGGGAAGCGTTTTTATATTTGATATGTTTTAAGGCTACGCGTAAAACCATAAATTGAGGTTTACGTATATTTAATGCACATCAAAGAATGGATTTTTTATTATGTGATTCTTTATGTTATTTATTTAAATATCTTTCATTAAACGAAAAGCGGTACAGATATTGTTTATTATGTATATGAATTCCTAAATTAATCTAGTTCATTAGCTTCTCCATGGAATAGTTATATAGTTTTTTTCGGAATCAGTGGGAAGAAAATACATCACGATACTTAGAAATACAATATTTTTTAAAATAATAATATGGTCTAATTCGTAAGTTAGTCCTGTATATGACACATTAATTCGCCAATTTAATATCAACAGATTAATCGATACTCTGTTTTACATTTACTGAGCAAAATCGGTCCCGGAAACAAAAATTGAAATAAACACCTTATAACATTTTTTTTATTCGAAGAAATAAAAAGCTTTTAGCATATTTTAAAAGGAAATAGTGAATGCGATACAGCAGCAGTATTATTTTTTACTGATTACAGTCAATATTCGTGAGGGGTTTTAAAAAAACATTTTGCCTTATGAAAACCTGCTGACGGAACATTTTTAGAGTTGAGTACTTAGATTTAATTTATTTGGGAGAGATATAATAAAACTTAGCCATGTACCTTCACAAACAAATATCAGTTGATATCTTAATCCTTTGGCTGCCAGAAAAAATACGTCTGTACCCAGCACGCCAAGAATAATTTGCAACAAAAAAAGTGAATTTTCAATGTTTTTTTTTAAATTTTACATACAGAAAAAATCAATAAACTCACCAATTGTTTATTGTTATACAATAAAAAACAGGTTTTCTTGAAGAATTTTGGAAAAAAATATTTTAGTAACCCTGCAACTATTGACATCACTCAAGTAACAGTTCGAACACTCGAAGAAATCACGATAAATCGACGTAGAAGTCCTTTACAGTTATGGTTGAATGTTTTTATACGTTTCTTTTAAATATCAGTGTGTGTCTTGTCAAAGAATCATTTTAATGGAAGTAATATTTTTGGAGGAAAATACATTTCAAGATATTGACGAGATATCTCGTCTCAGGCAGCCATCCGGTTAAAATATAAATAAATATAGTCAGGAAACTGAGAACCTACTTCGCACTCACTTCTCAAAATATATGTATCTACTACTGTTGAAACGAATCTTCCAAAATTGGTTTCAGATCAACGTATAGTGTATGACACAATCATGGATGCAATTACAAGTCAAAGTGGTAGATTTTATTTCATAGATGCACCCGGAGGCACAGGTAAAACCTTCGTCATTTCACTCATTTTGGCAGTCACGCGATCACGAAAAAACATTGCACTAGCAATCGCATCATCTGGAATTGCAGCAAGTCTTTTGGATGGTGGCTGAACAGCGCATTCAGCACTGAAACTGCCATTGAATATGCAAATAATTGAGACACCAACATGCAATATCAACAAAAATTCTTATACGGGCAAACTACTCACATCATGTAAAATTATTGTATGCGATGAATGTACTATGGCACACAAAAAATCATCGGAAGCACTTCATTGCACACTAAAAGATTTGAGAGGAAATGAGCAACTTTTAGGTGGCGCACTCATTTTATTGTCTGGCGATTTTCGACAAACTCTACCTGTTATATCACGATCAACAATGGTCGATGAACTTAATGCATTTCTCAAATCATCCGTTTTATGGCGATACGTACATAGATTCACTTTGAAGACCAATATGCGTGTACAACTACAACATGATGCATCCATTGAACGTTTCATAAAACAATTGTTGGATATAGGAAATTGGAAAAAGAGCAATAGAGGAATCCACACAATGTATCACATTGCCAGCAATTTCTATAAAATAACCGCAACCATAGACGAATTGATTCACAAAGTTTTTCCAAATATTGTACACAATCATTAAAGTCATCAATGGCTCAGTGCACATGCTATATTAGCAGCCAAAAACAAAGATAGCAATGCAATCAATTTCAGCATAGTAAATGAAATACCAGGAGAAACGATAACGTATAAGTCCATCGATACTATAACGGATCAAGACGAAGCCGTCAATTATCCAACAGAATTCTTGAATTCACTTGATTTGTCAGGCATGCCGCCGCATGTTTTAGCATTGAAAATTGGCCAGAGGACAGTAGTTACAAGTGTGTGGACTAAATTTAGAAAATCCATGCTTCTCACATGGACAACTGTATATGGCCTGCTCACGTGTTGAAAAACCTTCTGATTTATTTGTGTACGCACCAGATAGAAAAAAAAACATTGTGTGTCCAAAAGCACTTCAATAAATAAAAACACATACGGCCGCCACTGTCAAATTTCGGTAAGAAAAACATAACCTAAGCTTATCGTTTCTAATTGGCTCCGGCCTCGCCTCAAGTCTGACTTATCCAATCGGAAGGCGAAAGGCTCCCGACGAGGCGATTCCATAAAGTCGCGGTTTCTTTTTTTGAGTGGCATTGCAATGCATACAGGGTACACGCTAGTCCTTGATATAAACGAAATCTTTTTTAACTCTAACGAAAATATGATTTTTCAAAGCTTCTAGTTTTATTTTTCCAAAATTGTACATTCCGTATATAGTTGGAAGCGGTATCATTCTATTAGGATGCTACTTGAGATAGCGAACAATATGTAATCTATGATGTATGGCAGCCTCGTGCAATGCTTTACTTTATGCACATTCGTATTTGTAGCATTGCATTTTTCACAGAACAGCCCAAGGATCAAAACAAGGGCGTGGCAGATATACATCGACCATTTTCGATTTGATTCGATATGTTGTTATAGAAATTGGTTTTGATTGAAACATAGAGATATAACAATACACTTCATCACATTTTCAGTATATTTTGAAAATAGAAGGGAAGTTTGTATAACAGTAAGACCGTATTTTGTAACACCGGTTACGCCTGGCAAGTAAAGATTTTTAGCCGAAAATTTTTTCATAAATAACTAATTATTCGTGTCGAATCAGAATACATTAGTCAAGGGACTAACGGTGATAGATTTAGTAACATGGCTTAAGTGATGGTTTTTTAATTGATGGATTTATATTCAAAATCGAAGATATCTGTTAAGCCTTGAATAGCATATAACCTAACGGATAATTTGAAGGGGACACAGCGAAAGCGATTAGTTTATACTTTTTCGGAAGAAAACAGTTTGAGTTATTAGGTAAAGAACGGTTTTCATTAAAATGTGAATTATATATATTCTTAAAAAAATATAACAGTTGTTTTTCTTTTTTCAACGGAATCGTCGTTTATGTTCTTCATTTATAGTACAGAATTTCATTCGATGTTGTCTCTAGGTGTAACGTTTATTTCGCCCTTGGTAGACTATTTATAAATAATTCAAAATATTTTTTGGGATTTGAGTACACAGGGGTGAAACAAAACAAAAAATGCTGTTTTTTTATAAAATATATAATTTTAATGATAATACGCATGTCTATTCGTAGAAAAAATAGAATTAGGTTATAAAACATAATAAATAAAAATTATCACGCGGTGGTAAGTAATAAGCCCGTCATTTACAACTTATATAAAACATTTGACGCGTGCTGACCGATGATTTGATGTGAACTTCCACAAAATTTCTTATCATTTTTTCAATCATATGTAATACTATATAATATTCATTTAAATCAACTAAAAACGTGATCAAAAATGCAATGGAGTTTTAACTGTGATGGAAACTTTAAATTATATTTTACGAAGACTTTTCTACTGGCGTTTGCATTCAGTCGTAATTCGACGATGTTGAGAAGAAACAGTTTAACTGCAAACGGTTCTTCTGCCGAATTACAATACATGGGTAAGGAATTCTAATGAATAATGCCAAAGACCGAAGAAAGATGATGCCGTCTAGGGACTTAACGGCAGTCTTAACATCAAAGCTCGAATCACTTTCACATATATAAACTGCTTTGAAAAAAATAATGTTTTTCTTTTATAAGAAATTAAAAAAATATTACATTGCAATTAACGATGAAAGCCGTCCTCATGTCTCTTTCAAATACAAAACATAAAGTCTCTTAATGAAGAATGTTAAGGTATAGTATTTTTTACGTTAATTACTTGCTATTATACGGTTATGATAAAAAAAATATGACGTGGAATAGACTCAAGTTTTTGCAATCACTAAATCGAGCAGAAACAAAATCAAGCTATTGAAGACACTTTTGGACACATATTTATAAGCAATTGATTTCAATAATTTATAATATATATTATTTTATTGATTGAATTGGCATTTAATGAGTAAAACTCTATTATAACACGGTGAAAAAATAGCAATGTATTTTAGTTCTACAGAATTTTATGAGGTATAGTTGATAGATCTATATAGATAAGTAAATGTACGTTTAAACATAGTTCTGACGAAGTTGTGATCCAAAACCATCAACTATATCTTATAAAATTTTGTAGAACTAAAATACTAATTAAACTAAACAGGCGGCACTTAAAGTAAGCTTACAATTTTTTAGTTTATTTTATATTTTTAATTTTAGTTTTATTGCTGGCACAATATAAGCTAGGTTGTTAGGATATAAGAGAAGATGTATTGTATACCTTTTCTACACAGCTATACATAGATAAGTAAACGTACGTGAGCTGAAATAGCTATCAACTATATATTATAAAAAATTGTAGAACTAAAATAGATTGATATTTTTCACTGTAATATATATATTTGTTTTTTCGTGAATTTAAGCTCTCTTACTTCTCATAATCTAATTGGATTAGCTAAAAGTATTGGCAACAATGCAAAAAATGTCATTAGAATTTATTGAACCAACTATTTGTTAGATCTTTTTTTACGTGGTGCCACTTATAAGTGTCAGTCGAAGTTAGATATACCTAGAATATATTGATAGTCAACGAAAGACAAAAATTTATTGTACATTCAATTTTTATCTGGTTAACTTGTCTACATTAATTCTCAGTTATAGTAGTTGACTCTTTGGGTTCACCAGACTGCTTCAATATGCAGACTTCAGTATACTAGTAAGTATATATTATATGTCTTTCATTGAGCACGTAAGCCATCTAACATGGGTCGATATAACTTGGGAAAATAGAGGAGAGCGAACTATCAAATATTAAATTATGTTAATGTATTATATTTTCCTTGAAACCAAGTTTAACTAATGCCGGCGTTTAATCAGTTTTAAGGTGTTGGATTAAAACTAACACTTCTTGGTGGAAAGGCATTATATTTAGATAAAAACAATTTTTTTTTAGTTAAATTTGAATCGTTACAACTTTGTTCGTTTCTACATGTTTTGTCACTAACGACCCGGGTTTCGTAATTTTATATTGAAATTCCATCAAGCACCTTCAGTCGATATCATAAATAGTATTTTTAGTTATTAAATAATATTTTCACAACATTTGTTTTATAAATTAACAATAATAATGCTCGCGATGAGTTAAGCCAGACATAATCATAAAAATGATAAATAGTGGCAATTGTATTAAATATAATGAATTTTATAATCAATTTATCTATTATATAACAGTCTTGACAAAAAAACAATGGAATACCATATAATAAAAAGATACATAGTAAATAAATTGATGCTAAAATCAAAATAATTAGGTAGGGTTTCAAAGAACTAATAGTCGAGGCTTATTTGAATGCGCTGAAAAACCTAACATATATTATTCTAAAAAAATCTCATACCACAGTGGAGTAACTTTACTCTAAAATTAGTTGTGAATCTTCAAACCGAAAAGATAATATACTTGGGCATTTTTCCATGCTAATTTTGTTTTCTTCTATTATATTCATTTCAATATCTTGACTGAATATCGATGCTCCACAGCTAAGAGTTACGTAAGCCTCAAACTGCAAAAACCTTTTAAAGATACTTCAGCCACACAAGAGCTTTTTTTTGTTTAAAGCTCAAAAAAAGAATTTTGATGAGTTCTTAGCCCCAGAAGAGCTTTAAATACCTGTTTGCTGAAACCTAGCACTACTGTCCAATTTGACCCCATCCAGTACATTATGCCTTTTTTAAACCAAAATAAAAGCTGCTAAACTAAAATGATTCACCGTGTGCAACGCCAACCTGTTATTTACTCAGACGGCCACTATGTAGTTGTGAAATGCCATAGGTAAAATGGTTATTTGCAAAATAAAATTTCTACAATACAATAACAGCATAAAAATAGATTCAAGCAAGTATTTCGTAAACTTATTAAAGTATTATATGTCTTATTTTTTTTAGACACGAAGTTTGTTACAGGCGTCAACCTGTGGGACTTTGCGCTATTTTTGTACATTTTTTTTAGAAAAGTTCATTTCTTTTTGGAGCCCTTGCGCGTCTCCGTCGTACTGTTGGCAAATAGAAAACTTTTCGGAATGTAATTGAAATTTTAATTGGCAAATATCCTACACAAACATCGGAGGGATGAAGCGAAAAAAGAATAACAAAAATGCGAAGGTTTCGTCAGATCGAGCACGTTTTTGAAACCGGCGCAGCATTTTTAGATGGATTTCCCAATTATTTGTAGAATTTATTTATACCGCAAGTAGGATAGTCGAAAGATGCCTTGATTTTTAAGCATGCCCGTCTCACGGTTGAGAAAGTGGGTGGACAACAGAGCTTTTGAGCTTTGATTGTTAAATTTATAAATCTTTTATGAGTAGAGTAGGTGTTGACATATTGTTCTCTATATCATATTTTTACAAATAGAAATAGCATGATGGAATTATGCTTTTGATGTAAGTTCATACAAATTTTAAATATGAATGAAAACTTAATTTAGAAGTCTCACTAAGTCAAGTAGGTTTGTGATAGATACAAACTAAATGCATAATAATAAATACACTACTAATTATTAACTCATTTTTTTAGTAAAAGCCTTGCTTGAAATTTGTATTTTATCAGGTGACAATGCTCGTGACGAGTGAAACCGGTACTGATCATAAAATATAATGTGAAAATACTACAAAAAAATGTGTTTTTATTTTTACACATTTAATTTATACACATGTCTGTAGTATCTTATATAAGTACTTTTTTTTAAATAATAAATACACATTTTTAACACTTATTATGATCAGGACCGATTTTGCTCATCGCGAGCATTATCAATTGACTTCTGTGCTGATCAAAAAAATATATTGTGGAAATAAGTACTAAAAATGTGTTTGTATCATTTAAAATATCATGCCTTTCCATCAAGAAGTGACAGTTAACACCTTAAAAGTGATTATGTAAGTACAATATAATCAGAGTAAAATTTATTTACAGTATATGGCAAACTGTTACGAAGATTATCCGAATGGAAAGAATAAAATATATTTAGCAACGAATTCGGTGTTATCAATAACTTTAACAACGCAGGCATTGATATGAAAATGATTTTTCAATGATAAAAGTATATTTCGCTTTTGTTTTGCCATCCGAATGTCATAACGTTATTTAAATACCAAGAAACTTTAAATTGTTAAGTGAGGGTGATATACAAGAGATGATGACACATAAAATAGATTGCTTTTAATCCAGGCCGTTTTGAACATATAATATTTAAACTTTTTAAAAAATTGTTTATGAAGAAATTAAGCATGTATAGCAGTCTATTCCGCACGATAACAAGTTTATATGTGTTTCAATATTTTGACTGGAATATCTACAATTTTTTTCTCTTGCTTCGCTTAAGTATCCCATAAATTAAAATATTTTATGAGCTGAGCTTTAATCATTCTTCATCTGACGCTGTGAAATACTGTGTAAAATGCAATCAAGTCGGCTTGACCAGTTCAGAAACAGATTGACTGATTCGGTCCATAGGCTGCACCATTTTTTATCAGTTCCCCTGTTCGTTATTAATACAAAAAATAAATACTCGAAATATGTGATTAAAATTTTCGCGGCAAGTGAATTCAGGAATTGAATTACTCATTTTCTCCATTCTTTACTTTACAAGTATCTAAGCGACTCAATTGCAGGAAAGGCATGATATTTTAAATAATAAAAGCACATTTTTTTAGTACTTATTTCCACAATATATTTTTGATCAGGACCGGTTTCGCTCATCGCGAGCATTATCAACTGATAGAATACAATTTACAAACAAGTCTATTTATACAAAACAAAAAAATAATTTGAGTTAAAGGTAGCAGGTGTACAAAACCATGGGTACAAGAACTAGGAAACAATTTACATAAAATTTTACAATATTGATACAAATAAAGTAAATTGGTATAAAAATTAAAAGTTCACAATCACTTATTAGGAATTACAATTACAATTATGGTTAATCAATAATCCATTAGGAGCTCTGAACAATCAATAAGGAAGTAAGGAGTGGGAAATTTTTAATGACGAAAATAGCCCACACTCACTACTTAATGGAACAAAATAAATTAATACATGAGAAGTCGATTAAAGATGAATCGATGAGAAGGGAAGATATGGTCAGTCAGGGGCGTTCCAATTTTTTTTTTTTACAGAAAATATATTGTGGAAATAAGTACTAAAAAAATGTGTTTTTATTATTTAAAATAGTTCCCTATTCTTTGAACGAACGTATTGAATTCACTCAGACGTATTTGATGAGATATTGTTTTTTTCTAGATTCATTAACTGATTTACTCTTTTTTCTTTAAAACAATTGCGTGAAAAGTAATGGTGCCATCCAAACGATTAGGTAAAAAATACTGAATTTACTCATTGTAAGCTGATAGGACCAAACCATGCGAGAAACAAGTGAAAAATTCATTGACTGTTGCATTATTTCATAATCATATTATATTCCGATGAGATTTATAGTACACCTGTCTACGTAAAAGCTTTTCCAGCTATTTCCCTTCCAGTATGTTTTTTTGATATAAAATAAAAAGCAACCAATATATTTCGTTAACGACATATTGAAAAACAGACACTGAAACTTGTTCGTATCTATTATAATTCATACCATGTTGTTGTGGATACAATCTAAAATATAAAACCTGTTGAGAGTCGGGCGCTTAACTCAGACGAATCGATATAAGGTCAGAAGCTTCGTTGTAAAACAACACACAGGGGTTAAAGTATACTGAAATACAAGACAACCAAATATGTTTTAATTACTTTTAATTAAAAGTGACAGCTTAATTAACGCTATCTATTTGATCGCTTTTTTTCACATAACAGTATTATATTTGTTTATTATGTTTATTAACGTATCGCTCGTAACTCTTGTCCCTACACCCACCCCTACTTGCTATACAGTAGTAGTACAGGAGTAGTTTTTGATGAGCTTCAAACACTAGCTTAAAAGCTCATCAAAAACTACTCGTCAATCATTCTCGGTGATTCAATTATTCGACTGGTATCACTGTGAAATAAAAAAAAATATTTCATTTCAATTGTCATTGGATTCTCCACAATTCATCATTTTTTTACTCTGCCTTTTATTGATAAAGCAGCGCTTGTTGGAATATCAAAGCATGCGATTTGACGATTCTAATATTAAAGAGATGGCAGTGCTTCGTAAATAGGACATTTCGATTCGTTCTTTACGATATACGTAAATATGATGACTTTTTATTTACATAGTTTTAATTTATATAGTAGTCAATAATGGTTTATTGTCTCTTCCTTTCTTGTGGATAAAAAAATTTTGTAATACCAAAAAATAGTTTGATATATCGATTTCACGATTCGTAGCAAACTAACTGATCGTTATCTTTATTAATAGAATACTACAGTTTAGTGAGTTATAGAGTATTCATTGGAAACAAAAATTCGAATATTGAATATTGAAACAATATATTTTTGGAATACATTCGAAAAATATATTGAATATTTTATCACTTTTAAGGTGTTAACTGTCTCTTCATAGCGGAAAGGCATGATATTTCAAATAAAGAAACATATTTTTTAGTATTTATTTCCAAAAACATTTTATGATGAGGACCTGTTTCGTTCATTACGAGCATTATCAATTGATAAGATACAAATTACAAGCAAGTATATTTATATAAATTTCGAATTAAAGTCAGCATGGATTCGTGAACTAAGAAAACAATTTACAAGAAGTCATACAATACGTTTACATAAATAAAGTAAATTTATTTTAAACTCAAATTTTTAAAACCTTTTATTAATAATTTTCAAACAACTTTACGGTAAATTAATAATCCATTCACACATCCACAGGGTTCAGAGGTAATTGAATATTTAATTTTATTAAGCATATTTCTAACTGCTAAAACAATTGTATAGTCAGATAGAGTATAGTGGAGATGAAATGATCAAAATAGATTATATCATGATATTATATATGACACACCAGCGACTGATTACTGTATATTCTATAATTGAATAATTTATTAAACATTTTTATGTAAAAAATGAACCGAATATTATTGTGGCAACCCTAAAGCATAGAGAGAATTACTGATGGCCTCGAATCTATTTCATATCCAAAGCATACCTTGTTGCTTTGGATACAATCTAAATCACATTATCTATCGTTACCTATCTACATACGTATGTTATTTCGCATGAATCGATATAAGTACAAATTCTCCTCGCAAGAGAAAACATATAATTAATGAAAAAACAAGCAATATATATTGTAATATTCATGTAGTGTGTGTGATACTAAAAAATATTCATACCAAAGACAAAGTGCGGAAACGGGTATTTTATTCGTAATTCAAAACTCAAATTTAACAACATAATATTGCAATAAAAAATAGTTCGTTTAATTTAAGAATTGGAAGTAAATAAGTGTACCAATATGGTAACATTGCAAATGTTGTTTTGAAAAGAGAACCCCTAATGCACGATTAAATTCAACTGTATTTTAATACAAGGCCATGGTAGAAAAAATTAAGTAGGTAAGTAAACACCACTTATTAAAAATCCTAAGTGGATACGACTCCTATGTTTGTTCCACTGTTAATGGTTTAAATTCATCCATAGATGTTTTTATCAATTTAATACAAGTTGCCAATGTCAGGTAGAAATTTCATTTTTTTTGTTATATAGCAAACCTTACATTTTAATCGTAATTTTGTTGAATCAATTTAACTTATGGATATTAAACATATACATTCAAGGGAAGGTATCGTAAATAAAAATATAACATTTTTGGTGTTTTCGATTGTAAGTCGTTTAATGAATCATATTTTGCAAAGTTTTACATTTTATCAGTGAATTATGGGCTTATGACTGCTAAAAAATGTTTTTAATTTTATACAAATATTAAAATGTCTGGAAACTTGTCTATGAGTAAAAATATGGTTTTATTGATGGAAAATCATGTATAAAACTATAAAATTCATACATTTTGTATATTTTAACGTGTTTGCTGGTATGATAAGCAATATATTCAAATGTGTAATTAAGTATTTTTTAAATCATATGTGTGTTGAAGCTTATTTAAAATCATATTATAGCTTGATCGATTACATACTTAACGTGTAAAAAAATATAATTAACAAAAAAATACTGCATTTATAATTTGCATCCAATTGTTGTGAAGTATTAAAATTGTTAAGATAAACAGAGTATGTTCAAATACTTAAATTTGGATTAAAAAACTCAAATTCAAATCGTGACAGCTTTCTTGAACCAAAAATTGAATTGAATGCTTTTAGAGTTGAATGTGACTTAATCTCAAGACTACTCTATTCAGAAAATATGAATATCTACCGAAGTAAATCCCCTGTCAAAACGTTTAGCAACCTCAACCTCTTATGTTATAGATGCATCCTTCATTTTGATCTCAAGAAATGATAAAAGAGAATTTTGATACGTCTTTACAGAAATTATTCTCGAAACTCATTTTTCATTAAAAAAATCTACGTAAACATTTAAGTTCGCACAATCATTCGGTGGAAAATAAACATACCGTAAAAACCATTCATTATTAAATTTACTGATTGCCCAATCTCACAGCGGCAGCCATTTTATGTGTAATGAACATTTTCCACACGAGGCATATTTAAAGCCTACAACGATGAAAGCTTATCAGACACGTGTAAAATAACAGGTCTAGATAGGCAGTCTGAAGGCTGTATCATATCAAATACTTTTATCTGTTTTCAAAAGAAAACGTTTGCTTACAATCTCAGGGAAATGCTCATTATGAGTTACATTATTCAGGATTCCCATTAAATCTTCATAAACAACGATATATATTTACTATACGATATGATATTTGTGTGTATTTCAAAAAATATGTTGTGCTCTTGTCTGTATATCTCGAAATGGCTACATGAAGAAAATTAAATTAATTGTATCCTATCAGAAAAGCGTCAACTAAAAAAAACTGCGACTTCGGCCATTAATTACAAAATTAATACACCACTCGAACTAAGGAACATGTAAGATCATTCAACAGTAAAAAAACAGATTCACAATTCTTTAATCACGTTGTGTAAAGGAATCACATAAAATAAATTCAAACTCAGCGCCGAAGTGTTTGCATCTTTGTAATAAGGGTCGCAAGATGACGACTTTGGAACAGTTGGAAATCGAATAGACATCAACTATCACAAAGGATTCTTAACGAAAAAACTAATATATTGTCTTCTCCATTACTTAACCCTCTGCTTTCTGATTTGCTTCCGTAATAAACCATTTCCGAGCCACATGTAAACTTATAGACATAGCCGCCTTTTTAGTTTCATTTACAATTTTTGGAAAAAAAATAGTTTTGTTGCGAGCAAGAAACAATCTAGGTCGTTAAAACAGGAGAGAAGATGTATTGTGTACCTTTCCTACACAGCTATATATAGATAAGCAAATGTTTGTTTAAGCATAGTTTTGAGGATGGCGAGAGCTGACATAGCTATCAACTATATTTTAAAAAATAATTTTGTAAAACTAAAAAACATTGTTATTTTTTCACCGTGTTAATACAGTATGTCTTGAGAGCTTAAAATATATGATAAATGTTTTTTCAATATCTTATAATTGACTCACTAAGATAACAAATAATCAATAAAACATCAATGTTTATCAAATTTTGACATATGATTACGAATTGTTTCATCGAAAAAGCGATGAAAGTCATTTATGAGGAAATATTACGTTATTGTGTATGAAGTACTAGTTCGTGGAATCTTATTTCAACTAAAAAGCACACAGACGTGCATTCATATACATGTTTAGTGTTTTTTTTATATCATTGACCTTACAATTCAATTTGCGTACAATATTATTTTTCAGTTATTATCTGAACGATATATAGTTAAATTGTATATATTTAAACAATTAACCAGTCTGCAAATTTTATTTAAATTTGGGTCCACTGTAAAAAGCCTTTTAATGAACTTTTTTTATTCAATTAGGCTCATTCAAAAATTTAAATCAAAGCAAACAAAAATATTGTCAAAAATATTTTTAATTATTTCAATTAGTGCAATATATTTATTATAGAGTTATAACCCAAGTTTTTACCCAAATAAAATTTTACTAATTTTTTATTATTCTTTATTAATTTTATATATGTTTCTTTTAGACGCTACTTCGGATTTAGGCCTAAATATTTTACATTATATCCACATACATTGTCTCCGTTTGTAGGTACGTGTTTCTTTACCGACATTGGTTATACGATACAAAGCGAGATGATTTAATCGATATTTAGTATTACATATTATAAAGTTAGAGATTTTTTTTTACTATTCGCATCTGTCAATTGTTTTTTTTTGTAGTATTTGAAACAAATAATAAAATTAATATGACTGCCCAAAATCAGTTATGAATACGTGCAGCAAACAGTCATAATTCAACTAAAACCTAGAACAATTGAATTTATTCACGATTACACACGTTTTGTCACGAACTAACTTTTCTGTTCCAAGTGTCAGTTTTATTACGTCAGTGAGATAGAATGCCTGATGATCCCGAAAAGCAAAACTCGGGTCGTTAGTGACAAAACATGCGGAATCGTATAAAATCCCAACAACTCAAAAAAACCTTCAGTCGATACCATAAATTATACGTAAAAAAAGCCATTTATAAACACGGCAAAATTCAACAATACTGCTCAAGAGGTATTGAATTTATACTTAGGCCCTTATTCAAACGTCAGAGAATTGTTATTATATACCCAACCGTAAATGACGAAATTCCGTTTTTACTTTCGTTATCATATTTGAATTATTTATTGGACGCAAATTGTTTGGTGGGACATTATATTTACCGCTCGACATTTTTGACACATGAAATATCCTACTCAAAAACAAAATGTTCTCATGAATATGTCAAAACAGCTGATAAGTCTACCGAGCCATGCTTTTATCTGGCTATCAAATTATACGTGACATAATTGTATCGAAAATATCAACGAACAACAATGATTGTTTTGGAAGTTGATATGAATATTACAGTTTGTAGATAATAATCATTATTCATAGCAGATGATACCCATTCTATATAACTTTTTTTGAATATATTACATTGAAATATTTAAATAGAGTACCTTGCGATGTTGTAGATTGTATTGTTTTGAAAATGATTCTTATTTTTTTCATTATTTAATGTAAAAATATAATAAAATAATAAAACATGATATTATAGTTCACTAACCTTCTACCACCCATCGCTATTTTTTGATCCGTTAATACGACCGTTTTCAGTGGTGTAGCAAGCGTTATACATGTCTAGTACAAAGTTATTTTGACTATACATTTTATGATCAGGAAATCGATCCTGATCATAAACTATCTTGTGGAAAAAAGTACATAAAATGTGTCTTTATTATTTTAAAAGTCATATTCGTATTCACTCTAAAAGAATAATTTACCTGAAATCTATTAGATCTATTTTAAATACACGTATATACGAAATTTATACACGAAAAAAATAGGTTGTTATATGGTGAAAAAAATTGTAATGTATTTTAGTTCTACAAAATTGTTTTTTAGATATAGTTGATAACTTTTTCGGCTCACGCCATCGTCAGAATTATGCTTAAACGAACATTTGCTTATCTATATATAGCTGTGTAGAAAAGGTACACAATACATCTTCTCTCCTGTCTTAACAACCTAGATTGTTTCTTGATCGCAATAAAACTAAATTTTTGTCCAAAAATTGTAAATGAAACTAAAAAGGCGGCAATATCAAGAAGTTTACATATGGCACGGAAATGGTCTATTACGGAAACAAAATAGCCTCCCGCAGAGGGTTAAGCAATGGCGATCGACATATATGTTCGTTAAGAATCCTTTGTGTAGTTGTAGTTATAATGGAGTTATACCAAGTGAATTTCAATTCAATCGATAAATATGTTGTTACTGTGACATTTTACTAGCCACGAATGATGACAATTACATAAGCTCAAGACATTCAACATAAATCTTGAAAAATTTCATTCTTTCAAAATAAACACAATTTGGTTCTTTAAAAGAAATACAATAGCTATTGTTACTTTCTAACAACTCTTAATAATGTAATTACCTTTTTGTTGTATATTTTAAAGAAATAAAAGATGTACCCTTTTCTCCCATCTTTTTTGTCTCTCAAAAATCATAAATTATTTTCCCAAACAGTGCGTTGAAATTTGATTACATTTTGGTAACCAAAGGATTTTTTAAAAATACATGATATCCACTAGGTGATTTTAATTAAATAATTAAGAGGATTTTTTTTTGTGACTGACAAATTCATGGTGAAAAAAAACAATACTTGAAAAAGAATTATTATTCTTTGATATATTTCATACCTTTATCCCATCAAGGATTTATTTTGATAATTTAACTTATTATTATTATAAAAAAATTTATTGCAATTGAAAAATGATATCACATAGATCATTCCAAAACACGTCACTGCTTTGTCAGAAAAACATTGACTGATGTGAAACGAAAGAGAAAACTGTTTTCAATCTTCGCTACCATAACACGTGCCTAGAAAATAGCAGTAAACAACATTTTCAAAAGGCTTAACCCAGCCCCTTTTCTGAGAAATCCTTGGAGTTACGTAGTTTTATTCATAAAATATAAAATGTGTGTAAGCTATTTTGCGATGTACTTCTGATTTTTGTCATTTAGGTGTCTCAGTAAAACAAATTCAATTTTGCTTCCGCTGATCTCAAGAAGGAATGAAAACAAACAGGTTTTTTTTTTGTTTTGGGATATTTAAAATTACGGAACTGCATTTTAGCATGATACAAGATACAACAACTTGTGTGTGAATATAAAATTTTGATTATCGATGTAAAGAAAAGTATTTTTTCACACAAGTTCATCAGGGTAACAATCACATAATTCAAAATTTTAAATTATAAAAACACATTTTCAGTATTTATTTCCATATTTATGTAGACAAATTTACCTGCACCTATATATATATATATAGAAATTCTATCGAACGAAACCGGTCCTGATAAAAACATATTGTGGAAGTAAGTACTAAAAAATGTGTCTTTATTATTTAATATGTAATGACTTTCCCTCAAGAAGTGACACTTAACACCTTAAAAGTGACAATTCAAAATAGCAAGTATTTAGAATAAAGATTTTTCGTTTGATATTATATTTATACCAAATTAACATCACAATAGAAACGTCAAATAAGTCACCGTACATTACTATAAAACATAATAAGTTAGTATCTGATCACATGAATATCACTTGTATAGCTTTTCCTCGATCTATTTGAAGAACATAATGCTGTTTCACAAGGAAACCGATCCTGACTATAAACATATATGTAAAACAATATAAACAGTATTGACATTATGTTTTTATTATTTAAGTGTGAAGCTATGTGTATATGAACAATTCCATTGACTTTCTCGCCTTTGATACAATGACTTTTTTTTCTTAGACGATGATGGTCAGCGCAGTATTCTTGGGAGTCGTTTCAGCTGTCACTTCCGCTCTTTTGGCTGTTGCTCTCGTTGGTGCTTGCCGCTGGTACTGCCACCGCAGACGGTCGAAGCTATGGCCTCAGCGAGACGACGTCAGATCACCACTATTCGCTATCCCACCAAAGGTTTCTTTTGAAAATTATACTAGTATATGTAAGCCGGTTGAATCACGATTGTTTAATTTTCAAAACCATATTTAAACATCTGTGTCTAACTTAAAAAAAATACTTAAGAAACCCTAGTTCATCAATGCACGGACCGACCTTTTTGCAAATAAATATTCCGTTAGAAAAATCTTCTAAAATTTATCGCTTGCTGAAATAAACATGAATGGGTAATATTGTATGATGTTGAAAATATTATTGAAAAAAAAACATATAAAATAATTTATTAAATTAACAGAAAATTCACAATATAAATTGGCATTTTATACTAGGGTACAAAAAAAAACTATTTATTTAATGTTACAATTTTTTTTTAAATGATTTTCTAGCAAAAGCGGAATCTGAAATAGCAAACAACCATCATATTTGATTGTTATTATTTTTTTACATTATTGTAATATCTCAAATTGAAAGACTTCGAAATTTATAAGAAGCGTTAAAACTATCTGCAAGTATTTAATTCTTTATAGGCGCAAATTTATAGAACCTGAAACTGTATTTTGTATTCCCCAATAAGCACATTTGTTTTTATTTTATTTCATTAAAATCATTAATATTTCTTTGACTTAGTACAGTTTGACTAATAAATATATTTAAGTTTTTTTTAAACTCAAACCACCATTACTTTAGCCGGCTTATATAAAAACCCCTACTAAATAATTCAACAACAATTTTGAAGAAATCACATTGCCCGCTTACAGTGAATTTGAAACTGGCATTTGTTTTACATATTATTCTTTGTTAAACATTACGTACCGTTGATAAACGATCCGCTTCTTATTTAATGTTATAAATATATTATAAAGACGACTTTATAAACTGTTTTTTTTTTGTTTACATATATAAGAAAAAGCACTGATAGGTACCGTTATTGTGAATAAAATAATATAAAAATTTTCGTGTACATTTTTTAAGGAATCAAAAATATTGAAATTTACAAAAACAAACCATCTTTTTTAATGATATGAAAATTATACTAAAATAAGGCTACTAATTTGTCTGCTACAGATGCTCATACAATATATATTCATCAAGTATTTAGGGAAAAAATGTTTTTAAGCTCGAAAATATCTCATTTGTTTCAAACTCGAGCTTTATAAGCATTATTATGGTCGTTCTTCCCTCAGCTATCCCATTATCAAGTCTCCGGACGGAGGTAAACAGAATCCAATTTCGACATTGATTATTCATATTTGCCCTGGGCGACAGCTGTGTCCTTGACATTGAAAACTTTGATATTAGATAAAACCTATTCAGTTGGCATATTGGAGAATGTATTTGATTGCTAACTTCCCTCATATTTATTTGATCTCGGAACCCTTGTGATTCCCATTACTTGCTTTTGCATACCTTCTTTGAAAGACAAAACTGTTGTATATTTTAGATATTAGTAGAAACATGTAATAAAGTCTTTTTACTGTCGAAAATGTCTATATAGCTCATACTGAAAACAAAAAATATTGAAAGATGATATACAATATTTTAGTAACAATATATACTAATAGTAAGCAATGTCAAAATTTTAAATTCTTATAAATAAAAACGCGTCTCTTAAACAAAAATTAAAAATAAAAAAAGCAACCATTTGTTCAGGGAACTGCTTCGCTAACACACTAAGCGTATTATTGTGTAGTTATTTTTCGATTTTTGACGTATCGGTTTTGCCACTTACGTCGTCATATTGATCCTTTTCGAATAGCGACTAATTATATTAAACGTATACTATAATTTTATTAAACGATAAATCAATAATTTTTTGCCGTTTGGCAAAACAGATTTTGATGTTTGCTTTTATTGTAGTTGTTGTACTTCGCTGTATATCGCCTCTAATAAATAATATATAATACAATACAACACTCAAAACATTTTTCGTTTTATTTATATCATTTCGAAATATTGTAAGAGTGTGCTGTTTATTTGAGTGTTTTCGTATGATACCTTCCGAGCTATAAAAGGCTGGTAGATCGCTAAAGGCAATGTTGGCTATTTTTATACTAAAAAAAATATTCTTCCAAGAGATTCTATTTTATATTAAAATTTATCTTAATATTTGTTATTTGTAAAAAGTAGCCCAAGAACAAAAGAAAATACATTCTGTCAACAAAAGATTTTATATAAATTATGATGTAATTTATGAAAAATCTAAAAATGTTTTATTTTTAAATAGCCTTATAATTTAGATAAGATTTATTTTAAATGATAACAGATTTTCGCCTGTAGCCGAACGGTCGACATCTTTGATTTCAATTTTGGACTCGTGGGCTTAAGTCCCGGCAAGAACAGTTTTATATATAAATTGGTTTTTTCGATTATTTTCAAATGTATGATTTTTTCAACCGATTTGAGTCAACAGAGTGATTAGCTGTATACATATACAGGTAGTCCTCGACTTACAACCATTCGAACTTACGACCAAAAAAAAATGCATTACGCTGATACAGGGAAAAAAACAACAAATAACTTAAATTGAATATGTTTTTAAAAAGACTACTACTGCTTCTTCTTCGACTACTGATGATGAACCAAAGGATTTTACTTATATAAGTTTAGATGACGAAAGATTTTAAATATTAATGAAGCAAATATTTTATTTTGTATTAATAAATAAGTATAAATTTAACAAGAAAAAAATATAAATAAATACACATGTTTTATTTTTATATGTAAGTAAATACATATTTTGTATGAAATTTGACTTACGACCAATTCGGCTTACGATCAAAGTCCAGGAACATATTTCGGTCGTAAGTCGAGGATAACTTGTATTTTCATTCTCTTTAAAAAAAAACGTTGAGTGACTGACAATTGTTGTTTGAAAATATTAAATTAACTTATGATATCTACTGAAGGTGCTTGTTGGAATTCCAATACCAAATTTGAACTGTTGACACTAAGTAAAATTACACATTTTTTGTCACTTACGACCCGGGTTTCGATTTTTGAAATCTTATATAATATTAAGCCCGGTTTTGTGCACAAACGTGCACAAAGTTTGATAATAAATTAAAGTGAATTTAATTTAATTTTTATAGCCGTACATTTTGTATTCCTTATTATTTACATGGTGTTACATTGGTGGAAATATACATTTGAAGAAAAAACAGGACTGTTCAGTGTCGAGATTTTCTGATCTTAGTTCTGACCAGTATGCGAGGTGAAAACATATATCTTACAGTCATCGTTAATATAATGTATGTATGAAACATTCTCTCTCTATATTAATCCATTAATCCTATAACATTGGTTCTTTAATACACAATACATTTTTCAAAATGGCCATAGGAAAAGTCAAATAAAAATGACGATAGCAATAGAAAAATAATAATTTGAGATTTGGAGAGTAACATTGAGCTTAAAAAAGAATTCGTGTGACAATTAAATTTTAGCATTCTTCAAAGTTCGCAAAATATTTATGTGGCGAAACTTTTTTGAGAAAGTCTAAACTTTTTGAAAGTAAATAATTGATTGCGGCTATTGAAAAAGTATTGAAAACAAAATAAGTTTTTCTGAATCGTTTTAATATACAAAAGAATCGCCATTATTTCTCAGAAATATTTAAAGAAAAATGGTTTTTGATCATTTTCAAAACTTAGTTGTATTACTTTTTTAAGCTGATCATATTCTTTGAATGATAATACAATGTATTAAAATGCTAGACGTAAACAACTTGAAAAATTCCTTAGTGAAAAAACAAAATCAAAACATACATATTTTTTACTTTATTAAGAACAATTGAAGAACACATTTGAGTTTTATATGTTTTAACTTAGCTTCGATTTTTATTGGGTTCATTTATTTATTTACTATAATAGTTTTTAGGAATCATTTTTCTTTTATGTAGAAAAAAAGAATTTGATATACACCCAGTCCTCTTTTTACGCGAATTCAATTATACGCGATTTTTTGGACGGCACCGTTACATTTTTTTACGCGCTTCACTCGTTTTTACACTATTTTTTCCCCAAATTTGTTTAATGAAGAAATTTATATATGATGCTAGGCATGTACATTTCATTATTTTATTAAATAAAAAAAATATTGTGTATTTTTAAAACTAAATTTTGTAAAGCATCCCATTTTTTTAAATACACATATAATTGCCAAATGTTGACAAGTGTATCGGATATTATGCGAATTTATGATTTAGGGTGTGTAAAGAAATATAATGCGATTGCGTAAAATCATGGGATGTTTGTCCGCTCGTAAACTTGTTTAAGCACAATGCATTTATTAAATTCGTTGAATAGCACTTTTTTCGACCTTTAATAATTCATATAAGTGTATATAAGATCATAAAATATGTAATTTATTTTTTGCACGAATTTCAAAGAGCAAATTTTGGTTTTTCATACGTTTCTGGTACTTTTTTACGCGATGCTTTAATTTTTGGAACCAATTTATCAAATTATATGAAAGATATGATTTTTTACGCGATTTTTTACGCGATTATCGCGTAAAAAAAGGACTCGGTGTATATGCTATTTATAACAATTCATGTAATATATAAATATAATTTATTTTTACGTCCATAAAATATATTTTTTACGTATTAGAGGAGAAAAAATATTCAGCCAACACAAAAAATAGCCCCTATAGGGTTTGCGAAGTGTGTGCAAACCAACAAAATAAGTGAGGCTCGGTACATGTGTAAACAACAAAGTGTGGCTCTACATATGGGGAATTGTTGACAATTTAACCAATCTTGGGGTAATTATCATAATGTCTTTAAGCATCTCAGAAAATTTCATTTGATTATATCCAATATTAATATAGTTATAACACTTTTAATAAACACTTAATAAATACGCCATTTGTTCAAAAATGGGCCGGGAGTAGGAGCTAGGTTTGCAAAATTTTGGCCGGGGCTGATAGTGTTAATAATCACCAAATTTTACTATGCATTAGATACTTTTTGAATACTCCTGCCTTAATAAAATTAAATGGCTTTTTAAAGCATTATATGAAAATAGAAGATACAAATGTCCCTAATCAGGTTTTTCCTTGATTGACAAATAATATGTAAGAAAAACACAAAAAGGAATCAGAATAAATGAGCATTTTTGATACCTAAGGCTTTTGGTGTATACTTAAATTAGACAATCTGTCAAATTAATCTGAAAAAATACACACGTGCATCAAATTTTATTTTCAAAGCACGTTAGCTTAAATTACTCGAGCAATGTCCTTAGTTATTTTCGCGTGACGTATAATGGCTTTATTTTTCATAATTACACACGACACGTTGTGTATAAATCCAAATTACACATATTAAAAGGGTCGAGTTCATCAAAACAAGTCTGGAAAATTATACCTATGAGAATTTAAGTACTGCCAACGAAAGCCATCAAAGTGAGGAACTTTCCTCAACAACGTATTCTCAAAATGACATATTTCACAAGAGATTAAGAATTGATGTTACCATAGCGCAATCAACTCTAAAATTAATGATTCACTTTCGTGTTTTTATTTTCCTGAATAATTTGTACATGTACTTTATTTGAGATTATTTTTGCATAATTAAAAAAAAGCTAATTTTACAAGCCCCCATAAGATATTTCATAAGTCTGACAACTCTGTTGTACTTAAATTTATGTAACAGTAATAGTTTGAAATCAATAAACTGCGAGTATAAGATATCACCACAACTGATAGTCAATAAAATTTTGCCAACACTTTCTTTCCACGAATCATTGGACGTAAAATGGTCTCGTACTTTTAATGAATAAACAATTTATATCTTTAATATATATTAAGTCTTCTAATAATCATTATGGGCAAATATTTTACATATCAAAGAATGACTTCATACTCATTGTTTTGTTTATATTTTATAAAAAAGAAACCTACTCGACTATTATTATGAATCGATATTTTTGTAGAAAACATGAAAAAACCATAAGAATTCATTTGAAATATGAAATTTTGTTTCATATTATCAGTATCTAAAAACCGAGCACTCCATTTTTTGCCGACTTTTGCCCAACATCGAAAAACACGTAAAAACATTTCTTATTTTATAATCATTTCTTATAATATGTATCCATCAATGCAACATTAACACATGAGTTTTTTTTTCTTTTAAACATTTCAGTCGCTTGTTAATTATTTATAAATTTAAAGCACTACCACAGTGAATTAAAAGAAATGATCAATGTATTGTATATATTTTTAGTATTCATATGCATGCATTATTATTCAAAGTAAATTCATGGAAAAACAAATGACGTGGTAATAAAATATATTACCGCTATTAAATAGATAAAAGTTCCATTTCAACCACTGTATTTATATTTTTTGTACATCAATGAGCAATCAGCCATTTTCAACTCTCGTTTAAGTATGATATTAAAGTCCAGGGCAGCCATGTTTTTTCTGCTTTGTTTATTTACAGAATAGCATTTATTTGAGATATCTGTCATAAACAAAAATGACAGAACGTCCTCTGATAAAAAATAACAGTGTGCTCTCAGCAAAATACGGTGATAATAACAAACAACAAAGATATCATTTTCAGAGAAAAGTTTCATATTTTAATCCGAGTACGCTATGGTAAGTGACGTTGTATTTATAAAGCCAAGCCGTAAATTTTATTAAAATGTCAAATAATTGTTTTTTTTTTTTCAACAATATTCAGTCGGGAAATTATTTATTTCAATATATCTAAATGGTATTTCTTTCTAAAAACTCTCGGTTTTGCAAATAATAAATTATTTATAACTTACAATTTATTTATAACTTATATTTTATATTTACACTCAACTGATATATAACTGACTCAATATTGTTTTTTTTTGTCATTTATTGTTTGATGTCTGTGTCTAATTGAAAGAAATTAAGTATACAATCAATCTCTAGTCAATTCTACAGAAATAAAAAGCGAAAAACTTAATAACTTTTCAATAGATCAAGAAACAATTTTATTTGTGCTTTATTGTTTGAAGAACTTTTGTATTGCAAGACTATAAAATTAAATATTTTATAGTTCCATCAAATAATTGTTCGGTCTTCGAATTATTCAAAATGAAAATCTTTTGAAGGAATAAAAGAATGAGTCTGTTATATCATTTCTTGGAAGTAATAATATGTCTATTTATCTATATTTTTAACAATATCTTTAAAAAATGGCTTCGATGTCATTAGTTTTTGTGCTAAAATTTCTAAAAAGAAATTCGTTTCATCGACATTATTAATAAAATGTATCTGATGAATGTTCAACAAAGTACTGGAATGTTATTTTAGCGGAATGTTTATCGCTTCTGATGCTCGAAATTAAGTCAAAAAACTACTACGGATATATTTTTCAATTTAATCATTAATTCATGTCTAAGACATGAATTTCTTTGATGTTTCCGTGTACCCTCACCTCATTCGCCATTAAAAAAATAGGGTTCGTAATAAGGGACTTAAGGGAGCGTGAGTGGCTTGTTAACAACATATTATGAAATACTCCGCATAGAGGTCGAATACTCAGAAATTGGGTGCAAACAGTAAACACCCAATTAACATGGTAGATAGGTTTCTTAGAAGTCGAAAATGTGAAAAAAAAATAATTTTAAACAATTTGGTATAAAAATTTGCGATAGATGTGTTTAAATAAAAACCTACGTTTTTTTTTCATTTTGTTTTATTTTTCAATTAAATATACCTTCTGACTTTGACAGGGATACTAAATTAAGCTTCAAATGTATGTATAATATAAGTGTAAATGGAATTCAAAGGTGTATTTCAAGAATTTAAACCGCACATTAAAAAATACACAAAGAACACTTGTTATTCGGGGGCTTAGCTTACAAGCTTTTAGACAAAAATTTATGTTGGCAAAAGAAAATCAATTTTATATTATAATAAAATAAATTATATATCACACGATTGCTGGGAAGATGTATTGGGAAAATTTAAAATAAAATAGTATACCAAACATTCTGCGAACTTTCGTTAAGTAATATAGACAAAAGTTTATGGAAACAAATAAAATTTTATATTAGGAAAACTTTTATATGGTTGGCAGAAGCGATCGCACATAAAAATTCAGCCTCTCTCGTTGTTTGTCTATGTTTGAGCACGTACCGTTTTTATATTGCTCAAATATACGCAATAAAATTGTTTACCTCTCACATTATTCCTTTCTGTTGGCACTCTAAAACTATTTAATATGAAATGTGGGTCATGCATAAAAGGGAAAAATCTTCTCAATTAAATAACACCATCGGATATTTTCCTACATAATTATCAGTTGCCTTGTTATATAATATATGAATGTAATATTTAATTCTCACCGGTTTTTATATTTGAAAGTTGGCCAAATGATTCTTATTCTATTTTTTAACTGAATAAAAAATGTCAGTTTAAAATTAAATAACAGAATGTGGCTTAAAAAAAGAGATTTCTCGAGCAAATAAATATTTTTACAGCTTGACATATTACCAAACCAAAATCTTCAAATTGTATATCAATACAAAAACATAACACGGAGAACAAATAGTATTGTATTTTAGTTCTACAAAATTTATAAGATATATAGTTGACAGCTATTTTGACTTATGCCTCCATCAGAACTATGTTTAAACGTACATTTATCTATATACATCGTCTTTCTATTTTACCCCCTAGCTTGCAATTGTGCTAATAAATTAAAAAATGCGGTACTTTCATTTTATGCATTTCTCAAAATACTAATTAAACTGGGTTGTTTTAAAAAATATTTGTGATGAACGGGTACGCCGAAAAATTTTGTGGAGCTAAAATACATTGCTATTTTTTCACCGTGTTATAATGGAGTTCTACCAAGTTAATGCCAATTCAATCAAAAGGAAAACATATATTTCTTTTCACTTCTTGATGAGAAGACAAAAAACTTAATGTTTGTACTACTTCCAGAATATTATATTATCAAAATTAGAAAAGGTTTCGCTCATCGCAAGCATTATCAACTGAAGAAAATTTACGATTATAAAGTTCTGGAGTATTAAAAATCATGTTTTATTTCAATACAATGTTGCTTTGTTGAAAGTTTGAAAAGCTAATTAATAAATTGAACTCACTTAAACATCTTACCGTAAGCTCCCTTTTTCAATTACCTAATAAAAATATTTAATATCGTTCATAAAGTTATTTAAACTTCAAAGAAAGAGCCGCAATTTTAATTATGAATCATTACTGCAGATTATTGTGACCTTTTTTTGTAGAATTATTGTATTCTTAGAATCCTTACATAATCTTTAAGCTTGTAATTACTTTCCTGATGATTTTATTTATATTATTTTCCGGACCGTATATAGGGGGAAGATCTTAATAGCTGGTGAATAATAATAAAAAAAAAAACGTGATAGAGAAATTACAAAACACGCCATTATTATTTTTTTTCAATGTAAAATGAAATTTTATTTTAATGAATAAAAATATTGGCATATAATACTGTTCATTTTTGTTAGAATCGCCACCATTATATGTATAACATAATATTATAAAGCTTATCATATGTCTATATTTGACCAGCACCGATCCGTTTTGACGCTATAGTTCTGATATAGTTATTTTTGTAAGATAAGTTGGAAAATTAAAGAAAGAAGAGTCAGTCAGTTCTGTTGCATCCGTGTGATAGAATGCCTGAAGATGCCGAAAGGCGAAACCCGGATCGTTAGTGACAAAGCATGTGGAATCGTACAAAGTTGTAAAAATTCAAATTTGATGTTGAAATTTCATCAAGCACCTTCAGTCGATATCATAAATTTAAAAAAAAGAAAGAAGACTTTAAATTTGTGAACTAATTAAGTTACACGAAAGTCTGACTTTGTCACTGACCTAATACGCAGTATAGCAAGAAAGTTGCGCAGCCTTAAGCCTTTTTTTGATCATAATTACTTAGTTTAATATACTAATAAAATTTCCAAAAATTTTCCGCGTTAAGAATTTTTTTTAATGAATAGGCGTAAGCTTAGAAATGATTATTTCATATGACATTGCACGTAATTAAAAAAATGTAGTATATTCTTGTTCGTATTAGAGTCTATGATATTAATTTTTCATTGCAATTACTGACGTAGCTTTACGTGCAATAGACAAGTTACAATATTTGGAATTGTATTGCGATGGATAATTTAAACAATTTCTCATAGTCACAGTTAACTGACAAACTCGACGCGACATGTTCGTCGCCGTATTTGATTGCCTGTCTATATGTAAGTATTTAAAAATTGACTGTCCCTAATACTAAGAAAAATTGAGAAATTTAGGCGTTGGCGTTATTTGAATGCTAGCCTATAAATATTACCGTTAACCGGATTCCATGTAACACCAACAAAATTTCAATCCAACATATATAATAATTGGACGTCCATGATAAAAAAAAATTACACTTGATTTTATTTTTGTACTGCCCTTTAACAATATGCATTATAGTTCCTAAAACATCATTATTTAAGTGTTTATAATTAGACTGCAAAATTTTCGGTTTTGTTAATAAATATTTCAGATTTATTTCTTTCATCATGTTTTGTACGATTACATGTTAATTATTTTCTGTAGATTTATATAAAGCGTGTATATATTTGTATGATTTCAATTGATAATGCTTGCGATTAGTGGAATAGGTACAGATATATACATTTAAAACTTTGAAAATAATGCTCAAGAGTTTTTGAATAATGTCACGACACACTTTGTACGGAATTTTATAGCAAAAACATGTATTATTTCATTTCACGTCACATAATGACTTTATTAATTTTACGTAGCAACGAAATATTAAAGTTAATTAATCTAATTGGCATTCACTTGGTAGAACTCCATTATAACACGGTGAAAAAAATAGCAATGTATTTTAGTTCAACAAAATTATTATTTTTATATATTTTCTATCTTAATAAATAATAATTTTGTAGAACTAAAATACATTGCTATTTTTTTCACCGTGAAATATTAAGGTTTCAATTAGTAATAATCAAAATGACAACTTTGTTTACCAAGTCTCAAGGATTTGATCAAGCTGAATATATAAAGAAACGGTTTTTCTCCGAACAAAGTAAAATCAAGTTTGTGAAGAAACCACGATGGTCGCACAGAATGAATACGATTGCAACTATAATAAACGAACCCTTCTCAAACAATCTTTATCTACTTCATGTGTTTCAATATAAACCGTTTACTATCTAGGACACGCGCCTCTATGATTTATCGCAGCACCAGGAAGCAAGCTTAAAGCTTGTTTTCTTGTTGTAACTTTAATAAATAAAGTAGGCAGTGCGTGCTTTCATACACGTTCGACTGTCACTGTAAAATATTCATTAATCACTTCCTCGTCTTTGCATATTATATTCCTGTGTTCATATTTTTTAAAAGAGGTCATCACTCACCGTGTTTTTGTGTGGGTTATGTAAACAATCTTCGAAACTCAGCAGTTAATAATATGATCATTTCCACAAACAATGTTGTCGTTGGGAAATATCCGTTTGATCGATTGCACGATACTAAAATGACTTTTTTAGTATCCAAATACTTACATTCTAAAATTCCTGCTAGATTTTTTCGCTGGATATATTTTTTAGTTGAAATTTATTTGAAAGCACCTTCACCATTTATTTTAGTGCCAATATTTTTTAAGAATATTTTCAATTTTTTTTGTAAATGATATATGAATTTGTTCGGTGCATTTTCTCATCTTTCAGCTATATAAAAAGTAAATCTATTATAGTTTGATAGTTCTGACGATGGCATGAACTGAAATAGCTATCAAGTATATCTTAAAAAATAATAATTTTGTAGAACTAAAATACATTGCTATTTTTTTCACCGTGTTAAATCTATTATCTTTCTTCACACATAATTATAAATACAATTATTTGGAAATTATTAAAGTAAAAATAACTATTTAATTGAAAAAAATATACGTTTAAACATATGTTGACATATTCCATGTGGACGAAAGCGAGTTCAGGCGAATGCTATTTTTTTAGTTAAAAGTAGATATTTCATTAACTTACTTGGTTGAATTTTTTGCAATCCTTGTTGATTGTTTTGCTGTGTATTTGTTGAATTTCCAATACTTTATGTTCAAATATGTTATCGTTGCATAAGCAATGAATTTATAATTTGTAAGTTTTGTAACTACACGGTAATAATATAAATATAACGGTATAAATAAATAAATAAATAATTTTATCATGATCAAATGTATTATATTAATGCCAAAAAAGCTGTGGATTCTATTAGATACAAGATTGTTTGATAAACTAATCATTTTCATATCTTATTTAAGTCAAAACTATATCGTAATACTAATTTTTACTTTCATAATGAAAATATTCTTCCTGAATACATATCAAGAAAAAATATATAATTCCATTAATTGTCTTCACAATCGTTATTTCATTTTTTATTATATTGTTAATTTTCACCATGCTTTATGGCTTAATAAATTCGATTAGAAGGATTGAGTCAATAAATTGTTTTATTTTTAGTTTCAGTTATTTTAGTTTGAAAATTTTGAATGTTCATAAAAATGCATTCATGCACCAAATCAATACAATTTTTATAACGCCACCCACATTTAAATGAGAGTAAAATCTGATTACAAAGGCCAAGTTGACTTAAGTTCAATAATTTTTCAAGTTTTTTGAATCGTGTTCTTCGAAATCATTTTTTTCATATAATGACATCCTGCAATTCATAGTCGGTACAAACGATGGATATACTCAATGACGTGTACATTATATTACATTATATTAGTATAATAGATTATTTAGCTCGTGATAAATTTTGAATCTAAATGTGTATTATAAAACTATTTTTAATAAGATATACAAGCGGATCAGAAAACTATAAAATCTATAAACAAACTCGTATAATCTGAAATAAGATGATTTGTAGAAAGTTTCCATTTTATAGCTAATATCGCAAGTGCACAAAATTGGATTTTATAAAATGAATTCGAACAGGATTTTGCAGAGTATGCGAGTTTTCCTATATTTTTTCATCGCTGCTAGGGGATGGAAATATTCTTTATTCTAACCAAACACTTTCTCGGCTAGTAATAGCATCTACGCTCGCATTTTTTAGTATTATCGAAGTGTTTGTTGAACCATAAAATCTTTTCTTGCTGATCTTTTTCCGTATGCATAAGTGGACGCAGATATATTGACAAAGTGATGATTTATTTTACATAAAGTATATTCTAATATTATTTATCACTGATGCTTTTTAACATTTTACAAATTGTAATTTTTAATCTGTAACTTATGCGCCCAAGTTTTTCTTGTCTTTTACTTGATACTTTATAAAATGTGAGAATTATTCTTACACGAACTTACTTTTGCTTCCAGAAATATGCTGACAATAATTAAAGAATATTACATGTCTTCATAGAATCAACATTGTTACGTCTCGTCGACTTCTATAATAGATATACTCCTTTGTCCTGTATTTAATTTAAAATTTCATATCATAAAACTGTACGTAGTGTTTTCTTTCAAACTTTTCTTGTTACATAAAGATTTGCTTGGTTAGTTTTGCTGAAGCAACAGTTGATGGGGTTTACCGTTTTTCTGCACTGCTCTTGATAATATAGCAAATAGAGGAAAACATAATCGAAAAACTTTCACCGTGTGAAAAATGAACTATGAGATGGATTAAATTAAAAATAAAAAATATCTGAATAATATACGTTATGAACGTTACAATTACGGTAAAAATTAGCTGAAACAATAAGTTATATATTGCGTTTTAATTTTCTATTTAGCCCTTCTCAGAATTACCAGGTCGCATTTTGTTTGAGTTGGTTCTATAGTATATTGATAGATTTATTTATAGTTAAGGAATTCTCTCACTCAATTATCTGTAAAATTAAATTTGATATTATTAAAGATCGCAGAAGAAAAGTGTTGCCTGATGTAAAAATCTCTTGGCTGCACCCATGAAATTCGTGTATACAGTTTTTACTTTTTGAATTATCCAAGACAATATAAAACTTTATTGATTGAATTGGAATTTATTTGGTAGAACTCCATTATAACACGGTGAAAAAATAGCAATGTAATTTAGTTCTACAATTTTATTTGATAAGATACAGTTGATAGCTATTTCAGCTCACGCTATCTTCGGAACTATGTTTAAACGTACATTTGCTTATCTACATATAGCTGAGTAGAAAAGGTGCACAATACATCTCCTCTTCTGTTCTAAGGACCTAGCTTATTTCATGCTAGCAATAAAACTAAAAAATTTGAAAATGTAAATGAAACTAAACCGGCGGTTGGTTTCATTAACATTTTCAAAATTTTTAGTTTTATTGCCAGCAGGAAATAAGCTAGGTCGGTACCTTTTCTACACAGCTATATATAGATAATCAAGTGTACGTTTAAACATAGTTCCGACGATGGATTGAGTCGAAATAGCTATCAACTATATCTTATAAAAAAAAATGTAGAATTTAAATACATAGCTATTTTTTCACCGTGTGACAAAATAAAACACTGGCCACAACGCCAGGGGTATACATTCACGCGGTATATTCCCGATAAAATCAAATCATCATAAAGATAATGAAGCATTAAATAAATTGTAAAGTCTGTTATGAACTTATGTAAGAGCAAAATAATTTCGAGTGCCTTAACTCGACAATCAACTACGTGATGCAATGAAATAAATTAATTTCCATGACCGTCTGCCGGATGCTGTGTTAATATGCAATATGCCTCTCAGACGCAGTTTATTGTAATGTTGCCAGAGGCGTGGTGTCACGGGCAACAGGTGAAGGGCGTGGGGTGGGAATTTAGGTGGTGGTTAGGGAGGCGGCTGATCGATGGAGCCGCCTAGCTCGCCTGGCTGCCCCTGCACGCTCCACCGTCGCGTCATCTGAACTCACCCCCTCAACCCTCAATTTCATAGAAATGAATGCGAAGCCGCTCATAAAATAGTATCAACGATATAAAGGCACCGTGCAATTTAAAAATTAATCAAAAGCGACAACTGTACGCTCGTGTTATTTTTATACTTCATATCTTCGGGCTTAATAAATCAACCAAACAATCAACCTTTATTTTTATTTTTTTGTTGATGAAATATATTTACTAGTTTAATCGAAGTATTAAAATAACATCTTTGATGCATTATGCGAAATCTTGGAAATTATTTTTTTATATACAAATAAAAATAAATAACTTTATATTCCACTGGTTGTGTAACTTCTATAACACTTGTTTTGCTTATTTTAGAAACATATTTAGTAAAATTTTTATTAATATTATATATGATTTCCTGTAAATTGTTTCTTAGTTCATGGTTTTGTAGACCTGCTACCTTCCTCCCCTCTTTTGTAGAACTCACAGTTAACACCTCAAAAGTGATTAGAAACATATATTGGTTGATTCAAATATTCTCAGCAGGTGCCGCATAACATGATCACTCGTTATTAAAATCAGCTGCAGCGTCAAATCAAAATTTGTCAAAACAATGAATTTCATGTTGTTGAAAATCGGATATTAAATCATGACATTGGATATTAGAATTAATGTTTTTTATGTCCTATTTTGAGTCGATAGTTAATTCATCTTGCTGTTTCTAAAGTGCGTGCACCTAAATCTTTTATCTTGTTAAAATCTTGATATTTTTTTTTATTAGAGTCTCCGATTATAAGAATCATTTTTGTATTGAAAAATGTAGCCGTAATAAGCTATGCCTAGTGTCTGTCTGCTACTTGGAAAACTTTAAAGTTAAAAATAAAAAAAGTTCATAAACATTCGTCCAAGAGCCAAATAATACGTCAAATTTAATCACCCACTCCGTAGTATTACATTTATTAAATCTGCTTCAATTATTTCAACAATTTATTCTTCTTAGCTACTAATTTACTAAAATACATTACATATTAAATCATAACAAATATACACGTAATTGATTCACTGTTATTAAATAGTAGACATTATTTGTGTCCTACCGAATCATATAAATTCATAAATAATTGAATTTTCGGTAAGCAAGAAGTTTTCCTTCAGACACGTAATACGTCTTTTGCAAGATGCAATTCCTTAAAATAAAGAAATCAACTAATTGAATAGAAACAAATATCTTCAAATCAATTTTTGTTAAAGATGTCTGTAAGTAGCCATATTTCAGATTAGAAGTAAATTATTGGAAAACACAAAATGTTTTCCCACCATAGTTTGAATCTAAGATTATTTACCTAGTGCCAATAAAAATTCAGTTGGCATTTTTCAGAATTTCTTTTCTTAAGTATGGATTTATAATATGAATTACTGACTTGAAAGAAATTAAATGGCAATTGTTGCTTAAGTAGGAACTTCATCAGATTTAATATTGAAATTATTCGGTGAAATATCTTCAGTTTGGTGTTGGCTGTAAAAAAAACCACCCAATAATTGTTTAAAAAACAATTATGCTATTAAGTGATTACAATAAAATGTCACAACAAACTTATTGAAAATAATTAAGGATAATTGTATATTACAACTTCGTAAAAGCATTTAGCAACGTCCATCTCGTATTCCTGGAGTATTCTTCCAAATATATTTTCAAATTAAGTGTTTATTCATTAACATGAAACATATTTTATTTTCAATTAAGTTTAACATTATGTAATATATATTCAAGTGTACTTTGCATTTCAGTCACTTGTTTGGGTCACGTGAAATGTCTAATCAATTTTCACATTTTGGAACTTCTAATGAAATTTTCCTCTATACGTATATATTGTAGTTATGCGTTATGCGTGTAACTAGTTTTGAAAAGGAGACTGGCCATATATAGTGACAATTGTAGCCTACTGTTTTCTTTGTCTAATTATTAGAAGCTACTGAGATCAATACGAGATTAACTACGATTTATTTTTGTTTCTTCATGTATGAATTTTTCATAACTAGGGTTCAAGCAGTGTATTTTTTTAAATTTTCTCATTGTATTTAACAATAATACAGGAACCAAAATTTTTACATTTGAATTAATATTGCCTATAATATCATATCAAGGACAAGTTTTGCGGAAAATTGGTTGTGAATAATAAAGTTTTGAGTCTTAAGTATCTTTTGAAGATTTTTATTACTTGAAGTCAAAAACGTTTAATATTACTTATTCTCTTATGCTAATACTAGAGTTTACAATGTAATTTCCAATGATAACATCAAAAGAACTTTGTCTGGAATGAAATTATATCGTGAAGCATCGTTTACAATTAAATTTAAATTTAAATATCATCTCTCTAGGGAAAAGCTGAAACAAAATAATTGAATTTAAGACAGAGTTATTTTTACTGCTACTCTACAAATAAAAATATACTGGAGTTTTTTTATGTTTTTATACAAACCCATATATCGATTTTTATATGATTCTTTTCATGGTTTTACGACGACGTTAATGTCGCTAAGTAAGACCTCATTTAAGATTCGCGGCTGTTAACTAATAAAAAAAAATTCAACAGAACGAAAAATTATTTTTAAAAATTCGCAATTCAAATTTATTTTATACGTGACATATGACAATGACTTTGAAATTTAAATTGATTAGCTTTAAATGTTGAAATATTTCTTTTTAAAAATACCTCCACTCATGGATGGGAATAAAGTGTTCTTTTTATTTTTGTTTTATTCTAACGCAATGTGAAAGGAACATTTTATTAGAAATTCCTTGCTCTTGGCATACTTTACAGATGACGTAAATTCAGTGACGTACAAAAATTCGAAACAGAAACGCTTTCTTTATAAGTGATAAATAATAAAATTCGATATACCCATAATACATATTGGCTTATATAAGAGCTTTATCATAACATTTAGATATATCCAGGCTTACATCTTGGTAAAATTAAAATTACAATTTTATTGGTTTATAGTGTATTTTCTCATCAAGTTAATCTCGCGTTTCTGAAAATGTATATCAAACAAAATTTAATAATTTTATGTGCTATTTTTCACGCAATAAAATAAAGCAAAATTAACAATGCTTTATATATTATTTGTGCAAATGACATGCGTCCAATACAACAATGGAATTCCCGATAATTTTATTACTCTAACAATTTTAAAATAAAATAAATTTAAATCATTATCACAACTCGGTAAAAGTAAAAACACAATAAAAACTGTTTGAAACGGCTTCGCTTGGTAACAATTATATAAAATAAAACTTACAGAGCTTTGTTTATATTTTAGTTTAAAAATGGTTCTCTGGTACGTAGCAGGACATTTTGAAAACATTAACTGTTTTATTTTGCATTGCCACATATTCAAAATAAAATCGTTTTTTATATTTAAAAATCTTACAGATATCGAAATAAAACCACTTTAAAGTATATGTTGGCGCTTAATTAAATAAAATATCAGTCACTCTTTCGAGTGTATTTAAAGTTTTAATATTATAAAGTAGCTTAGATTTTGCTGATAATCAATATTTAAAATAAATAATTATTTAACTCTTATTATAAAAACTTTTGTGTGCTCCACTTATAAAGCCTATTGTTGGAATGAATAGGCTATGTCGTATCGTCTGTACAAGCAAAATAGGTCAATGTCATTGAAATGAAATTGACCTATTTGAGTGCACTCAGAATTGTTTCCTGGACTGTTGAAATATTTAATTTCGCAGAAGAAAATTTTTTACAATACATATGCCGTTAATTAATTATGATTATTGATTTGTATACGATATTATTAATGTTTCTTTGTTATAGTTATAAAATTTGAAAATGTAGCACATTATTATGATAAATGAATACCGATAAAATTTTATTACCTGCTAAATGGAATAGATATTGAATCGTGAAATGAATCTTGGATCTCATATTTTCAATTCAAGACCTCATCAATCTTAATTTTTCATGAATAATAGGAAGTCATCTCTGAATTGCAATTACTTGCTCAAGTTTTTTTCGTGTTCGTTGTGTTTAACTATCATTCTTAAACAAAAGAGATGCTTAATATAACATAGAATTTTTGCAAGACCGTCTGCGTTACTACATTATTAAATGATAATATTAACCGCTACAACTCCTATGTCGAGCCTGACTCGACATCGCATATCTTACGCCAACTCCTATGTCGAGTCTGACTCGACATTTGACGGCACATTTAAAAAATGAAATTACGATTATTTACAACCTTTTTTTTCTTTCAAAAACCATTTAATGATGTTTTACAGGGCTTATTTTGTCCGATTACTATATAAGGTATAATAAAACATAAATATTATAATGGCAATAAAACAATCAAAGCGGCAATGTCTAAGTGCGAATGCCGACCGTAAACAAACAATCTTTACACGTGCAGCTGTTCCCATTATCCTAGATCCATAAAGGATACCCAGTCTGCAGTTGTAACGCATCTGTGTTTCCGAAAATATATACTAGTAGTCATCATCATCATCAGCCGGGGTCGATCCACTGCTGGATAAAGGCCTCCCCCTGCTTTCTCTTTCAGGGGGGTTGTTTTGGACATAGCACACCACGCTGCCCAGGCGGGTTGGTGTGCGGTTTTCTGTCTAGGTTTTCCTTCCCATAGCCAAGAGAATACGGCACGCGCTGTTCCCAAGCGGTCACCCATCCAAGCACTATCCGCGTCCAATGCTGCTTAACTTCGGTGATCGGACGAAAACCGGTGCTTTCAACGTGGTATGGTCGTTGGCTAGTAGTAACACTGATAAATTACAAAATAATATGTATTTTGAGCTATGTTTTGTCAGATGTGATAAAAAAAACATACGTAAAAGCAATATTGTGTGATGTCAGAATGACGAGTAGCTGGTCTCGTAATATTTTAGATTGAACTATTTCATTTTGTTTCTTTGCTTTACATTATTAATTCTATAATAATAAAGATGCCACGAATTACAAAAAGAATTGCCACAACCAATAATGAGTTTGAAAGTAGTGAAGATGAATATATGTCTCAAGTTGAAAATGAAATCGATGTATTGGAAGACTATGCTAATACTGCAATTTCTGAACTAGAACTTTTACTCTCTATCGGGACTTTTGAGGAAGAAATTTTTCCTAGAGGAAGAAGAAGAAGAAGAAGAAGAGTTGTGAAACCTTTAGGTAACTATGAGTACAAGGACAGAAAGAGTCACTAACTCTCTTGGCTATCTCAATAGCAAATTTATGGAGCCTTATATATCTCAGGAAAATATATCTGTTGATGAGTCAAGAGTATCTTTCAAAGGGAAAATAAACTTTCTCATTTTATTGATTGAATTGGCATTCACTTGGTAGAACTCCATTATAACACGGTGAAAAAATAGCAATGTATTTTAGTTCTACAAACTTGTTACAAGTTTGTAGAACTAAAATACATTGCTATTTTTTCTTATTTTAACCTGAAAAAAAAACCAGAAAAATGGCGTCTTCGAGTTTATGTTTTAGCTGATTCCCGTAGCAGTAACATGTACTCATTTCTACCATATTATGGTAAAATCACCACGGAAGAGCTAATAAGACCCGAACTGTATTTTACTGGCCGGATTGTGATTCATTTCTACAAACAATTGCAAGATTCAATTCCGGATGCCACAGGATATTATATATTTACAATCAGATTAAATGTTATCTGAGCGGTACAATAATGACCAATCGTAAATGATTACCGGAACAAACTAAGAAACCAAAATTGGCTGTTGGACAAAAAATTGCACACAGGAAAGGAAATACATTAGTATTAGCGTGGCGTGACAAAAGGGTTGTTACTATGTTCAGCACAAAGCATAATTCTGCTTCTAAGTCAGCAAGGAGACGACCAAGAATCATTCTTCAAGGTGTAAGTCAGGATGACATAGATAAACCAAATGTTATTCTTGATTACAATATTAATATGGGCGGTGTGGATGTCGCTGACCAATATGCGACGTCGTATTGCTTCATGCGAAAGACGTTGAAGTGGTAGAGAAAACTATTTTTCTGTGGCTTAGAAACCTCAATAGTTAACTCGTATATATTGTACAAGGAATACACTACCAAAGCAAATATAAAACAAATACCCCATATAAAATTTTGAAAGGTTATACTTATAAATCTAATTGGAGACACACTACAAACGGCGCCATCGCCAGAACTCTCTGTAGTTCTGACGATGGCGTGAGCCGAAATAGCTATCAACTATATTTGTTTAAAATAACTTTGTAGAACTTAAATACATTTTTTTTTCACCGTGTTATAATGGAGTTCTACCAAGTGAATGCCAATTCAATCAATCACTAATTGGAGACGTTTGTGCACCTACATCAAAACCAGGGCGTCTTTCTACATGTGACGCTGAACAGCGCTTGAATGGACGCCGTTTCATATTTTTGAAAAAAAAAACATAAGGATTGCATAGTGTGTTTTAGCAGAAAGGTTCCAGGAGGAAGAAAAGAGACCACATACTTCTGCGACACTTGTGAGAGGAAACCTGGCCTTCACCCAGGGGAATGTTTTAAAAAATATCATACTTTCAAATGTTTTAAATAGTACATATTATTTTTAAAATATCATATTTTGAAATGATTTTTTTTTATTTGATAGATTGAAGCTTTGCAACCATGAAATAATTATAAAATATGTTATTAATTAATTAAAGCGTGTTTAGCGCCCATTTCATTCAAAGACGGTCGAATATTACGAAAATCTTAAAATTAATTAAGGAGTTGCTACAACGCTTTTTTGTTTTTTTTACGGAGTGCAAAGGGTTAACTGTACACATAATCCACCGTTGAACACACATATGTAAAATAATTTAAAAAAACGATATATCTAATAAAGTGATTAAACTGTCTAGTGAAAACTTGCTATTTATTTATTAACAACCATTGTGTAAAATGGCTATGACAAATGGTATAATATTATTAAATAACAAGAAAAGGTTGTGCGAAAATCCTCGCAAACCAATACACGTCTTTTAAGAATTTTCCCAATCTTTATGTCGCGAAAAATCATAATATTTTTTTTCTGAAAAACGTGACTGCACGTTTTTCTACGTGAAGTACTACGCCTCTACGCTGCGTAGCGCATCAGTAAATTCATGATTTGAACGTCATTTGATGAAATATTCAGTCACTCAATGACCAATACTATTTTCTAGTATTTTTAAATGCTTTCAGCTTTCGTTATTTGAGAGTAACCATCTTTCACATTTATTGAGCCACTTAAAGTTAAGCCCCGTAAGCGATTCGTTAAAAATACAGACAAAATATCTTAAATATATATCTTTAAGGCAACATTTTTATGATTAAATTTTACGTATAATATAATTTAAATTAAAGCACAGTTATATGTGTATATTTTTTGAACATTTTACATAATAAGTGATCTCTTTTTTATTGTCTTTTCACGGTCGGTGAAAGCTATTTTTGACTAAGCAGAAATTAAGTGAATTTCAAATAAACGTATTTTCATATTTATTTAAAAGATCCAAAAATATCGATATGCATGCAAGCTTTTAGATATACGTTTTTCATTCTCCTAAACAATTACAAAAGAATGGGCTCGTAACGTTTTTGAAATATACGATTTAATTATTCAATAGATTCTTACAAAAAGTTGATTTTGATCATTACCATCAACGCATACATCTTTTGAACACTTTATATTACACGGTTCTGTTGTCGACCTTTGACAATCGCTGAAATATTCAACAGCTAGATTAGTTCAATAATTATGTTATATTGAATGTTCAATCTATAGATTTAATTTTTCATTCTCCTTTACTCTTTTACGTGCTCTCAAAATAAAAACCATGATTTTTTTCAAAGAAACATACATATTTTAAACAATGAAAAAATCTCTTGTAATATTTTCCATGTCATATTGCTCGAGATTAGCTTACGATGTAATTATATAACATTCATTTTATATTGATCATTGCAAGGCTTTGTTGAAATTATCTCCAGAATTTATAATGATAACTTTATGATTGAAGGATTTTAATTTATAATGTCTACATACATAAAAACACGAAAGGCTGAATGAAAGTACTACTTCAAAAATAATAGTCAACAATTCAAATCAGTTAATTTTAACTCAAATTTGTGATTATTTCGTTTTAATAATATAGTAGAGCTATTCTTGTTATCAAGTGCCGTAGGAGTCACGGAAAACATTATTTTAGTTGTAAATAATAACACATTTACATCAAAAGTATGTTTGAAAAGATTGCACTACAATAATTTGTAAGAGTAATTTTGATGATGTTATCATAGGCGTCTTATAATTCGAAAATTTCCTATAAACGCACGAAAATAAATGTATATTAAATATCTGATATAATTCAGCCAGACTGCCGTCTTACATTTGAAAAGCGAGAAGCTTATCAAGACCTTTTTTAATAAAATCGTATTCCTATCTTGTCTTCTTTGTGAATTTAAATTTAATAATATGTTCAAAACATTTAAAAGCGCTCGCTTAAATATTATATTATACTTAAGTGAATTTAATATCAGCGCTCAACTGTACGTCGTGGAGTTACACTATTATAATATATTACTACTGTAAATTATTGAAAAATCAACGGTTGAATGCATTGTATAACAGTCAGCTTTCGTGATTAAAAGTTATTAAAGGTTTTTTAAATCTAGTAGAAAATATAGTTGATGTAAAATGTTATATGTAAAATATAGCAATAAGGATAATTGAAATTTGTTAGGTTATAGCAGCCATCTTCTTAAAGTGACATCTGTAAAATTTGTTGGCACTAACAATAAGTAACAAAACACTACGGCAAATTATTATGGAAAGTTAAAGGGTTGAACAGCATGTGTAAATTATCCATATTGGATGGACATTCTGAATGAGTGATTTAAGTGGGTGAAACTGGGCATTGAGATCGTGAGATTTAACGCATTTAGTCTTCATTCTATGGGGCAATCTTAAATAGCAATTATTTTCGAATAAGCCCCTAACACTTGACACCCTCAAAATCAACATAAAAAACGCTATCCAACAGATTCAACCAGATTCATGCGACAAAATCATTGAAAATAGGACCTCCCAAATAAATGATAATAACATCATAAAATATACTTTGAAATAAAAAACATGAGTGGTTATCTCAAACACTTCTTCTTCTTTTTATTCCTCTCCTCGTAGAAAGAAGGTTGGATATCATGGTATATACCCTCTCTCTATCCATGGTTGCCCTGAAAAGTGTTGTGGAGTCACATTGGTACCATCCACGAAGATTACCCATCCGCGAGATGCGTCGTCTACCAACGCTTCTTTTCCCTTGTACTCTCCCCTGCACTATGAGCTGTATGAATTCATATTTCGGATTTCTCATCACATGACCCAGGTATTCGAGTTTTCTGCGCTTCACAATGCTTAATACCACTTGTTTTCTCTTCACTCTATTCAATACTTCTTCATTTCGGACTCTGTCCATCCAGGGAATCCTTAATGTTCTCCTGAAACACCACATTTCGAATACTGCTAGCTTTTTCTCTGTGGCTTGTGTCATGTTCCAGGATTCGACCCCATAAAGAAGTACTGATATAACGTAGCAGTATAGAATTCTCATCCTTAAGTCATGATTGAAATCTCTATTGCAGAGGAGATCACGCATCTTGAAGAAAGCGTTTCGTGTCATCTCTATTCTGATTTTAATCTCTTGTGAATGGTCCCATTGGTCGTTCAGCCAGCATCCTAAATATTTATATTGATGCACTAGTTCAATGTTTTTATCATTTATTTTTAGTGGCATGGGAGGCATTTCCAGTTTTTTGTTTTTGGTAATAATCATAAATTTTGTCTTCGCTGCGTTCATACTTAACCCACTGTTATTACTAGCCGCATTAACTTTATCGATTAATTTTTGCAAGCTTTCCATGCCGTCCGTAAGAATGACTGTGTCGTCAGCATAACGAATGTTATTAATAGTCTGCCCATTTATGGTTATCCCATCTGAAACCTCATCCAGTGCCTCTCTGAATATATTTTCCGAGTATATGTTGAAAAGGATCGGGGACAGTATGCATTCTTGTCGTACCCCTCTGTGTATTTCTATGTCTGTTGTCAGAGTGTCATCGACCTTGACTATAGCTTTTTGGTGCCAATAGAGATTTTTGATAATTCTAATATCTTTATTGTCAAGACCATTTTCGACTAAAGTTTCTATTAGGTTTGAATGTTGAACTCTGTCAAAAGCTTTTTCAAAATCGATGAAACAGGCATATATGTCTAAATTCATGTCATGACATTTTTCTCCTAGCATTTTTATACAGCACAGAGCTTCTCTGGTGCCATATCCATTTCTGAACCCAAACTGTGTTCTACTAATATTTTCCTCGCATTTTTTATATATTCTACCATGTATTATCCGTAGAAAATTTTTTAGTAGATGACTCATGAGACTAATGGTTCTGTGATCACTACATTTTCTAGCATTCACCTTTTTTGGGAGGGCGATGAATGTAGACTTTAACCAAATTTCTGGTATAATCCCTGTATCATATATTTTATTGAATAGCTTTACAAGAATATTCATTCCATTATTGTCTATTAATTTAATCAATTCGGTTAAAATTTCATCCGGCCCCGGGGCTTTTCTTGGTTTTGCTAGATGTATAGCATTTATCACTTCTGATTTCAATATTTCTGGTCCCGTGTCCTCATTTGGTATTTCGAAATAGCCTGGTCGTTCATCATCAAATCTTTTATATATTCATTCCATCTTTCTAATTTATCTTCAATTTCGGTAATTATATTATCATTTCTATCAGTAATAATAGATATGGGACGGTTTTTATGAATTGATTTTTTTGTGAACGTTGAATGCATCATATTTTCGTCGGAGAGATTCAATTTCTGCACATTGTTCTTTCATCCATTATTCTTTGGCTTTACGGATCTTTGTTCTTATAATCTTATTTTTTTCATAGTACATGTTAGGATCCTTATTTTTCCAAATTCTTCTTTCTTCCATCAACAGCAGTATTTCATCGTTCATCCAATGTTTTCTTCTTCTTTCTCTTCCTCCTTTCAAGTTTTCTTTAGTGGTTTTAGTAATAAGCGTGCATATGCATTCATTTACATCGGTTACATTTTCATAGTTGACTGTTTCTGCTAAAGTTTGGAATCCTTCTTGTAACTGTTCCTTCACCAAGCTGTGTGTATCTTTGTCCTTTGGCTTTTCTTTATGTGTTGATTTTTCATCTTTTTGTGGACTTTTTTCTACCTTAGATTGATTTTTGCAACAACTGGGTTATGATCAGATCCTACATCAGCTCCAGGGTATGTCTTAACAGCTTTCACACAGTTCTTGAATCTTTGATTTATTATTATGAAGTCTATCTGGTTTCTAACTATGTTATTATTATGTGTCATATCACGAGGGGATGTCCACGTATATAAACTCCTCGGTGGTAACTTAAACAAAGTATTTAGGACTGTCATATCCTCCTCCTGGCAGAATTGTACTAATCTGTCCCCTCTCTCATTTCGGACTCCCAAGCCATATTCTCCAACGTTATTATTTACTTTCCCTTCACCTATTTTTGCATTGAAGTCGCCCATAATGATGTTAACGTCATGTTTTTTCGTAAGTTTCATCATTTGTCGGATTTCTTGATAGAATTCTTCAACTTCTTGCTCTTCTTTATCTGCAGTGGGGGCGTATATTTGAATAATATTCATGTCAGCCGGGCTTGCTTTTAGTTGTATTAGCATGACTCTGTCCGATAGCGGGATAAAGTTTTTGACTGCTGTTCTCACTTCTTTATTTACTATAATTGCTACACCACAATGATGTCGGTTGTCTTTGCTGCCAGAGAAGAACATAGTTTCGCCACTTTCTGAAGAACATTGACCTGTTCCCGGCCATCTGTGCTCACATATTCCTAGTATATTCAGGTTTAATCTTTTCATTTCTTGTATCGTGTTTTGAAATTTACCTGCTTCGTACATTGTTCGGACGTTCCATGCTGCTAATTTCATGATTGACCCAGAGATTCTTAGCACCCTCTGACCATCTAAAGCCTGCCGGGGACTGAGGGCCGAGGCTTTATTTTTGTCAAACATGATATTTACTTGGAACATTTAATGTGGTGGTTTTCCGTTGCCTTCCACATCGCAGTTACACAGCTGTACCGTCGTCACAACTCCGCCTGTGTATGTCTGGTTCTAAGCTTTTTCGATTTCAATGACCTTCAACCATAGCCCAGTACTGGTAAGTGCTGCTGCTCACTACCAGGGATTTGAAAGATTTGCCTTCTCTTAGATGAGTTGCCTTTCTAGGCTTACGAGACTCACCTTCCCGGTCTGTTGGTCCGCGAGAGGTATTTTATTTCCCTCCTACCATCCATATCTGGTGAGCTTTCCCCTATTCGCCACCTGGGGACGCGGTCTCTAGGGGTTCCAGACTCTCCCGTGAGATCTCAAACACAACTTGTTTTATTAACATTTTAACAAATTTCGAACACCTCTATTGAAATATCCATTATAAATTAACGATAATATGAATTTAAATTTTTAAAAAGTATTCAGAGTTGAAATTCAGTTCCATCTATCTATCTATTGTATATATATAAAAATGAATGTCTGTCGGTCTGTCCTTTATGAATTCCTACACCATGAATCCAATTGCGATAAAACTTTGTCGAATTATTGCTTAGACTACCGGGCAAATGATAAGATACTCAGAATTAGATTTGATTACAAAAATTAATTGATTATTTACAAAAAACATGTTTTCATTCAAGACTATTGTATAATAATACAGAACGACCATTCATGAAACATTGTATCCATAGCAACGCTGTCACATGCACTCGCCTGTAGGTATTTTAAGTAGGTACTGAATATTTTGAAACAAAATTCGATTTTCGAATAAATTATTTTAATGTTTGATTTTTTACCGACTTCTTTTGTTTTAGTTTTATGTCGCATGACACGTTCTGTCAATTGAAATAAATATTACGTATAAATCGTGTGTGATATAGAAAGAGTTAATTTTACAATTCCTATAATAGTATTATATCAATCAATTTTTTTATTTTTCACAAGAGAATTTCAAAACGTAACATTCACTGTGAAATCAATTATGCCATCCAAACGAAAAGCAATAGGTCAGAGTACAACTCAAGAACGAAAGAAAAGGACATCACGAGCTTCAGAAACAGTCGAGCAACGGAGAGCAAGATTGGAAACAGATCGAGTTCACACTGCTAAAGCCCGTTCATCTGAAACAGATAAACAAAGGGAAGCAAGATTGGAAACAGATCGAGTACGCGTAGATAAACCATAGTGCTTTCCATTACGATCCTAATTATGACTACAGTCTGCACCCAAGTGTTGTTATTGGCAAAATGGACAAATTATGCGTGTATTGTAGTGCCTTTAAATTTAAAAATGAAACACTAGGAATGTGCTGCGCGAGTGGAAAAGTGAAATTGCCAGAATTACATTCACCGCCCGAACCATTATTAACGTTGGTATCGGGTGATACAAGTGAATCAAAACATTTCTTGACAAACATATGAAAGTACAATTCAAGTTTCCAAATGACATCTTTTGGTGCAACCAATATCGTGCGCGAAGATTACATGCCAACATTTAAAGTGCAACGACAAATTTATCATCGTGCAGTATCATTACTACCACTGCCGAACGCAAATCATAAATTTCTTCAAATTTATTTCATGGGAAACACTGACAAACAAATTAACCAACGTTGTCAATTCAATACGGGTACTAAACGAGAAATAGTCGCTCAATTACAAACTTTATTTGACCAGAACAACAAATTAATAAAATTAATCAGAACTGCTCTCGAACAAATGCCATCTGATGATTACAAAGTTGTAATTAGAGCTGACAAAGTACCTGTGAGTCAACACGAAAGACACCAACATATGATGAAGTAGCGATCGTTATAGTTGGTGAAGAATTTAACTCGCGTGATATCATTCTTCATCGTAGAAATGGTCATGTTCAGCAAGTTTCAGAAACGCATCGATCGTACGATGGATTGCAATATCCGATTTTATTTTGGCAAGGAGAAGACGGATACCATTTCAACATCCCGTTGAAAAATCCACAAACTGATGAGGAAACGAATAAGAAAGTCAGTGCCATGAATTACTATTATTCATATCGATTGATGATTTGTGAAAACGCTGAAAATCATATCTTAAAATGTCGACATTTGTTCCATCAATACATTGTCGATATGTACGCGAAAATAGAAACTGAACAACTCCTCTACATTCGATTAATTCAAACCAGGTTGCGTTTCGAAGAATATATTCATTTACGCGATGCAGTTGTTAATGATGGCAATGTGAATCCCAATGATTTGGGGAAAATGGTTATACTTCCGGCCACATTTACAGGAAGTCAACGTCACATGCATAAATACGCACAAGATGCAATGACGTATGTTCGGGCATATTGCCGTCCAGATTTTTTATTACATTTACCTGTAATCCGATGTGGGAAGATATAACACAACTTTTATTACCTGGACAATCATCATTAGATCGTCATGATATTTGCGCACGGGTGTTTAAACAAAAACTCAAATCTTTAATGGATTTCATTGTCAAGCGTCATGTTTTTGGAGAGACACGCTGTTGGATGTATTCAATTGAATGGCAAAAAAGAGGATTACCACACGCTCATATTTTGATTTGGTTGATCGAAAAAGTCACACCTGATAAAATTGATCAAGTCATCTCAGCAGAAATACAAGGTGTCAACATTGATCACAAATTGTTTGAAGACGTCACTAAAAACATGGTTCATGGTCCATGTAGCTTACTCAACAACAATTCAGCATGCATGTCTGATGGAAAATGCACCAAACGATACCCAAAAAACTTATTAGCCGAGACTATCACTGGCAATGACGGATATCCACTTTATCGTCGATGATCGACTGAAAATGGTGGCAAATCCATCAGATTAAAAGTGCGAAACAATGACGTTAAAGTTGATAATCGTTGGATTGTACCGTATTTACCGCTTCTCTCGAAAACTTACAAAGCAAACATCAATGTCGAGTATTGTAATTTGGTGAAATCCATCAAATACATTTGTTAATATGTCAACAAAGGAAGCAACATGGCAGTTTTTTGGAGTGGGAGATTCAACTGCATCTATCGATGAAATCAACCAATATCAACTGGGACGCTACATTAGTAGCAATGAAGCAATATGGCGCATTTTATCATTTCCAATTCACGAACGACATCCACCAGTTACTCATTTGGCAGTTCACCTTGCAAATGGACAGCGAGTGTACATCACAACAGAAAATGCATTTGTAAGAGCATTGTCACCACAGCCAACAACGTTAACTGCATTTTTCTTATTGTGTAGGGATGATATGTTTGCAAAGAAGCTACTTTACTCTGAAGTGCCAACATTCTACAGATGGAATGCATCGGAAAAAAATTTCAACGTCGCAAACAAGGTAATTCAGTTGAAGGACATTACAATGTATATTCAACCGACGCATTAGGCCGTCTGTACACTGTTCACCCAAATAATGCAGAATGCTTTTAATTGCGATTACTGTTAATCAACATACGTGGACCGAGATCCTTCCGAGAATTGAGAACAGTAAACGGTCGAATATGTGTCACTTATCGTGAAGCTTGCCTCGAATTAAATCTTCTAGAAAACGATGCACATTGGGACACTTCACTCGCCGATTCATCGAATACTGCTCACCCACAACAAATACGTGCGTTATTCGCAGTAATATTAACAATTTGCTTTCCATCCAATCCAAATGATCTTTGGGAAAAATACAAAGACTACATGAGTGAAGATATTTTACATAGTTTGCGTGCAACAATTCAAAATCCACACGTTCAATTCACACCAAACGTTTATAATGAGGCATTGCTATTGATTGAGGACATATGTTTAGTAATCGCTAACAAATCATTGGTACAATTGGGAATGGCTACGCTGAATCGATATGAAAACGACTGACGTGATCGTGATTCCAACGAGAAACACGCTTTGATGTGGATGAATTGGGTAAATTTGTTAAAACGAATCTTCCTAAATTGGTTCCAGATCAACGTATAGTGTATGACACAATTATGGATGCAATTACTACTCAAAGTGGTGGATTTTATTTCCTAGATGCACCCGGAGGCACAGGTAAAACCTTCATCACGAAAGAACATTGCACTAGCAATCGCATCATCTGGAATTGCAGCAACTCTTTTGGATGGTGGCCGAACAGCGCATTCACAACTGAAATTGCCATTGAATATGCAAATAATTGAGACACCAACATGCAATATCAACAAAAATTCTTATACGGGCAAACTACTCACATCATGTAAAATTATTGTATGCGATGAATGTACTATGGCACACAAAAAATCATCGGAAGCACTTCATTGCACACTAAAAGATTTGAGAGGAAATGAGCAACTTTTAGGTGGCGCACTACTTTTATTGTCTGGTGATTATCGACAAACTCTACCTGTTATATCACGTTCAACAGTAGCCGATGAACTTAATGCATGTCTCAAATTATCCGTTTTATGGCGATACGTACATACATTCAGCAATTGTTGGATATGGGAAATTGGAAAATGGCAATAGAAGAATCCACACAGTGTATCACATTGCCAGCAAATTTCTGTAAAATAACCGCAACCATAGACGAATTGATTCACAAAGTTTTTCCAAATATTGCACACGATCATAAAAGTCATCAATGGCTCAGTGCACGTGCTATATTAGCAGCCAAAAACAAGGATGTCAATGCAATCAATTTCAGCATACTAAATGAAATACTAGGAGAAGCAACAACGTATAAGTCAATCGATACTATAATGAATCAAGACGAAGTCGTCAATTATCCAACAGAATTTTTGAATTCACTTAATTTGCCAGGCATGCCGCCGCATGTTTTAACATTGAAAATTGGCGTGCCTATCATTCTTCTCCGAAACATAAATCCACCACAACTTTTTAACGGTATCAGGCTTTCAGTAAGAAAAATGATGAACAATATTATTGAAGCTACAATTTTAAACGGGAAATCAAAGGAGAAGATGTACTGTTGCCACGCATCCCAATGATTCTGACAGATATGCCATTTGAATTTAAACGTCTGCAGTTTCCAGTGCGAGTTGCCTTTGCAATGACCATCAATAAGGCACAAGGACAGTCGTTACAAGTGTGTGGACTAAATTTAGAAAATCCATGCTCCTCACAATGACAACTGTATGTGGCCTGCTCACGCGTTGGAAAACCTTCTGATTTATTTGTGTACGCACCAGATAGAAAAACAATAAACATTGTGTATCCAAAAGCACTCCAATAAATAAAAACACATACGGCCACCACTGTCAAATTTAGGTAAACAAAACATAACCTATGCTTATCGCTTTTAATTGGCTCCGATCTTGCCTCAAGTCCGACTTATCCAATCGAAAGGCGAGAGCCTCCCGACGTGGCGCTTCCATAAAGTCGCGGTTTCTTTTTTTGAGTGGCATTGCAACGCATGCCGGGTACACGCTAGTTTGAAATAAAAATATCGTTTGCGATTCAGAAAAAAAAACACGTAAAAGAGTGATCTTCTTGCAACTCATCAACTTAACGCTGATTTTACTTGTATATTTTGGGCTACTGTCAATATAGAAAAACAGGTATTTGTGAAAAAGAAATATTTATACGTTTATTGGTATTATTGATATTACAAACCCTTGTTTATATAAATTTTGAAAAATGATATTTAAATTTAATCTTAGAATAATTGTAACGTTTCAATATAGCATATTGCTAACTAATTTATGTCGGGAAATTCTATTCAGTATTTACTCAGACAATGCTCGCAATACAACCGCATGACATACAAATACATAATTGATTTTTTAAAGATCCTTCTACGCCATGAAATATAGAGGGATCTACAGCGTAGAGGTTAGACAGATGTTTCATTTTATTGTGATTGTGGCAAATTTAATACCAACATAAACAGAAATTTCAATTTTATTGAAAATAGTGTTTTCAGATTTTCTTTGTAAAATTATCTGTGTGTTATTATTTTTCGTTTAATATCCAATAGCATTATGGTTCATAATGCAACAATGCAAACATTGTTTAAGACAAAGGGGAGCCTGGGTTCTCTTATGTACCCAAGTGCATCATTTTTACTGAATTTCGATGTCGCCGTTCAAAATTTAGCATTGATCAATTAAAAAAGCATTCTAGCAACAACAAAAAAATCGTGCACCCATATTTTAAGAGTAATTGATTTTTTTATACTTTTTATGAAATAGTAATGCTATATTTTGAATTGGCAAAGATCGGTTTCGATCGTCACAATTATAATAAATATTACAAATTTCTACTGTTTGTGTTAAAGTGCAATTTCTTCGAATGAAAAGTTTTTGAGATTCACATATTTGACATGGAATTTGCGTTTGAAACTATTTATAATATCCGGAATAAAAAAACAAGCTACTTTGTTTCCATAAGAATCACTTGATTGGTATCCAAAGACATTTTTTATTGATAAAATAGATAAAAACTAAAGTCTAAGACGCACGATCAACAGTTTTCTTCGGCAGAGGTGATTGTACTTGACACGATATCGTTAAGTTGGGTCGGGGAATGCGGGGGCGAGGGGACCTGTTGCTGAAGCCCCCGAGCCCCTCTTGAATTTTCAACGCCCCTAGCACAACAAAACCCAGTCGAATCGCACCGCTTTTCCTCCGTCCCCGCCCGATCATAGGAGAAAGTGAGCTCACAAAGATCCTAACCAGTCCTGCGTTGATACTCCCGCCAGAAACAACGTGGCAACATTGCGCTAGACAATATCACATCGTTCGATTTTTAAAATAATAATCGCATTTTATTTGACTCAGATAATAGAGTGGCCGTAGTCTGGCGCGAATAAATAAAAAATATTTACCTTTTATTTACTATTCACTTCAGTTGTCTTTGATATTTTTGTAACTAGACACGCTGCCGTCGCCGTATGTGTGTGTCATTCAGGTGTAAACAACGACCGCCAAAGGTCAATATTGACATTCGACAAGGGCTACCAGATTGACAGGTTTTTGGTTTTTGATTGATGTTGTGTCAACTGAATTATAAATCAAACATTACACCGGGGTTTTCATTACTTAAAACATTCAAATTACGCATTTTAATTTCGATTTTACTGTTTTGTCAACCATACACTTTTTTTTGTTATTCATTTTTTAAATTGTGACGACACAGTATATAAATTTCACCTTTAAAATAATTACTTAAATTTAGTACATTAGTTTAATTTTAATTAATTACTTAAATTTAATAAATTAGTTTATATTTCAATCAGTACTATAATATATATTACAACAAGTTTTTTTATACTTAAAATTTATGTTGCGAAACAATTACTATCATTCACACTACCCTGAAAACAAAACTAACAATGTGATATAATTATTTTTCATAATTTTGGTCATTAATATATTTTGCAATTTCAAAATATTGTGTAACTATATCGTGACTCGTACTCTTTATTTTTTAAATTTTAACTATAACGGCTGCTGTCGCTTTATTTCTTATATGTAGTAATTTAACATTGTTTTATTTATATACGACGAATCAATTTTTTTAAAAATGTCATAAAACCATATTTTAAAATTTAATTTCACAGTAAATTCATTATTTTTATGATTGTAAAAAAAACACATAATTTTAAAATGTGTTTGGTTCCGTTAAAGATAAAAAAAATATACAGTAATGATAGCATATGTTAGATAATAGAGCAGATAATATTTTTAAATATAATAATTGAGATTGAAAGCTAAAGTTTTAACGGTAGCTTACATTAATGCAATGAAATAATTAGATATTTTCTATTTGGAAATTAGCTTTTTTAAACGAAAAAATATAATATCCTATTAATGATTAAAAAATTTATTTTGATGAAATAAAATGATTCTTTTAAAATCTTGTTTTTTTCGTTAAATGATTGTATGGCTTTTATCATTTACTCACATAGGTAAAGTATAATAAAAGATAACTTAATTTTTTGACACTTAAATTTTTCACGTCGATGATGAAATAAAATTAAAACAGGAAATTTTACAAAAAGTTTTTAGGTTCGTTAAAATATCCAACCCTTTGAAGCCACAATTTTTTTTCTTAGAAACAATATGGACCTCTTTCTTGAGGTTTCCGCGTTTTATAATAATCGAGGTGTAATTTTTATGGTTTTGAACCTGGTACTGGGATCATAAGCCAGAGAAAAGAACAATGACTCTCCTTTCCGATAATTAACAACTTGTGAGATCCGTAAATATTAAAAATCTTACATGGAACTAGCACGATCAGGTGATAAATGTCTTCTTCTACCATGCATTTTTTTAATAATGTGACTATAGATATAATATAACATTAGTTTTTTATATGACACCGTTATCAGACTGACTAGAGAGTTGACTTATTCTTCTACTTCTTCCAATTCAATTATAGATAAATGAAAAATTGTTTTATTGTGCACATATTTCTGTAAATATATTTGTTTATTGTCTGTACTGGGTCTCTTTGTTCTTTAACTGATTTGATTATTTTAAAAAATACTGCTTGTTAATAATATCAATGAGCTTTCACTAAAAAAAACAGAGGGTAACAACAATAGTTTTGTTTTTGAATATTAAAAAAAATATACTTTAGGTTTTATTGAAACTGTCGAAAAATTACCGCTAAAAATCCTTTTAAAGTCATTTTTATTGTTTTCTGTTCAAGAAAACTTCCTCAATAATTCATTTCATATATTGAATGTTTAGCTAACTATATATTCGATTTCTTTTACAAAGATCAAAAAAAAAAAAACAAATCGCCCAAGCAACTGAAAATTTGAACGGCTTTTTATTCTAAACGCTTTTTAAGAAATCCCATTTCAGAAAGCCATTCTTTCAATTTGTTCGCCGGATCCCTAGCGACATCCAAGAATTCAAAGATACCCTGCAAGCCTTTATGTTTTAGTGCTTTTTAGATCATTGTATTCGTAAAACAAATATAAAAAAAAACTATAACGTGATTAAAATTCTTCAGATTTTAATTTCTCAAATATTGTTGAACTTCATATTTTTTACGGAAAACATAGCAATTATAGCAAATATTTATTAAAAATTTAAGCTTTGGACCACAAATGAAGTATATTCAGAAGTGTTTATAAACCAAAATTGTAATTTTTCATTCACTGTATCTATTTTTAGAGGATAATATTTTCAAGAATTGGTTTTAAAAATTACATAAAGCTATAATTTTCACAATTTTGCATCGAATGATTGGTGGTTCATTTAACTAGTATTTCGAAGGAAAAATTGCTGAAACGTAAATGAACGGTTTGAGAATATTTTTAAATTTATCTTTTGTTTTGACGATTTGATAAAAACGAACCTTGCTTACATAGTTTATTTTGAATAACAACTAACGACAATAATTTTCAACAATCTTGTTCTCGATTAACTTTAAATTATCCAGTAGATATATATCCTTTTAAAAAACAGTCACCAAGGCTAGCGATAGTTTTTGTTGTTGGCATACCTGATACCTATAAATATAGTAAAAAGAATAGCAAAATTTTTATCAATCTGCCAGTGTTTTTGCGAGAAACAAATAATTAATTATATTCCATACAAATAACAAGACGTCTACATTTGAAAAATCGTAACGTTATCTTATTTTATTTTTAATTATTATTAAATTCTAATAGATAGCATTTTTCATATATGGAGTAATCCTAGATATTTGAAAAAGAAAAATGTCGATTTAATAATAAGTATTAATTGAATCTATACATTTCCAATAAGACGCAAACTCAATGAATGGCCGCGACATTAATTTACCTTTGATAAATTTAATTCAAAAAGCAGACAATTTTGATATGAAGTAAAACATTTTTATATTTTAGATAGGATCATTTTCTTTTTCATTTGTTCAATATATGTTGCGATTCGAATGATTAGTCGATAATTAGTCATTATATTTTTTTTAATAAATATAATGAAATAATACTCTTGCATGAGCTAGTTTAATTTGAAGAAATAATATATTTTATTTATGAAATTCATTTCTGCACGATGTAGAAAATGTCTTCCTAATAAAGATATCAACGAAATATTTTCTGCGAGAACTACTGATCGTTACTCATATGTTCAGCCTCTCTTTTTTTTAAAAAAGAATCGATGAAAACAGGACTAAGATACAACTAAAGATTGTATAATCGCTCCCATTACGCTCTCTTTTTCGAATAAGTTAGGGTGCTAATAAAACACAAAAAAATGCAATTATCTCGGTTACGAATCTTATGAGCTCAAATTCTAGTACGGAAAGTTTCTGTTTGTATCCATAAAATCAGACGCATGAAACAAACAATTATTTCTGTCCTAGCCCTTTAGTTTTTTTAGCCCTTTAGCCTAGTCCTATACCACTCTCTTTTTGTAAAATTACTATAAACTAAACAATAAGCAGTTATCGTAGAAAATATTCAGTTAGGATAGCTTCATAAAGAGACCATGTGCCCTATATAAAGGCCAGATATAATTTAAGCAAAGATAGGTTTGTAATGTAATATTTGCAACCTAAACTATTTTTTTATCACACGGTGAAAAAATAGCAATGTATTTTAGTTCTACAAAATTATTTTTAACAAATATAGTTGATAGCTATTTCGGCTCACGCCATCGTCAGAACTAGTTTAGAACTTAGTTCTGACGATGGCGTGAGCCGAAATAACTATCAACTATATTTGTTAAAAATAATTTTGTAGAACTAAAATACATTGCTATTTTTTCACCGTGTTATAATGGAGTTCTACCAAGTGAATGCCAATTCAATCAATATATTTTTTTATCCATCTTTAAGGATTTGATAGAAACGAAGGTAGATGAATAATTCTTGAATCTTGATGTATCTAAGTGATAATAATCGTTCTTTTTTGTGGTGGTGTCTACAAACTCAAATTACAGAACGTTCTTTGGGAGACTATAATATGACATACCTTAAATTGCATCAACATAATTACTCAACGCCGTATCTCCGTACTTCTATCGCTACTCAATTCATATAATATAGCTTTAACGAATCAACAAAGACAAATGTTTATACATTGCGTTGAAAACGTGTTTTGCTTCGACGAAGACGTATTTTTGTCCTATTAAAGTTTTTTTTGTGTTTGAATTATTTGTCGTGATTAAAAAATATTCAGATATATATATTTTAAAATATTACCTTACTTCCAGAACGCTGTTCATTTCTAATGCACCGTGTGGCCTTTAGTCCAAGCCAGTTGTAAAACATAAAAATAAATAAAGAGTTGTTCTCATTGTAATTATTATATTTGATAGCTTGACAAACTAATTAACAGGATCGTGGCGGGTACAATGTTTGATTATGAAAAATTAAATAGAATTTTATTCTCTATTTCACTCTTACTTTGTATAATTTGAAAAAGCACTTCGTTTGCAATACGCATCTTCCTTGTTTGCCGCGACGCATAAAGTAAGTCGCTTTCGGAAATCACGAAGACTTTTCATTATTTTATAGTGCAATGCATAAAAGATTGCTTTCATTTCCGTCTCAAGAGATTTTCTCTTTGGAAAATGAACCGTCCGTGAGAAATCTCTGTTAACATAACGCTATACTTATAAACGAGGTCAGTGAAATGGGCACAACCCTCCCTGAATACACTCCATATTGATATAACCAAAAATCATCTCCGATATTCCTTTTCTTCAGTTTAGGGGTTCAGCGATTGAAACATATTGTAAGATACCAAACATTTTTAAGACAATATCTTAAATGATATCATCGTATACTAACACTGTTCACATACTTACGTACTTAACATGTTCTATTTGACAAACAATAATTTGAGAGGGCAATAAGTCTACTAAATTTATTCAACTCTCAAAACTTATTCAAAGCTAGGATGCCACGGTCTTTTACAACAGTATACAATATTATACAAATAAAAACATTTTTTTTAGTTTTGAATTTTACTCGTAGTATCCTCGGTCCCAACTTCTACAGTTCGGATCATGGCTTTGATATTATTATACAGTCTCTAATATTTGAAAAAAAACCTATAATGAATTTATCGTTTTGTTTATATTTTCTTGATTTAAAAATTCTATGCTAGTTTTTTCAATGGCATAAGACTCTTCCAGTTGATACAAATTATTTTTTCTATTGTTATAATAAATGAAGTTCAAAATCTTGCTCAAACATTCTTTCAAAGTCATTCATAACAATAAAAATTAAAATGATATATTTAGTTGAATAGGAATTTAAGCCTAAACAAACGTTCGTTATACCTGAAAATATGAACGATTCTTGGGAAATATTGTTTCTTTATATTACCTATACGATAAATTTTTGTAAAACTAATCCACCTTATATTTATTAATATAATAAAAAAAGCAATAGCCCTAATTATTTTTTTAATATGCACTGGCTCAAGTCTATAGCAATTTTCACAGAAAATTATAAAAAGTTGATTTGAACGCAATCACCAATAAGGCTCAAAAATACACCTCAAAATTTACGTTAATTAAATTATTACTACGTCTTGTAATTACAAGGAAAAACGCTTTCAAAATAGCTATCCCTTATAACAATACTCTTCAACAAACAAATTAAAGTTTATGGTTCGCCTCAAAAATATTTATATATAAGTAATTAACTTTAAAAGTCCACTTTCATCACGGCAAGAGCATATATATTGTAACATGTCGACATTCTCTGAGTTATCATTCAGCCTTCTATGTTATATAAGAAGATATTTGGGCGCCTTATCACGACATAATCCCGAACATTAGGTCTGTATCACGTCTATTGTAGTATACAAAATTAGATTTTCACGTCGAAACAGAGCGATTTTCCGTTTCATGTGAGAACCTTCTTACGTCCCTTTATTATCAGGATTAAGTGAATGAAAACTTACTTGATTATTTTCAATTGAAATACTTTTCACCCGATCGCAAAATTTTTCTAGTTTACTAAAAGATTCAAACATAGTTTCAGCTGTTTATTTTAAGTACACACTTTAAAGCAAATCATTTCAAATTAATAATTTCAATTATTGATTGAATTGGCATTCACTTGGTAGAACTCCATTATAACACGGTGAAAAAAATAGCAATGTATTTTAGTTCTACAAAATTATTATTCTGACGATGGCGTGAGCCGAAATAGCTATCAACTGAAATATTAAAAATACTATCTTAAAAATTAAAAAATTTTAAAACTAAAATACATTGCTGACGTGTTAAATTATGATTAACATTTTTCCATGTGATTTTTATACAATTTTATCGCAATAAGTATTTTATTTAAAAAAATTCATAATTGATTAGAGAACGAAATTTTTATTTCACATGAAATACTTATAAACAACTGTAAGAAGTATATATTTAAAATTTATCATGTAAAATAAAACAAAACCCTAATGTACTAACTGCGAGTTTGTATGATTTGCCAAAGAAATAATGTTTTGTTTGTTTAAATATAATGTCTGTCCACAACGACGTGGCATTTGACTAATTCAAAGAGATAATCAGGACGGATCTTTTTCAACTCGAGTATATTGACTGATAAAATAAATAAATGCAAACAGAGTTATCTTACGTGACTTTCTTTTTGAAATGAAAAATAAATGGCGGTGTACTGTTTTTACAACGAGACACAAATAATTTTTATTATTTATATTAATGGAAAATTTCCTACTGACAACAGTCACGGGAAAAATAATAACTAATTGAGATGTACTAATATCGTATAGGTCGTATTTATAGTGCGATGCTGTTCAACATCAATTTGACAAATAGCAGAGCTGGATTTGTTTTCCAGTCGCTTAAATCGAATAAAAATTTTAAATATTAAAACAAATATGTACTACTTATGATATACAAATATATATATGCATATTACTCACGACTTTTTCACAAATTGTTCGATTACAATTTCAACCTTTGTTGAAATTAAGGTTAAAGACGCTACTTATAACATAACCACTGCTCACATAAAACATTTCAATGGTATTACACGTAATTAAATAAATCACACTCACCTTTTATCATTCGTATTAGTTATAAAGATGAATCTATGTAGAAAAATAAAAATCCACAGTGAAAAGTATGAAATAGAGGAAACGATTATTGACGTAATAACAATTTAACCTCTTATTTTAGTGATCACAAAATTTTTGGAGGCTTATTACATAAATGACTTTTTAAAGAGCACCATTTTGTATTATACATTTTGCAAACTATTCGTGTAATGGTGCGGTGTTGTGCTTCATTAACACGGTAGTCAGGGTTCTGACTGAACAAGATGAGTGGCTTAGGACCTGCTGGATGCTGGGTGGCACACCGCAGGCTGGAAAGTTGGGCGCGAGCAGCAAGAGAAAGGTCTTGCTCAGCCTCAAGTGGTCCCGGAACCAGTTCTACAGACAGCCTTGGAGAGGTATATTTTCAATTTCATTTATGTATTTTTCTTTTTATATCCAATCTCCAGTAACATAGCTGATACCGCAAAGACCAATGATGATATTGAATGAATCCTCGACAAGATTTACATTATATTTGACTGCAAATGATGTATTCATTATGGTTGTATGTATTGGATTTAGCGTCCTCCCAAGTGTGACGTGTTCTGTAAATCATATTATGAAAGGAAAAAGCCGACATTCATTTAGTGTCGCATCGGCCGTTTCATTTTTTATGTATGCTAATACCTAACAGACATATTTTGAACGTTCATTTTGTTTAAAAGTGGTCTGTTTTTATAAGTTTTATTAGACTTATATTTATTATAGAAAAATTCTTTATAGAAATAAATAATTTTTTTAATCATATGATCTATTTTATTGAGCATTGCACGCGACAGCAAAAAAACATACAGTATTTTTGAGTAATATGAAAAATTCGCGTAGAACTAAAAACATGTCTATTTTTTATACAATGCGAAATAAAATTTCATCAGGACAATATAAATTGAAATAATTCTACATTTTTAAATAGTTAAGGCATAAATTTAAACAGTACCATTCGCTAATATTTTTTTCCCATATATTTGTATATATAGTGCAGTTGTACACAATGACAGGAAGACTTAAAAGGTTGTGCTTTTTGATGTCAAATTTTAGAGACTTCAAATTTGATACTCAAATATATTTAATAATTACTATTTTTATTTTAAACGTTTTCTTCAATGTCTAAGTATTCAATTTGTGGAATAAGTAATGACCGCAAAGATTTTCAGAGTGTGTTTTCCCATAAACGCCTTCGATATTTAAAATTAGATATTATTTTTGATAAAAATAAATTGAACTTAGATTATTTAAGTTGTTTTATATGATAATCTCGAAAAAAATTGTGATTCCTTTTTGCTACCCAAAAAACGAAGCATTCAAATTATATTGCGCCGTGGCCTTCCAAATACTGAATCCGCCACTGGTCGAATAAAGTGTTATGATAATTGGACTGTCCACTCATAGTAACATAGTTTGTCATTTCAAAATTTTGCAAAACGTAATAATTTTTCAAAACACAATAATGGCATAATAAAAGCATATAATATTAACATTGTACGTTTATCTCTCACACCAGAAACAGCTCTCAAAGTATAGCGTCACAATATTTTTGTAACTAATTTTAAACAAACATTTTTTCTTTTTTTTCCATTTATCTCGTAAAAGTTTCATGTTGCTCCACAAATGAATTTTAAAACATTTTTAAGTGACCTTAATTAAAATGGAAAACGAAGAAAGCCATTAGTGAAACTGGAATGTATTGTAGAATCCATTACTTTTCCGTGGATAAGCATTTGCGTTTATATCCACCACTCTAAGTTTTATTTAAATATATTTAACAATATCACTAGCTGCCTGTAATATTGAATAATGAAAGAAACTTAAAAAATCTAAAATTCTTAAACTTAAATAAATTAATTTGTGTGAACTAGTGTAGTCAAATAACCTTTAGCTTATTCGTATTAGAACGGTAGTTGTTTTTTTCATCTCTTTTACGTAGCAGGAAAGCACAAATTCATTTTATAACATTATTTCACCAATATCATATAACACTTAAACTCAGAGAATCAAGGAGTAATATTTCATTTGGAAAACGATATAATGCTTCTAGCCTTCAGGCGTCTGATCAATATTGTATAATGTAATATTATCAGTGATGGGTAAATGATTTTTTCATTGCATAACAGTATCTTATTACATTATCATGCACCTTTGTATTTATTCAATCATCTTCATTGTGAAATATTCAATTTAAAAACACAAAATTTTTGATAAAACGTCAATAATAAAATTTTGTATTTTGAATGTGGCGTTTTTTTACTACCTTTTTTATTTACTCTTTAAAAATAAAGATATAGACTGAGGGTGCTTGATGGAATTTCAAATTTAAACTATTAAGACTTTATACTTTTCTACATGTTTTGTCAGTCACTACTCATTTTTCACGGATACAATAGAATTGACAGACAGTAAATATACTACTGGAACGAGTTTAATATGTATTAAGTTTCTATAATTGGGTTCTTCTTTTATTTTTTGTATAATTCTTCTTGTGTTAAAGGCAATGTAAATAATATCGAAAGACGAAACCCAAGTCGTGAGTGTAATGTACACAGTTTCAACATATTCAAATTTACTCTTTAGAGTTTATATATTATACTTTCATTAGTATGTTGCTGTAATATTTCAAAGTATTAACAAAATTATGAGCGAACTGATATTGAAAAAAAACAAAAGCTTTCATACCGAGCATTGAAAATGGGTCGATTGGTGGCAACTCGTGAAACGTGTGTTAATTGACCACATTAAATTCTTAAGAAATTTCTTGCTGTCGTTCCTCATTTTGCAACATGCATCTTGCAATAAAATCGGTATAATTAAATATGCATTTTTTTTTCACATATATAATATATACTTCTCAACTAACAAATTATAATTACTGAACAATTTTATTTTTCCATAAGTCATTGAATCTGTAAAGTAAAAATATTGTCATGTTACGTTTATTTTTGTGAACAACACAGCAAAAGACAACTTCCGTAAAACAAACATTTCCCATTGCTTCAAAATACAAGTTATTTCATCACAAAAACCTACGAGAATGAGTCGAAATTATTACTCCAAATAACCGTCGGGCATCAAATAGGGTCGGTGTATTTATCTTAATAACATGAAAGTACGATACTCCCAAAATATTATGAAATACCAAAACATGTACCGTAATTATTGACATTTGAACATTTTTTTCATATGGCTGGCATTTATTTGATACTAAATATAATAAAAAAGATTTTATAAAACAAATATTTACAAGCCAAAAATACAGATATATTTTACGACTAATAAGATATGGTTGATCATTTTTCTAATGATTTATTTTGTTCTGCAATATTTTTTTACTTGTTCAGGCTCATGGTCAACTGATCAATCGCCTTCATACACTTCGATCTAAAGTGTTTTATTATATAGCCAAATGCATTGACTAAATTGTTTTCAATTTTATTCGGTTATCTCTTATAAAAATGGCCTATTGGTTTACTTATTTTTATATTGTCATTGATTTCCAAAGCGGTACGTGTTAATCCATGTATACCGTGTAAATGGGGGTCCACGGATCCGTATAAATTTACTTTACTGCACACAGCGCAGTAAAGTTCGCTCGACGGGCCTTCTGCGAACTTATTACTATATTGGATTAAGCACGAACTAAGAACTTAAAGTTCTATTTAGAAAGGGTTACCAGCAGTTCTGTCTTCAGAAATATATCCTTCTTGCTTATCCTGAATTATTTTATATCTAAATTTTGATGACTCGTCGATTAATATCAAAATCATATAACATAGAGATTGACGACATAACTAAATATTCAAAATTACGATTTCACCAAATATTCATCAATTGATATCGGAATATCAGATTTATTTATCCCTATCATAACAGCATTTATTAATATTATTTGAGAATTTTACCTATTAAAATGTTTACTTGCGTCTAATTTTCATTAAAAATACCTTTTCAAAAAATAAAAAAATTAAAATTAAACATATTTTTTTTTGTCCACTCGACAAAGAAAATCTATCAAAGTGAGCAGAACTGTGTTCGCATTTGAAACTCATAAGTTTGGGAAAAATCGATTGAATGGGGCGGTCTATGGAAAATAAAAGGAAATAGTAAGGGGTCTACGCGTAAAAAATGGAAACATATGCTTTAAATAGTTTTTTCTCCTGCTTATACAAGTCTTCGTGGTGTTTGGTATGTTTGCGTTACGTTACGTATGGTGATTTTAAAGAAGGTGAAAAGCTTGACGTTTATTCAGATACGCTTTTCTAATGTTTCTTCTACCGGGTGGGAAAATTATTAATATTAACAAAATCACAATGATTGTTTCAACGCAAAATTATAATGTTCTTGATAATAATTTTCTCGGTAAATTTGTTACAGAATTTCGATATAATTTGAAATCGAAAGATAATTATTTTTCTCAATAACACCGTCGAAAATTGATCACGAACATGGGGTGCCAACAGGGCGTTATTTATTTACGTCATGAATCCAAGTAATCTGAAACTCAACGGGTCTAGAAGAAATGTCAGAGTATTTATATTAACTACCTTCATACATTTATTTGTCATGTTTCTTACGTAAACTTTACCTTTGTTAATCAAAATGTTGCTAAGAATCTTGTTGCCAGATATTTAATCAAAATTCTTAGATAATGGTTTTACACAATACTTTGTTTTATTTACTCAGATTCGGTAACGTCCAGCAAGTTTGGCTGTACGTTCTATATATAGTACCTAAATTTCAATATGATGTGCTTATATGGCTAACTCTTATCAAATTTTAAGAAATATTGTTAATAAATACAATTACTATTCAAATATAGAACGAGACATCACTAATGACAGTTTTTAGCAGTAAATCTAATATAAAAAGAGACTTTTGTATAATTTAGCTTATACTAGATAAAACTATCATACGTTGAACCTGCTAAAGATGAAATTAAAATTTGTGCATCACAATTGCTTCATACACAAAAGTATTGTACAACTAATGAATTACATTTTATAGAACTTTCCAAGTTGGCAATACCGTGAACATTTTTTGAACAACTCAAATCGGAAATATAGCGTTCAATAATTTACTATCGCATTAAATTTAACATGAAAAAGTATGCTACTTTATGCCTACCTAATTTAATTTTGTATGAATGTAAAAATAAACTAAAATCACTACTGAAAAATCATTTCATCTCAAGTGATCTCCAATAACAAAAGCGTTATTCATCTATAAGTTAAGACGGCGCAGAATAAATAAATCTGTAGCATTTTGCTTAGAAACAATACAATTAACTATTTATATCTGCAAAAATATATTGGATAAAAAAACAAAATCTGTATTTCTTTGAAGATATTTAATTTTTATTAACGACGGCAACTATCTTTTTTCAATTTATCAGTATTGGCATTGAGACTTTTGTTTGTTTGATTCACTGACAAAAACTATCAAGTTACTTTCATAACAAATTATAATGCAAAATTTTCAGAGCACGATTTTTAATTATAACTTAACTATAATTTATAAATCAATGTATGTGTGTCTATTTGTCCTTTACTACACTATTAATCCGATCGATATTAAACTTTACAAATTTCTTGAGTACACTCCCGCGAAAAAAATCGATGTATAAACTTCTCTGTAATATATTGCTAATGTTAACACTTTTTATAAATATAAAAATTTAATTGTCATAATTTATGATATCTACTGAAGGTGCTTAATGGAACTTCAATATCAAATTTGAATTGTTAAACCATTGTACGATTCCACATGTTTTATCACTAACGACCCTGTTTTCGCCTCTCGGCATCTTCAGGCACTCCATCACACGGATGCAACAGAACCGACTGACTGCGAGCTTTAACAATTCAAATTTGTATTAAATTGTTAACATGTAAAATGTAATTGTTAAGTAGTCATAACAAGTTTCCTTGAATATCCTTACCCTGAGATTGCAGCAACGCGCGACGGGTCAGCTAGTAATGAGAAAAATATTTGAAAACTTGAGACTTCGAAGTTTATATTACATATAATAATATATATCGAATTCGTATTAGACCGTTGCTAGATTTATGAATGTTTGGGCAAATTCTTTAACTTCGATTGGGATAATCACGGAACGCACGGTTTCGTACATACGGTATTGAATTAACAATATATTAATGTTTTTATTTTCATTACAAAGAGGCAGCTTTCACGTTTCCGTTGTGTTATACAAAAAAGCATAAAAAATGTAGGAGGAGTGATACGTAAACTGGTAGCCATTTTCTTGTTTCACCTTTTTTATTAATTAAAAATTTTGATTGTACACGTGGGATTTTTTATAACGAGAATATTGTATGTTCATTGAAGCTTTTGAATAAACTGCTCGCTTACGATAAAAAAATTTCAAAAAAAAAAGTTGATTAACTGAACACCAATTAGCTTTATTGGATGTCCGTTTGGAGTGGATATGGAAATCTCATTTTGTTTAAATATTTCAATTTTGTGCATTTTAATCCATTGTTTTTTATTATTTCACAGTATAAATGTCTCTTCGTACCTGTGCTATTTTTCATCGCTAATTGTCTGTCGTCACGTTAATGTTCTACAACATTGTGGCTTACGTTTCGAGTAGGTAGCTCTTTTTACAGCATTTTTTTCTAAGAAAAACATCATTTACTAACATTTTTTCTCGTGTAAACTCATTAAAAATACTGCACTAAAAATATATACAATAACGTAACAAAACGTTATCATTAAATTTGTAATAACTATTTTTTATTGATTTATTCAGGTAAGATAACAAAATCTTTTTTTTGTAACAGAAAATAAGTTATAAATCAAGGTTACCAAATAATACAAGTAAATTGAGCTGAACAAAATAGGGTTTCAAATTCCAATATTTTCTATTTATAAATACCAAGAATTCACGAAAAGTAACAAAAAAATTATGATTTACTAATTGAAAATATGTCAATAAAATTTGTAATCGAGGAATTCATTGTTTCTTTTGAGAAATGAACGCATCGTTGGGTCCTTGACGAGTTGAGCTAACTTATATAAGTGTGTTTGTTTTTTTTTGCAATAAACATAATTTATATGGATTTAATAAAATTATACATCAATATTTGATAGAAAAAAAAAAATATTTTTGTCTAACATGCTTGGTTTAGACCTATAAATTTAACTGTTGAATAATAATTCTGTAGATTAATTAAGGCTTTACGTCATATATTAAATATACCAAAATTGAGACTCGAGGTAATAATATAACCTGTGTTACCTAGACAAAAGCCGTTATCATTATATTATTTTATGGACCTGTTGATGGATGGTTATATGATATTCAACAATTATACCCTTTAAAGCCTAACTATTCATATTTTTTAAAAGGTAGATTGAATATTATACTGTTTCACTCACACGGTTGAATTAATTATTGAAGAAAATACAAAATTTTAAAACCTGAATTTTAGTAATTGATCTTAATAAAATTATGTTTGATAGTAATTTCACTAAAAATATTACTTGAAAGTTATAAATAGTTGGCAATGGTCAAAATCTGTATGCGATACTCAACCTACCCTTTAAAAACTCTTTTATAAACATGATAAAATCCAACCTCTGTTTTCGTAAAACAAAGCTTTTTCTGTGACTTTGTTGTCATCGCAGCCCTTTATAGCTATAGTGAAGCTATGCACGCCATTTCGAGACATACAAATTCACAATAGACGAGCTTACAAAGATTTACAGAAAGTTCTCTCGGCGTCTTAAAAGCTCGCGGAATCATTCTGTCGACTTAAGACTTTTAGTCAGAGAGCACTTGTTGGTGGACTTAAATGTGACATTTAAAGTTCTGATGGCACACCAATTTTCAAAAGCTTCTCAAGGCTGTGTGATTTAATCTTTAAATCATAAAACTGAGATGAGTTTTATTTCCTTGAGGCAAAAAAATATTTTTATTTTCATAGTAATCTTAATGAAACGTCGCAAAAGAAGTTGTTGCAATTTTTTCGCGCATCATATTTATGGTTATTGAATTATGACAATAAGAAAGAATGAATAGTCACGCTCGTAATAATAGTCAATTACACTCCATTTTTTAAGTATACAATCATTTTTATTCGTATGAGTAGCTGATGTCACCAACAGTTTTCTAAGACAACTAATAGTAACACATTTTTTTCTTAAATAAGGGATATACAAATAGACATGAACAGCACATCGACCTCGCTGCGAATTAGTTTTACGATTGAATTGAGGTTCTATTTCAGATATTACATTCACCATCGGTTCCCAAAGTGGGCTGTGAAATTTACTAGATTGCGCACATAGTAAAGCAGCGAATGAAATGAATTATGCTTTGATACCTCACTAAATTGAAGCCAAATTTACAATAATTGAAATCAGAGCATCAGTTTTATCCATATCATTTTTTAATTTTATTTAAGAATTTTACCTTATTTAAAATGCTCACTTACATGTTGTTTTCATTTGAAAGTATATCTTTTCCATAATGATATAGAGAAAAATTCCACACTTTATTTACAATTATCAACTTTACAAAAAAGCCTATCGCATTACGTATAGAAAAATTTACTAAGTTGGGCAGTTCCACAGCAAATAAAAATTAGCAGTAAGTGGTCCATGGGGTAAAAATATTGAGGAAACTATTACCTACATCATACACTCTGTAAAAAATTGCAAATTTATTTAAGAAACAGTCGACACTGAAAGACGACCCCGTGAATACTACAACCTATGATATTACTAAAAAATCAATAATCAATTAACGACATTTGGTTGAACACAATGGTTTAAAATACATTTTTTACAAAGAATAATATTTTTCATGTGAATAAAAAAGGACCTTTTTATTTCAAGCTTCATGCATGATTTTTCAATATATAATATTATATGGCAAAAATTTATATTCTCATTGACCGATTTATTTTTTTGGATATCAAATTTATGGAGCGTTGAGAACCATTACGTTTTAGCACAGAGCTCTTCAGATCTCCTTCATCATTTATGTTCAACAATTTTCACAGACGTTAGTCGCTGCAGAGCCGAGCAACGCACAGTGGACCTGGTTCACCTTGACACCACACGCATTATAATTATATTTTCATTCACATATACTAAACTCATAAACGCACATATAAATACACATATGCACATACAATACATAAGGAAACTATTTTCAGATGCCGAAGTGCATTTTGGATTTTTAGATCTGTAACAACAAATCTATGAGGTTTGGCAACTAATGAAACCAAGAAATGCTAATATTATGCTCAAAATTTGTCAGAAATCATGTTTTTTCGTTAAGTTCATTTATATTCGTACCACATTAACATGTAATGTATATTTTCTTTAGATAAAATAATTAGGCACGACCTTTATTTCTTCCAGCACAGACAAATAAACGTAAACACATAATGTTTTTTCGCAGGAAAACATTTTTGAGACATGTAAGACAATTAGAGGTTAAGGGGCAGTAACTAAATAAAAACCAAGAATAATTGAAACGTGGTCTTGTGTTTTCCGAGAAGAATAAAAACACGAAAAAGACTAACAATAATCTTCAAGTAAAACTCAATTAAACATCTGAATATAAAATACTAGACAGACGTTCACATTCTTACTCATATCAATTTATAGATATTTTTTGATTACACATCACATAACGTTTTTATTATAACATTTAATTTGTTTTTACATATAACAGTGCTGTTTTATTGGTGAACTGCCATATGATGTAAGTTCATAATTTTTTTCAGTTTAAGTCACTTTTTTTTATTTGTTTGAGGTAAGTTTTATGGCTGGAATAAACTTTTACAAGTTTTCCAAAGGTTCCAAATTTTGCTTTGTGTATTTTAATAAAATACACACTATAATAAAGAGAGTAAACAATATTATGTAAAAAATTGTCATGAAACAGGTTTACGGGTTTATTAAAAATAAACCAGGATAAAATGTTATACGAAAACTATTACGTGTTATGTTAAAAGATAACTTGAAATCACCAACACTCTGATTGCTAGCAATTCAACTTTTGAGACGGCTGATCGTGTACAATTTTAAAACTTTCAAGTAGGGGGTAATTTTTGATAAAGCTCGCGATAAGCGAAAACGGTACCGATCATCAAATATATAGCGTGAATAATTTAAAAAAGTGTGTCGTTACTATTTTAAATATTATGCCTTTCCGCCAAGAAGTTATAGCTTACACTTTTGTTTAATGATTTATTAAATAAAGCTAATTTTTAAGACATTTTTAATATTTGTAATGGAATGTAGCTAAAAATTAAAAATGTACAATATTCTGCTAACAAATATATGTACATATAGTGTATTACCTTATAAAAGCAAATAGCGTGGAAAAAATTGAGACATGATAGCTTCCAGCGGTTATTCCATGGTATTAAAATAACAAAACGAATCTGGAGTATCGTTTGTCACAATTATCCGAAAAATAATATATGTGTATATATTTTTGAAATATTTATGTTTTTAATTTTTGCCATGTTTATTTACCTCGAATAATATATGAAAAAATATAAATAAAATATGAAATTCGTCCAGAAATATTTTTTTATTCAAATTATTGTCTTTCCTGTGAAATTATAAATGATTAGTTAAAGTTGTGAATATGGTTACAATTAAAAGTAATTATTATGATTATTTGTATGACTGTAATTTTAAATGAAATTCCGGACTCGGGATTAGGTTACAATTTCAAATTTTGATTTTTCAATCGATTTTCGGATTAGTGTTTTAGGACGCAGATTTCTATAACGTTTGAAATTCCCTCCCACCATGTAATTTTAAAAACGACGAGCTTATATTCTTACGCTATCTGACAAAAAGACGACGAGCAATAAGCATTTTTTCAGAAAATAAACTACTGAAATAAGCTTCAACAGAAGCTTTAGAAATGGCTGAGAAAAAATACATTACAGTGTTATTTAGAATTGTCTCAGAGTTTGACGATCCATGATGTGGTGGAAAGATGCGAATGATTTTGTATGGGCTAGTATTGTTTACCGCATCAAAAATCTAATTAGTACAAATGGCGCTTTCCTCTTAGGCAGTAACAGATATTGAAATGACTTCTTTGCAATTATTGCTGTATGACAGTACGACCTGTGTCCCTTTTTTCCAGCGTCACTAATGCTCTGAATTATTTCCCTAGACTTCACAAACTTATTTTACTTACTGGATAATATTAGTTGTACAATTGGGTAGTTAGAATCAGTTTTGCGTTTTATGAATATTCTTCTAGCTATTTCCGACAATACTCCATCTGTTTAAAATTTATCTAATTTCATGCAATAGTTTTTCAATCGATGCAATTGTATTTATATTCATATATTTTTTTAGAACAGCGATACTCTATATCATCAATAAATTGTTACAGAATCTAATTAAATCCAATAAAAAAGCTAAGCAATTTTTATTAGACATCACAAAATAAGATATATTTATCATTTTATAACTATTGGTTAAGGCGTGTTGACAAACAAACAAAAAAAGTGCTCATGAATTGTGTAGCCAAACTTTATAATTCGACAAATTATTGTGTGTGTGTAAAATTTTTGTTTTTATTATTTAATTTAAACAAAAATTATGTTTAATTATATTACTTTGTTGCATGTTTTAAATAATACTCTAAATTTAGTAAAATACGTTTTACTATTAGTTCATAAAACTTCTTAATTACCAACTATACAATTTAATGTCGGATATTTTGAATTTTTACCCAAGAAGAAGTTTAATTAATTGGTATCAACAAGCTTATTTATATTACAGCTGTTTTTTACTTTATATTAATTACATTTTAGGTATTTTAATTAAGTTACGGTCAAGTCAATTAAAAATTAAGTGTATTTTTCAATGTTGCTTAAGTAATTTTTTTATTATAATTTTCGTAAAAAAAATAGCTAATTTATTTTATATGTGTTTGGACTTATATAGAATTTTTCGACAGTATCATACAATTGGTCTTCCGAGTTGTTTCTCTTCGCTTAAAATACAATTATAAATTAAAATAATATGACTGCTTATAATCAATGCGTTGAATATTATGTAATATACAGTATGTTAACATTTTTTAATATTTTCACAAAAAATAACTCGAAATAAACCCGGAGAGAAAAAACATCGTCTTTTTATATACTATAAAATCACATATTGTTTAAAAACCAGTGTTTCACACACTTTATAATTCTTTGGTTTTAAGTGCGCTTAGATATGCATCTATTATTTGGAATTCAAAATTCAATTCCTACGAATTGGAATTGGAGCGAGTACACAAAGAAATCCACGACATTCTTATTTAAAAGAAAAATCCACTTGAGAATCTTTTCAAATAATACTGCGCAAACAAATTTATTTTACTAATGTTATCCTTTCACCTTCTTGAAGCACAAAATCGTAATCGATTTTTTTAGGACAGATTTCATAAATCCGAAGTGATAGAGAATACAAACTTGCACACTCTCAATTTCTATCTGCATAGACGAAATCAAAATTAAATTATTATATTATTAAAACATTTTTGCTTCGGATATATGAGTCACCTGTTGCAAGAGCTGAACAGCTTATCAATACATTGTCATGTAGTAGGAAGCCATTGAATATTGGCTGCATCCGTTTGTGGTGGAAAACCAACATAATAAATATATTACTTAATGAGGTGTGAATTTCTAACCAAGAGCCTTGTACAAATATTTTTTTGAATTTTCTATTTTATGAAGTAAGAGGAAAGGTATTTTAAATAATATTTTTGGTTTTGTGTTTTAATTTCTTAATTAAAAAATATGTTTAACTCCTTTTGTTATCATTTTTTGTTATAAATATTTTTTACAGATAACTTAAACGTGAATAATATTAAAGTGTCAACTTTTTGTGGTATTTCACAAATTTATAAATGTATATAAAATATAAATAATACATCAACTAATTGTACATAAATCAGTTAACGAATTCGGGTAAAGAAGAAGAGAAGCGTAAAATTATTTTATGATTTTCTGAAATTCTGAACCGTTATGGGTATTTGAACATTAACTCAGTCTACCTAAGAATATTTATTTGATATTCGAAAAAAGGTTCCAAGGTTTTACCTAAGTACAAATACCGTTTTATTAAAGGTTTTGTTTGGGTGGCGTATATTCATTTTCAAATACCATTTCATGTTGACATTTCATGTACAAAAATATCCATCTTACAATTTATTGTCAATATTAAAATTTGTAATGTCAAGAACAAGAATTGTACAGTATTTTTTTTTTAAATACGTATTTGAACACGTAACGGTGAAATGGTCATAAAACTAGATGATTAAAATAATTGAATAATATTGATTGATATTAAGATTAATTGAAACATGCGTTATTTCTAAAGGCATTACCAATGTAATAACGAAGTAATTAATTGTTATAATTTAATATTTCTCGTCATTAATTGGACTCTATTTGTAAATTAAAATATATTGAAAATACAATACAGCATTGAAAGGGTAACAAAAACTTTACTTAAAATCTTCTCATTTTTTTATTGATTAATGAAAAAAATATAAAATAACTTTGTAATGTTTTTATCATAAATATTAGCACTGGAATAATAAACAGTAAACAGTTCTTCTAATAAATGTTAATTTTTAAAAAAAACTAATTTCAAAGCTTTATTCAAATTCAAATGGAAAATTTTTCCACCTACAGATAATGAAATATTTTCTGCATTGAACTTTTCGGTAGTCAAACTTTATAGTTATGCATGAACTACAGTCACATTGTGTTATGGTGTTGTTTAAAAAGCCAGTGGCCACATTTCCAAACGTAACTTTATCAACGTATAACCAAGTGAACATTGTTTAAAGTTTATTGGATATGCTACGTAGCGTTGTGGAGTAGGAAACAATTTAATGAAATGAATTTTTTGTGTTAAAAACATTCTAAGCTATTCACTAATGGCTTTATTGAATATGTGTATAAATAAATTTACGTAAAATACGAAACACTTTTTTAAGTATACCCGATTTTAATCTGAAGCACATGGCATTTTTTATAATATTAGATTTTATTTAGTTGATCTAGTTATCATATTTCTTGGTGGCAATTATTATATGTTTTTTCGCATATAAAATCGATTCCAAAATAACAATTTCAATTATGTTCAATATGATAATGTTATTCGTTATACATATTCAATATTGACTCTATATTATTCTATATCTAACATTATTATACCCCGAATTCATTTGATACACCTAAAACAATTAAGCTCGACACAACACATAATAAAGCTCAATATCTGACACCATTGAAAACTAAACGAAAACACTAATGATTTTCACAAACAGTAATAAAAGCGTCTGAAAATATTTTCATAATACACTGCTTACGTTAAGCACCTTTTGTTGTTTTATTTGTGAGGTTCATAGTCACTCCTACAACATATGCGAAGGTACTTTTGGAAAATATATTATTACCTTTTATAATTGAGGCTACACCGTGAAGGTGAATTAACAACACAACCTACCTAATGTTAATTATTATTTTTTAGATTAAAGCTAACATATTTCTACAATTATAACGTTTATATTTTTAACTAACTTCGTTTTATGTTCAAAATATTACATTAGGTCTCCAAATATAATGGAGTGGATTTAGTTTCTGAGTGAACATTGGCTTTACATCTAATAGTCCATTGTTTTGAAGTCTATACCAATGACATAATCCCGGATTTCTGAAGATCCATGGACTTTGAGCTTAAGACAATCACTTAATTCTGGGATGACAAAATTTATTCAAATAATATATGTAATAATTTTTTTTCTTTTATTGTAATTGAAATCTTTTAAATCACATTAAAAAGAATTTCAAGCAAGAACATATTTTGACTTCAAACCTTTTAGATTTTTTAGCACAATGAACGCTTAGTGAGCTGAACGATGTCAATAATCTATAGAAAAGTCTCACTTTTTCTTGTTTTTTTTTAATTCAAATCTTTATCAAGAGGTTTTTATACAATGCGATTTTGTTGCCACGAATATTTTTACTACAATATTAACTACATTTTTTTACAAGTACAACTCTCAACTAACTAAAACAGTTTTGATCTACAATATTAAGCAACTGCAAAAATTATCAAGATATAAATATTTCGCCAAAATTTTGATGCATTGATCAATTAAACTTTTATGCTCTCCAAGACCTTTTAGTTTACTAGATGCTCGTTGCACCATAAGCTCGCTCAAAGTTTTGGACTCCAAAAAGCTCCACTAAATTCTATTGCTCATTTGAAATAATTTAAGAGCTTTAAAACGCGTATATTTTTCAGATTTCATATCAAAATTGATATTATATTAAGTGTGGGTTTTCATACCAAAAACTATTTTTTATACGGTCGCGGTGTTGTATGAATTTATGTCTGAATCGATCATTCTAGAATTTATAATTGTCATGCAATTTTTACTTCCTTATGCATAGAAAATATGCAAAATACATTTACATATTAACAAATATTCAATGATTTAGCGAAAAACTATTCTAAATAATTCATTTTAGGGAAGATTTTATGAATATATATTTTTTTGTATCATCATAAATTCTAAAAGCCTTTCGGTGTATCGGAATGTAAATTTTCCGTGAGGAATTTAAAGTCATAATGTTAAAAATAGTTTCATAGAAAGGAAGATGACGAAAATGTGTATTTTGGTCTACCAAAACTTGTAATTATTGGCTGCTAGGATATTTTCATTAAGAATAGGTCTCAGATTTTGACGTTTGATTTTATGGGTTTATCAAGCGATTCGAAGATGATCTTTTTTAACTAGACACAGAAATATGCTTTTATTCTCTTTCTCTGAAATAATTTATAGAGTACTTTCAACAAATTGTGTGATTGACTTATCTACCAATAAAATAAATAGCTCCATCTAGCTGAATTTATCGCAATCTCTTCGTTTCGTTTGGAAGGTTGAATATGAAAGAAAAATACAGACATTAAAAATACCATCATTATGGTACATAAGAAATTAATTAAAATTAAATTTTATTAAAATATATTATATAATATATTCATAGTTTTATACCCGAGACATTTCGTAAATATTCTTTTTTAAATGTTTTATTATCTAACCAACTTTTTATCTTTTATTTTTTTAACTTAATTTCATCATCAAATAATTCGAATTACGGGTTTGTCACCAACAGAAACAATTACCTTGGGAATTTGACAGGTAACCAAAAGCGTGAAACAAAATTATTATTATCTGGTGATAATTCCTGTTAATTACATTTTATAAAAGCGAAAACGGATTTGAATTGTGTCGTCTTTCACCCGGGTGAATCTTCAAAGGACCTTTCCTCGCAGCCTTGTTGCGTTACTGGATGGATGGGTACTAGGTACATACTTATTAATTCGTCTGCTCCAAAACGAGGCGCCAAGCAACCGAATTCAATTTGTTTTTCGCTTCTAAATGGTAGTCGCTTAAATTACTTTAAATTTGTTTCAAAATTTTTAATGCTTTCGTAACGAATTTATTTTTAAAAATGAATTTCCAAGAAAAATTTTGCTCTGATCTTATTTTCAGAACGTTTCATGTTGTGTTTTAAATTATCAGATAAAATATAATATATGCAAATATTTTTATACTTATACTATTTAAAATTGCATTCGTAAACGAAAACGATATCAAGAAAGATATCAAAAAAAGTTTTTTATTCAAGACATAATCAATTTAAGAGTTTATAATATTTTTGCTAAAGAGAATTTTTAATCACTTTTAAGGTGTTAGTTGTCACTATTTGACGGAAAGGCATGATATTTTAAATAATAAAAACACATGTTTTAGTACTTTAATCCACCAAGAAGTGACAGTTGACCCCTTAAAAGTGATTAAAAATTTCACTTTAACAAACATATTATAAATTTTTTAATTGATTATGTCGTAAATAAAATATTTTTTGAGTGAAACCGGTACTAAAAAATGTGTTTTTATTGTTTAGAATTATTTAAGCCATAACACGTCACACTTTTCTAAACTATTTTCAATTCAATAAACTCAAATAAATTAATTTATTTAATTCCTATTTTATAATATTTTATTTTATGCAACTTATACTTTACAGATTAAATAGCGACATCAAACACTTGCTTGCCGTTCAGAAATTTTCGAATGGCAAATTTGTGTTTTGACAAAGTTTCTCATCAATACAAAATCGATAGAAAAAATTTTGTTTGAATAATTTACTTTTTGCTTTTCAAATATTCTAAGGTGTTTCTTTATATCTTCCACAGGAATTCAATGTATCTAAGGAGTCTCTCGGAGTCCAACCTGGAGTTTCAGCGACTGGAGAAATAACTAGACCACATGCAGCTCGTCTCGCGAGGACACCCTCCATATCTTCACAAAGTAGTCTTGATAGCAATGCTTCAAGAAATGTAAGCCTTCTTCAAGTCTCGTAGATTTAATAGATTTTCAATTCAACTGATTTTCAAAGTTATTTAAGAATACAAAACATCACAAAAATCTCAAATGAATAATGAAATTGAAACAAGACTTGATAATGACAAGTAAATTTTACGGGTCGCACCTTTGAATATTGATTGATTTTTTCTAGCAAAACGGATGATTTATTAAAAAATATGTCTGTATATTTATTGATATAAAAAATTCATCTCAATACAGTTTTTATTACGATTTTATATTCAAAATTTCAGTGCACGTAGATTGTGCATACATTAATTAAATATTATTTAAATGCGTCATGCCAGCCTGCTTTGAAGAAACATTTGGCCACTTTTTGCTATATTTAAAATGATTTTGCTGAAGGAAAAGTTTTTAAATAAAAGAAATCTACCCTGTAGCTAAGCTGCATTGAAATGAAAAATAACGACGGTGCAAGCTTGGAAGAAAAACATTTTTTTTTAAATAAACGCTCAAGAAAGAACATTATGAGCATCGAACACAGTAATGGCAACATAAAAATAACGAATAAAAGTGAAACGAATAAAAAATAACACTGAAAATGTTCGGTTCTTCGCAAAAATAAGTTTTTTATTTGTTTCACTAGAGAAAACAGAGATTTTTCGCTGCCTATTTTTATGGTGTATAAAGTTTTTTACGCTACACATCGTCCATTACTACTTCGTTTTACAAAAAAGGAACGTTTTTTAAAGTTTATATCAATTTAAATTGAATACCTGATCATTGTTACAACGTTTTGTATTTTAATTGAATAATTTTATTCAATTGACAATTAAATGTTGAAATTCATCAGTACTTTGAAAATTTGATGAATTTTTATCTGTAGGAATGAGTATTCAACGAGTTGTGTTCTTGATTTACAATCAGTAATTGATAAAAATACACTTGAAATAATTCGTCATGACATATAATTGTAACCATCAGTAGTGAAAACGTTAAAATATGTATAATATATATATATATAGATGTGTGTTTTCAAATTCTGAAATATCGTCACCGTTGCTTTTGAAAATCACTCATTTTCAAATTATGTACAGCGAACTATTTGTATTCACTCAATATTGAATACATATTATTGAAAATATTTGAAAAGAGAAATTCTATTGTGTAAAGCCGGAGCGGATAATATGATGTTCAAAATTAAACAATATGTTATGTGCAATACAAGGTATGCAAAAATTTGATGAAAACAATAGTTGTATGTTTATAAATTGTTCTATGGAACAAGGTATATTCTTTCAATCACCAAATTAGAATAGGTGTAAGTCTATGGGGTTACTATGGTAGGAACTATATTGATTTATTCAATTTTTAATCGTAAATCCATCACGATAGAAAACTAACTCAAACGAAATAATTTTATATTCATATTTTTCCGTATCGTAGAAATTCTTGTTTGAAAAAATGTTTAACTTTAAGAAAATCGCACTACCACTATTATTAACGTCGTATCATATTTAATATATGCAAGTTTTTTATAACTTTGAGAAGCAATGAAAGTTTCTCGCTTCAATTAATTTAAAACAGTTACTGGATCAGCGCTGAGTTTTTAATGGCAAGCTAGGACAACAAAGGCCACACAAAGAAGTTTGCGGAAAAGATTTAAAAATGCTTACGGAATAAAATCCCCGCAAAGTTGGAGAGTTTCACAATTAAAAGCTCCGTTCGGCAAACAAAAAACCGTTAAAACCTTCAACAGTCTTTTGCTTTTGTGCTAATTTCAAGTAATTTTATCAAGTATATTAGGAAGTCATACTTAAGATAATGTCACAATTTTAAAAACTAAAAAAGGCCAATACCTCACAAAAATACAGTTAACTACAGTCTTGTATGGTGTTACGGACGATCCAAAAATTTTTTTAGACGGTTACCGTAATCAACAATATAAATATGTTTAACTAATATATTTATAGAAAACATAAAGAAAAATTGTTACCACATGTTTAATGCAGTATAAAACATACTAATATAATATTTAGAATATTTTACACTTAAAGAGTATTTCTCTTTCTAGCAAGGGCATCGCGGATCGTCTCCACAAATCCGCGCTTTTGGTCCAGATGGACGCAGCGTCACAGAAAGTGGTTCCGTGTTTGGATTCTCAGGATCCGCTAGATCCCCGTCACCCCTAAGAGCAGCTTCCCTCGATGCCAGAGGTGGGGTTGGTACACCACTTCCGCCGCCTCTCCATGGCTCATTTGCATCTTTATCGTCTGACGCTCCAAGCCCTGCGAGTCCAAGAGTGCCGAGATGTCTTTCTCCGCTTCTGATACCACCAAGGTGAGTACGAAAAATCTTTCTGTGTAATTTTAATGTGATTATGAGTATCGATTTCTTAACCAACTAACGAGATGACAAATTCGTTGAGAACTTTGCCATTCATTATTTTTTGCTCCATTGTTTTTTTCATCATTTTCATTCATAATATAGTTCTCTAGATATCTAAAAGGTGCATTTCAAAAAAAATTTAAGCAATCTTTTTTTCTTACAACTCCCCTCAAGAGAGATAAAATTCTCAAATAGATAATTAGACAAAGATTTACATTTATAAAAGCAGTCTTAATTCAATTGTAAAATAGAAGTGAATACATTTTTTTAAGAAATGCAGACTTTAAATAAATACCAACTCAATAATGATAACGAATCCATTTTGCAAAAGTTCCTCCTCATTATAGAAAAAGAGCTTTTGCAAAATGGATTAAGCTTAGGAAAGTTTTTTTAAAACTCTTAAAAGCTATTAAGCTTATGAAAGTTTTTTAAATACAAATGTACACTATCCTGTTTGACTGCAATATTTTAATAGATTTTTTAGTACATGTGGTAGAAAGTGGTATCTTTGTCAAAACTTTTATTCGATTTCATTTTATAACATCGATTTTTCAACTTTGGATTCTTAATAGACTTTAAGAATATAAATTAATAAAAAAAAGATAGTTATTAATAGAAAATCAAATTAAATTTCATAAAGGTTTCAAGTCATAATATCTATGTTAAAATAAATTTTATACGTGAATTCGAGACTGTTTTAAATATATATATATATATATATAATTGGTGATTGGTTAACGAACAAACCGGACAATGAACACATATTCGAAAAAAGAACTAAAACGATCTTTCTAATCCACTTATTTTATCTGTAAAGCTCAGTTGATCAACAATTTTGTTAACGAACAAATTGGATAGCGAACATAGCCTTAGAGAAGGTTATGTTAATTAACCGATCACCCACCGTATTACAGATTTTCTTTTTTTTCAAGTATGATATCACACGTTTCATTTCATAAACATCCTTTTGTCGACTATGCAGATAAAATAAGTATAAATTGAATTCACAACACCACACTCCACCAAAATGTCACGAACATTTAATGCCACGCAAACATTATTTCAAATCGATATTATTTAATCCCTCATAATTAGAAATTAACTGAAAGTAAAATATAAAAATTTCATTAAAAAAATGTTCCTAGAAAATTATCTCAATTACCAAAATCGTTCGAAATATTCACTGGATCATATTAATATCATATAAATAATAATTTTGAGCTAATTTCATTTGTGGAAACGTAATAATATTTATTAGTCACAGAAATCGATAATAAACGAAATAACTGTATACAATATCATAAACTCGTTGTTAGGGGCAACAGATGGCGAGTCCTATTCTAAGAAACTAAACAAAATTATATTACAATTCTAACTAAATTATCTGCGATAATAAAATATAAATTAATACATCCAATTTTCTTACCCTAACGTTATTTTTCAATCATGCCTGGGTTTGGTCAACCACCCCAGATGATTATGTAAAGTGGTTCGTAATTCAAATCTTTAGACCCCTTTCAAAGTTACGCGGTTACATTGAGGGTGACAAATTATATTGTATGGATTTCAGATTTCAGTCAGTCAGGCGATACGCAATCGCCTACTAATATAATAATAATAAATAAGCTAACTTGCTATGTTCAATGAACCCTTTAATGGAATTTGTATATATTTGTGTCACCTCGTTTCCCAAGACTGGCCTTTTGCTTCGAGAAACAATGCCGAGCACACGATATGACAGACTGACGACACCCTCCGGTATTTACATTTATTTATTATTTATATGAATCGAACAATTTTGTGACCAACACAGACGGCATAAAAGTAAAAAAATCACATGGAATAATTCCATTAAAATTGTAACCGACATTACTTAAAAGAAGAATAGATAATATGAGTATGCCTTTAAATACAAAGGCATGCATTCAAAATAATATTGTACTATCAAAAATAAAATTGAGAAATAGCAGAGTGAAAAGTACATTTCAATTCTTGAAACACAATCCACATTAAGGTGGCTTATTTTGTGGCCAGCTAAAATAATTTTCTAAAAGAAAGTATCATTCACCCTTTTTCAAATGTGAATTTTTAAAAGAAGAATTTTTAATTTCTTAAATTTAATTTGGAGTTTAATGAATATTCGAATTTCATGTAAATTTTGCCTTTCTGTTGAGCTATCCATAAGAAAGCTAGAGCAAAATTAAATGTGATTTTAATTTTTTTATTGTCAAGCTTTATATAAAATATAATAATAACAAAGCACCGGAGAGAATCTAATGATTACAGACAGAGTTGGAGTTGGATTAATGGCATGAAATTCTTTAATATTTACAACAAATTTATACAAAACAATGAAAAGATTTTAAATTCTCGTACAAATTAGAACATTGAATCCATTGTTAATGGACTGTTTTTCCACTGTTTTTAAGTCTATCGTTCCAATATTCTTTTTTAGACAATATAATAATAATATGCACACACGCCATACACAATAAGAAAGTGTAATGTTGTTATCCAGTTGCAATCAACTATTGGACATTACTCAATATTATTATTAAATAGACAGTATTTTTACAAGAATCTTTGTTTATTTAATATTTATTGCTCAACGACAAATCCATCGGTGCTTATATTTTATTCAGAAGAAGAAAATATTTACAAATTTACATTTACCAGGCAGTACAATTATCAGTTAGCAGTGCCACCTGTTAAAATTATTACAACACGATCGATCCACCGCCAAAGAGAAAAAGCGTTTGTGATTGTGTAATACAGTGCGATACACACAGAAAATCAGTGAAATAAATTAATGAAAACTATTTACTGAGATTCAAACACTTTTTAGACAATTTGCAACTTTTCTACTTCAAGGCTTGGAGGATTTTTATTTAAGAACGATTAAAATTGTCATTATTGAAAAGTAATCATAATATATCGCAGAATGGACAGAAGCAACTCACTCGTAGACAGCACAAGTCCTCTACCGCCTCCGAGCCCTCTAGGAGCTCTTCAGCCAGATCTCTACACTAAACGAGAAGGTCCGCTATTCTTGGGGACGCCGGAAGGAGTGATTCGTGGTCCATCTCTGGGAAGACTGCATATGAGACTCAAATACGATTTCGATCGCTCAGATTTCACCGTCCATCTAATTGAAGGTAATTAACTCTGATCACTTTGTAATTGTAAACGTTAATTTGATTATCCATATTGAATAATGTATCGTTCTGCATCGTATTTGTATACGAAAGGAGACAAAGTTTGAATAATGAGAAATTAATGACCGTAACGTAATTAATACATATAGGGTATCAGGTACAGTCATCGGTAACTTTTTGGTTATAGGCTACTCAGCACAAATGTATTTAAACTACAAATTGTAGCCATTTCATCCTACATGTTAGTCATGTCACCTGTAACAGCATATACTTCAGTTCTGGCATACTATTTATTATGTTTGTACTAGCACTGGTCCCAACACTTTAAATTCACCTTTCGTCACTGTAGTATATTTATTTATTCAACAGTGAGATCAATGAGTATGCTCTTTGATACATTGTAAGATTGAACACTTCAATTCAGTTTTTTATAAAAATAAGACTTTGTTATCATTGATTTATGCAGGAAAAGAGGGGTGCATGACCACTGTATGAAAAATGACCAATAATAATAAATTAATAAGTGTGGCCGATTACTGTAATTTTTTCATGACTTTTTTTGTACTTGATGTTTATTTTTATGAAATATGTACGTACACAACAAAAAAATTAACATGCTCTTATATATGAATAAAATCGTTTCAATAAAACCCAACTCATAAGCTTGTGCTGACCAATATAAACTACCTATATACACCCTTAACTAGTTGATTAACGTATCTGTTACTCTTCATTAGTTTTTAAAAAGTTACTCAATTTCACTTATATCTTAATAAATTCGAATACGTCTCTGGTTATTAAAAACTTTGCTTCTTTTCGATTGTACTTTTTTTTTAATTTTCAATTTTTGACAACTTTCATTTCATCATATATTCTGAATAATAAAATATAATTCTTTTATACAAATTACACTTTTTTACACAAGTTTTTATGACACTTCTTAACTTAAGCTGGCATATTACAACGAAGCTTTTGATAGCAATCAATGAAGTATTTTTGAACAAAGATCTTCCCCATGTTCACTATCCGAGGTAGCAATATATACATTAGTTATCTTTATATTAGTCACCGATGCATGTCAAAACACAAATAAGCTCCTGAATATTTTTACGTATACAATGTTTTCCAATTTTCTATAAAAACCTATTTAAAATCATAAAAAAGATATATTACAACATGTTAATGTAAAGATTTCTCAATTGTAAGAAATGATTTCAATTTAAGATATAAATTCACTATGTAAATGAAAAGCATATCTTCTTTTTGACAAAATGTGTTAAGACTTATTTATAAATAAAAATCTTTTCTTACAAATGAGTAATGGTATCATGATATCCGGTATCACTTTTTTTCAATTCCATTTTATATTTCCAAGTTTTATTTCCAGAATACAGATTATACGTATTCCATATACATTATATTTATTTTATTTTACAATTTTACCGCAAGCTAAATATTCTCTGAAAAGTTTATTTTCAAATTGACTGGGTAGTAAAAATTTCTCGTTTAAATTTTAACATTTTTCAAGCCTCTTTCCCTTTGATATTTCAATAGACAGGGCATTGAACTTTCGTAAATATTAGTTGCCAACCGAAAAAAAAATGTTTTTTTTTTTAATTAACTCGACAAACTCACAATTCCAAAATTACACACGCCTAATTATTATTCACAGACAATATGGCGAAATTATTTTTCAGCTCACGATTTGGCAGGAAGCGACCAAGGAGGCTTCAACGATCCGTATGTGAGATTATCTTTGCTTCCGGAAGTAGACAACAGAGCCAGGCAAACTCAAGTTCATAGGAACGATCCGAACCCTTTCTTTGATCAGCACTTCAAGTTTCCCGTTTCCCACGATGAGCTTTGCGATAAGACTTTGCTGCTTCAGGTTTATGATTTTGATAGGTAATGGAGTTTTTAATCTTTTATCATTTTTTACTTTAACGTCACAGTGGCAACGAGTGCGATTCAATCATTGAATCTCGTCCAAATAAAAGTGTTAACAACTGCCCGCACAAAAATCAGCTTGCACGTAATAACACGAGGACAAAAAAAGAAAGTTTTCTTTTTAAAAAGAAAGTTAAGCAAGTTTAGTATAAGCTGATTAAAGAATAGCTAAAAAGCAGAACGCTTTACTAGCTTATATGTTATGTAAAACTGCCCTCTTCTCAACAAACTTTTCCTTCTTGTTTGACAATCTTCTTTATTCGTGCAAACTTAAGTCGACGTATCTCCTCATATGGAAATTTTTAAGGTATATGTTATATTTAAGTTGATGGAATTTGACCTACCAGATGTATTTAATTGAAAGATTTATTTTTAAAATTATTGTTGCTTAATAATGTTTAGATAATAAATGTGATTAGTTTTTGACATTGAAGTGAAAAATAATTTTAATTTGTAATTAGAAATGATAATAGCGATTTGTTTGTTCTTAAAATACAAAAAAATATTATCTATCGATCTGTTTGCCAGTCCGTTTTTTTTTTATTTTATGAATGAATATTTCCAGACCCTAATTTAATTGTCAATCGTTTTCATTCAAATCAAAAAAGAAATTCATAATGATGTTTTTTTTAACACTGTTTGTATCAGAATAAAGTTTAATACATATGTTTAATTTGAACTGTTACAACTTTGGACGATTCCACATGTTTCGTTGCTAGCGACCCGGGTTTCGCCTTTAGACATATTCATGCATTCTATCACACGGACGCAACGGAACTGACAGTTCAGTCAGAACAGACAGTTTAGTTAGTTCTGTTGCATCCGTGTGATAGAATGCCTGAAGATGCCGAAAGGCGAAACCCGTGTCGTTAGTGACAAAATGTGGAATCGTACAAAGTTGTAACAATTCAAATTTAATATTGAAATTCCATCATGCACCTTCAGTCGATATCATAAATTACATATGTTTAAGATATTTTTTCGATCATGATTTTCAAAACATCGCGGATCAAGATAAACACTACATATGTTAGAATGGTCCGCACGGGTAGTCGACATCATTCAAATGTAAAAAGTATACGACATAATCAAATCCATGTACGAGTTATTGAATTTGCCGTTCCCAGATATTCGCGTAACGAGGTAACGGGCGAGGTTCGAGTGGCGCTCGAAAAGGTAAGTGTTGCGGTCGGCGTGGAGGTGTGGGGCGAAATCGCCCGTCAAAAGAGACCTCCGGAAGAGCTTCAAGAGCTACTCCTGTCGCTGAGCTACCTGCCCTCCGCCGAGAGGCTCACGGTTGTCGTACTCAAAGCGAGAAACCTCTTGACTCCGGGACAAGACAGCAAAGAAACACTAGGTAATATACAATAACAAAACAATCGCAGCTGTTATTTGCTAGCGTGTTTTATCAAAGAGACAAATATGAATTTTCACCAGGTACATCTACATTCACTTGTATATTGTATTTGATTTTGAATGTTAAATGTCAGGAGGTTGATTTAAAAGTAAATGTCACGTAAGGAATATTGGGGTTGAAAACATTTGGTATTTCTTCTACGTCATTTTGAGCCAGGGATTCCCAACCCCGTGCTCGCGGGCACCATGACGACGGCGGAACAATTCGTGCGTGCCCTCCACTATTTGAACGTAACAGATTTTTTCATAAACACTAATTAAAAATGTAAATTATTTTATATTTGGGTTAGAGTTTTAATTTTTTTTTGAGTAACTAGGTTTATTATATAGTGACAATAGACGTAGAGATCTTTTTTTTATTTATCAATCACGTCTAATTATAAATACCCGTAGAAAAAAACGGGTGGTGCCCGCCAACCTACCGATATTTTAGAATGCGCTCTAGACTATAAAAAGGTTGGGAATCCCTGCTTTAAACTGTAATAATACATGACGGCAATATTACCATCAGTATTTAATTTATTTTTATATTACAACTTAGGCCCTCTTCACGGTAAGAGCTTCACATCATAGGCCATAGGCTCCCAACCTGTGGGTCACGAAGGATTTTTTTTAGAGTGTGGCTAACTTATACGGTCAACTAATTTTTTTTTTGTATGCTTTTGGATTGTATGGGGGGTCGCGGGTCACATGGATTTTATGAAAAGGGGTCGCCACCCTAAAAGGTTGGGAACCTATGTCATAGGCAATATGGATTTGAAACCCCTTTTAAACTCGCTCGTCTACAAAGTTGCCTAGCCAAGATTCGAATATCCATCTTTTATTTGTGTAAAATGTTTTTATTGAGAATTTAACTGAACACAAACATCTTCATTAAATTGTTTCATAAAAAACTGTATAAACAAGCATTGCATTAATGACGCGTCTATTAAATTCTTTCAATTGTATAATTACATAATATTTGATGAAGGTATATATTTTATCGTTATCAAGACTATAACATTTTGTAAGTACACCTCAATGAAAAATGTTTACATTTTATTGTTGTCTACTTAAGGAATTATAACATATTAAAAACAGTCTTTTCTATTGCTTATCATTTTATACCTTAAGGCGCTTTGCCACATTTTTTCGGAATTTTGGCGTTGGGGTCCGAACGGATTATTGAATTTTGTGTTTTAGCCCGCTACAAAATAAGATTACTCCAGTGGTGGATTACGCATTTGCGGGCTCCAGTTTTCAAACAGCAAAATTCGTCGCAGAATTTATGCGTGGTTTTCAAATTACGAAATTCTCTCTTTATAATATCTCATTACGAATGACGCAGGCGTTCAAATAAAAGTACACATTGAATTCACTGCTCATCGCTAGCATTGTCAATTGATGTTCAGTTGGTCAGTTGAATCAATTTATAATGCTTCCGGTGAGAAAAATCAATCCTGATTATAAAATATAGTATAGAAATATTATTACCTTTAATACCTTTCTATCAAGAAGTGTCAGTTAAAGAACACATTAAAAGTGGCTATATTGTTTTTTTTCTACAAAAGCAATTGTGAAGATATTGTTAGAACACCGTTAAAAATAAATTTAACCCTTTCAGTCCCTTTTGTGTATACGAAGAATCCCATGGTGTCAAAATTTAAAAAAATAATTTTAGGCAAAATATTTTTTTATAAATACTTACGAATCGTCACATTTAAAAACAATGCATTTATTGCATATTCAACATCTACAGGTGATTTTTATGCAGTATGCAGTTTGTATGCTCTACAAGACAGATCAAAACCGATCGACCTAGAGCAAGTGTGGGCAATATATCGATCGCGAAGTAAAATTTAGTCGATCCCAACTACGATTGGGAATATTTATAATTTTTATACTTGGGAGGTGAAGATTTTTTTTTTTAATATTTACTTTTAAAAAACATATTTTACTTTCACGTCATGTTTGTTTCTTTTTTTTATATAAAAGAAAACATTATTATGTTTAAACATGTTCAAACTCGGACTTAATTGTTTTTTATGGATATATATTGTTTTCCTTTATATATTTATGCTGTAACCGAATTGTGAATAAATTTTAGAATTTGTCATGCAATAGAAAGATCGCATAACAAAAATGTTTGGTTTCAATAACTATAATAAATATTCGCTGAGATAAAACAATAAATAAAAACTATCATTATTTTGATAAAAACTACTTGGGACTTTTCGAGCATACCATGAAAAATTGGTTGGGAATAATAGGGTTAAATTAAGAACAAAATTTATGCGCATCATGTTTAAGCTATTTTATGGTCTGGGTTGATTATTTCTCTATGATTTATTTTAACTGTAATTCCTACCCCAGTTGGATCGGTCGGCAATTATTTTTATCCAGACACTCTTCTTTTTTGTCTCTTTCTCTGACTTCCTCTATTTTTATTAGAATGTAAGGGGAGCATTTTCTTTTCAAATTCACTCAGTTTCATAATCATCCGTGTTATTTAAGTTTTGTTATTTTGTATCGACATAAAAATGAATACTCTTTTCAGATCCATTTGTAAAAGTTTACCTCTTAGTGTCGGGCAGGAGAGTGAAAAAAAAGAAGACAGGCTGTTGCAAAGACACTGCAAATCCTGCATGGAACGAAGCTCTCTCATTCAGCTTATCGTCAAACAACATCCAAGATGCAGCTCTCGAGGTAAGCAAGAAAAATTATGAACTTAGTAAAATTTGTTCGATAAACCAAGATGTATTTCCTATAAGCCAAGAGTGGCCAAAACATAGAAAGTGGTCGCCCGGGTGTCTGATGCTTCGAAACAAGAATTAATTTTTTTCTGTTTCATAAGATACGGTACATTTTTTTTTCCTTATTAAGTTAACTAAAATTCATTCATTTTATATATAATACACTTCATTATAGTTTTTTACACTCCCAGTAAGAGTTGTTTTGAAATTTAAGCTCGAAAGCGTCGTAAACAAATTTATGATAAACTTTCTGAAAATATGCAATGTCATTTTTCCATTATTTACGAATGTATAGCTTATAATAAGCAAATTGCTCTTTTTTATAAAACTAAAATAGAATAGATCATTTTCTATTTTACAATTTTAAATATATATAGTTTCCTTAATTCACAATATAATATGATGCAAGATAGGCTATTATTGCTAAAACTAGAAATTTCGGAAAACATCGCTTACTACTAATATTGCGAAGTGGTTTTTGCTTTTGAATGTTTCATTTCTTTTAAAGTATTATATTTTTCTAGAATCTATAGCACACTTGTGTTCCATGTTTAAAAGACATTTTTTTCAATTCAATCAGCCATACAATTAACACGTTGGCTGCGTAAACATATTGTACTGTTTCACAGAGGGCCTGAAAAATACCCATTTTTTGAAGCCATAAAAGTTTGTAAAATATTAGAGACAATTATTATATTTCTCCGAATTTGATCGCCCTGAAGGTCATTTAGACAAAAAAACATTTGTGCGGCAGATTTACTGGCATTGTTTACCCATCAGATTTCGACACATTTGCAGTGTTTATTGATGTTGCGCCATCTGTAATACCCTAAAGGCAAATTCACACTAACATATTTTTGATTTATCTATAATTTTATTTTGAAGGAAATTCTATCCTTCCTTTTTTACTCCAGGTTTTGGTTTGCAGTATTCATCTTCAAGTGTTGTTGATAATAATTTTTATTATCGGAAAAACACTATGATATAAAAGCAGTTGAAATGTAATTTACACTCTCACAATACACTACAATAAATATATGATATTACTTTGAAATAACATTTGAATGTTAGATTCATATTTATTCGTGATTTAGTCGAAAACAGAGTTCGAAGCACAAGCCAGGTTTATTTGGGCAATCGGGACAATTGAACAACGAAAATTTTCATTGTTTGGTGGTTAAGTTGAAGAGGTAGTTTTTTTTGAAAATTGCAAAAATATTGAATCACAAGTGTACTAAAACTTAGAACGAAGTTTATAGAATTGTATAAAAATAGGTACGCGGTGCTTAGAAAAAAAGTATGTACATGTTAATAAAAATACATATTTCTCAAAATTATAAGAAACAGTGATAAAACAAAACCAATTTACATCTGTCAAAAATATTTCCAAAAAACTATAGCAAATCATTTGATGTAAGTATTTCGGTAAAATGAATAGTGTGAATGAGCCTTTATGTAATTTTTCCAAAGAAACGTCCCAGACGTCTTGACCGTGGCAGGTACTTACTAATACTAAAAGATCTTTTGTTATATTGAAAACACGGTTCCCGTGACCGACGCGGGTCTACAATTCAGGCATGGACACGGGAGCCATGTCATACACAATGATCGAGTTAAACGTTTATCAAATAATATAGAGAAAAACTTTTTTTGTATTAATAAGAATGAAGGCTCTCGGTTGAATATTAGCGGAATGAGCTTGTAATATATTTTCAGGTCTGCGTGTCCAGCGGTAGCCAAGCTGTGGGGTGGTGCTGTGTTGGTTCAAGTGAAACTGGTCAAGAAGCATTGCATTGGTCGCAAATGACCCAACAACCCAGAAAAGCAACCGCCATGTGGCATACGCTTAGATAAACTATATTTTATCGTATCATCGTCCCTGTAATGTTTTTCATGCTCACTCCAAATACCAACCGATTGATAGCACGTAAGGATTATAAAACGCCAGGGGTGGTGCTCACTTTTTTTGATCATTAGATATTCCATGGGTTGATTCAAAATCAATATTTTTGTGGCGATATGCAAACACCATCTGTCGTATACAGAACAAAGCAAGAACCTTGAGCACTTGCACTAATTCATGTCAAATGAATAAATATTGCTTTTAATTTTTTCAAACAACTTTTTTAAAAATGACATATTCTTAAATCACATAATATAAACTCAAGGGATAATTAATCAATATGAAAAGATATCAAAAACAGCCATAACTATAATTTCTTATTATAAGAATGGTTGAAAATGGAGTTTTATCAGATTTCTAACTGCTAGGCCTCTAAGTCGAACTTATGTTATATTTATTATGTTATTTTTCTGCTAAACATGTATCATATTTAGGTCTGCGATTGTTTCTGTATAAAATTTGACACGTTTGTGTCGCTTTTGTATAAGTTGTCTGACCTCTGCAAATTTTTTACAGAAATATTTATTTACGTAAAAATATTCCATTGGCTGTCAACACTAATCTTTTTTTATTTTACTTGACTTGGTCAATGACAACATGAATGAATGTGAATCTCTTTTAGCTTCAAAATTAAGGGGTCACTAAATGCTACATCATCATTCAAATGAAATTATTTATACTATTTTATTTCAGAACATTATAATTGTTATTTCCAAAAATTCATTAGAACTGTAATAAAAGTTCAGTTTATTGTTGTATAAAATCTCACACTCCACAGTCAGGATTGAATAAATTTTATAACCATATAAACATTAGATATCGGTGAGCAGTTTTTTCACCCTTCATTAAAATACAATTATGAAGAATTATCCTTGATTTCCAATTCATAAAATGGCAATAGATGGCAGTATTATAAAAGATATGTATTATATATTTGAAAACTAGTATTGTACATAAAAAAATGTGGCATGTTCACAATGAAATAATACGTAAAATTTCTTGGATTTTATATGAAGGTCAATCATAAATTATACTCATTCTGTTCATTCTCATAGAATATGATAAACTGCTACAATTAAAAATGTGCAAGTGCCCTTGATATAATGAAATGCGGTTTACTTAATGATTTGAAATAAATCTATCTATCTTCAAAAGTTTTAATGCCTTTAACACGACTTATTAATATCTATTAAATGACTTTGATAATTATAAAATATCATGATGTAAATTTGAAATATGAAATTTTTAAACAATTCATTCTTAATGTAAAATAATTTTAGGAAATTTTTGCTTTCAATCTGATTACTGCGATAATAATTATTGGCTTGTTAAGATGACAATTCATTACATCTTTGAATTAAATAAATGCATTACGCTATAAAATAAATGAAAATTGTATAAATGAAATATTCTAGGCCTAAAATATGGATAAATAATTAATGAAAAGTGAAAATATTTAATTTCTGCTATGATAGGCTAATAATCAAATCATTCAAACACTATACTGGATATCAATGATCTGTACTACAGCACCTATTTTACTTGTTTGACAAAAATAACAAATTAAAAATATATAATCTATTCAATCTTTTGCACTTGAATGCCGGCATGGATGTGACCATAGACAAGTATACTATATTGTAACATTGATTTTTGTTTTATCACACAAATGCCACTGCTGTAACAACAAAGCAATGAAATGTATTATATAATGTTTTGTTTGATGTTGACTAGCAATTGGGGTTGACTCTTTACATTCAAATATATCACTTGATTCTTCACCTTTTATTGAAGTAAAATCATTAACTGTCTTCTTAAGTCATGTTGTCAAGTGCAAAGGGTGAATAGTTTCAAAGCGAACTCTCTTTCATTTTATACTATGGTTTCTCCCAAGTACCACATTAGAAATCTAATAGCATTCATAAATATATATGGTTGTATGAACTATCATAATTTTTCTTATATACACAATTCCTTTGTATTTGATAGAATAATAATTATATTAAAAAAATACATTGAATATTTGATTCTATTCTATTTACACTTTACGCGTATTCTCAATATTATCCCATGTTCTCTTACCATTGAGGGCCTTTTCATAAATATGTATTACATAGAATATTTGTGAATCTATGAATAAATATAGTTTTATTGGATTTTAAAAGAATATTAAAAAGCAGCAGTCTATTTTTTCCTTGAATATATTTTTTAAACATTTTTAATTTCCAGAACCGTGATCATTTAACAAAGAATCTAACTTTACCTTGTAGAACATTATTTCTGACAGTAACAATTGAAAAACATTCCATCTTTGCTGTTTATTTATTATTTTATGAAACTTGAAAATAACAGGTGCCTGATTTCATTTTTGATGCAATTTTCTTTAAATGGGTTTCTTGAAACCCATTTAAAGAAATGGGTTTCATGTCACTTGTGACAGTAAATAGCAGATATATTTCATTGATTTCGTAGAATGATATATGAAGACATTTTGTTCTGTTATGTTTTTTAATACTATTGCATGTCTGTGGGCACTAAATTTCCCAAAAATCCCATATATTCACAGTAGATAATCTACATTAAAAACCATTGACATGTTATAAATACATATAAATATTTTCAAAAAAAAAATGACTGTTTTTAAATCTCAATGTCTATTATGTGAATACTGATTCATGACTTACTATAAGATATTTAAAAAATAACTTCAACGTCAATATGTTGTTTAATTGTCTACTATTTTAATAAATGTATGAAAATTATTAATATTTTAATGTTCATAGTATATAAGCCATAAAAAACAAATCTTATGTGTCAAACAACAAGTAATGATAAATATGAATTTAAAAAAAAAACAGTTTATTGACTTAATTAAGCACAAAATAAATTTATATCATATTTAATATTAATCTTTTTCTCAATAGCAAACTTTTTACTTGATTTGATAATTGAACTAAAATAAATTATAGCATATATGCGAATTTTATGGCAACATTCATGAATTGTGACAAAAGCTATTTTGTGTTATATTCTAGGGCTAAAGAGTAAGTAGTATTGGTGCGGTTAAAGGGTTCAGATAGATTGATTTCCATAACTGAGAGCTAAGTTTTATTTATAAGTGCACCAATTCTTTTTTTTTCAATTTTTGTCCATAATTATGTAATATAACACAACAGTTCATAAGGTTTTCTAAGCCTTATATATCTTTGAATAGTATATCAGTAATCTAAATCATTTTTGCTAGTATTGTTACAAAGAAAATTTGTAAGATATCAGAGTCACCTTTGCCAAATTGAATTTAATAATTTTGAATATGAAGCGGGACTGAATTTATTGTTTTTTTTAAAGCAATTTCAGTATCTTAGCATTGGCAACTAAAAATTTCTTACATTGTACCAAAAAAATGTATTCTTATATTTTCTTTTTACAATGTATTCAACCATAGTGTAAATAGTAAAAGAAAAATATCAAATATGTTTAGAAAAGTCCATCAATATTTCTGAAATTAAATATAATACAAATAAATAATCTATTATTTTTTTCAATAATTCTTTGAATTGAATACTTTTTCCACGTTTACCGTAGGAAGATTACTATAGAATTAAAATATTAATTATTATTAAATTATGAATTGGCTACCATTTCTCCAGTACTTACCATCTTATTTCCAAGCAGGAATCAGAATACTTATTTCAATTCGCCCAATTGAAAGATAGAACACAATCACCTATATCCTCTCTTGGATTATTTCACTTTTTCTAGGATAGGTTCCTTATTACAAATTTGTGTAAGTCGAAAATATGATCTATTTATATTGTTATAAGAGTAATTTTAATTTTTTTTATATAAAACATTAGGAATCTTACATGAAATCACGTCATGACCCACTAAAAATTTCAAAATATTCTTTCGGTTTCAGATGTGTTAAAATGTGAAGACATGAAATTTGGAATCATTGTAGTAGTGGAGTTATGACAAGTCTATATTTCATTAAGGTTCATAATATGATTCTTAAATGTTATTGTATATGATATCCAAATACATAAGTGTCCATTATTATTCTATGTAACTAAACGGATAAGTGTTTATATGTTAAAAGGGCAAAATATTTAATTCAATAAAATAATTTAATGTATTTTAGTTTTTCATTCTACCATTAACCTTCCTCATATTTCTTATCAATTTGTACTACTCTAATGATGTAGTGACTTCATAATATGAATAACTTCTCTTTATTATATATATATAGCTCCCTGTTGAAGCTGTTTTCAAACTAAAAGGGTGAACTTCTTTAAGTAAAAAAGAAAAAATGGTGTTCCTTGTTTTTTTAGAACATTGATCATACATCATATCTACCCTACAAAATAAACAAAATGTTCTATTTCAGGATTTGTGACATTTTTCACTGCAAATTTATCCATTAGCAGTGAAAATAGCCAACATAAAAAACAAAAATTAAAAAATATAATGGAAACAAAACAAGAGTACAACTCAATCTGAAAGAATCAAGTATTTACCACCTGGATACCATTAGTGACTAATCTCTAATAAACATGAGAATAAGAGTGTATATCCATAATTCAAAAACAACGATTTGCAACTCATCTCTATTGCATCCGTGTGATAGAATGCCTGAAGATGTTGACAGAAGACACCAGGGTCGTGAGTAACTAAAGGTGAGGAAGTGTACAAAGTTTCCACAATTCAAAGCGCCATTTAACCTATATGTTTTTACTAAATCAATATCTATATGTATGCATCACCACAATATAATGAACAAAGGAGTTGTTGTGTTGTACAGGCAGGGGGAATAAATAAATAAACAAAATAGTCTTAAAAGTTGTCTGTATTTGTAAATATGACATTTAAATATTTATAACAATATAGTTATATTTACAGTTGGGAAACACAATTAAACTTTAACAGCTGTCCTGTTACAACATAGATATAAAATTAATTTCATTCAGACTTGTCAACTTAACAGTAACATTATACAGGTTATTTTTATTGCAATTAAATATTTGAAAGGTTATTCTGTTCAAATAGATAAGACTAAACCATAATCGGGTTGAAAACATTTCAATTATACGCACTACAAGATACATTAAAAATAAATAATTCACGATTTGAGAATGTGACACGGAAAGGATTCATCAGTTGTCCGGTTGGCCCTCGACCACTGAATCCTTTAACGGCATATTATGGCATTCACAAAAATATTTCGTATCATACACTGATATTAAAATTATAATATCCACACGTAATCAGGTAAAAATATAGTTATTCTTAAAAATATTTTATCTTCTCGTTGTGACTTCTTGCACCATTGGCACCCTGAAACAATCAAACAAACTAAAGGCTTCAAGTATAACAGAGAATTGAATTGTAGCCAGCAGCATTTCAAGAAATACTATTGCCTGCATATTTATTTCTGAGCTGTTGCCAGTGATTAAAAGAATAATTGAGTCACTGTTTCTGAAAAAGAAGAAATGGTAACCGGCTCTATTAAAAAATGTGAAACATTAAAAATCTTTAAAAATTTACTCATTTACCGTGTGGCAACCATTTTCAATAATGAGCACTTCCATGTGAATACAATTATGGAATTTGATATTTTTTGTTGTGTAGTTAGCAATATGATATTTTTAATTTTTATGAAATTGACTTATAACATTTAATCAGTAATGAAATTTCAACACAACACTGGCAACACAACATATTTAATAAATTGAAAAATGTATTTGGATAAAAAAGATGTGGAAAGCATCCAAAGCGGGTCTCTTTTTGAAAATGAGAAAGTTGGCTGACTGTCAATTGTTTTTTCTTGTGATTTCCTAACCCAAATATAATTCTTTATTACAGTGGATGAATGCTTTCCTCCCAAATTATTCATGTCAATATTTTTGATAGACCTTGTTGACTTGTGATCTATAAGAAAGATAACAACTCCTACAGTGAATGTGTTAGGAATTGTAGAAATGTATATATCTGAGAAAATATAGTCACCTAGATTATTTCGTCGGCTCGTTAGGATTGGTAGACCGACGGCGCTGCTGATGCACTAAGGCTGCGGGTTGCTGAGTAATATACTGAACTGTTCCTGTAATAAAATGGAAGAATCGTGTAGAAACAAATCGGGTGATTCAATTATATCATTTACCAAAGAGAAGTTGATTAGCTTACAATGGTTCTTTTGTGCTTTGGTTTTAATATTATTTACAACATTTCAGAGTAATGTCATACTTTATTATCATTTTCTTATACATATATATTAGTAAAACCCCGATCTAACATTCTTACATTTATTGTTTAAATTGTATGTCATTTTTCCCTGTGTATCACTGTCCTCCATTTAACACTCAAATATTGTAATTTTATCTTTAATAGTTTTTGTCAAATATTTGACAGTCACTCAACAGAACTACCATAACTAGACAATGGTAAGTATTCACTTAGATAATAACACATATTTTACTAGTTTACTAAATTGATACAAAAATTTATATTGAAAAAAATGGTAATGTATTAATTTTGAAATGGTTATTGTTACCTGGTACGGCAGCAGTTGTTGGTAGTTTATTTTGGATCTGACGAGGAGGAAGTCGCGGTCTTTGGACAAGCTGCAAGGGTGTTCCACTTTTCATTCCACCAGCCATTAAGTGAGCTAGAAATAGTTGATTAATTGAATATCTATTCCTATATAAAAATAAAAAATCAGGAATTATTTTAATGATAGGAGACTCAAACCAACTTTTTTATCAGAAAAAAGTAAAAGTGTAAAAAGTTGTTTTACTTAACTATCGATTATATAATATACCCGTGAAAAATTTATTGAAAAAATCAGTGTAAATCGCAAAACACAAATGAAATACTTACTGATAGGTAATGAGAGTAAGCTCTGTGTAGAAGGAGGAGTGGGTTGTGAAACAGGAACAGAAACTAAAAGTCCAGCAGGACCGCCGCCCGCCGTTGAAACATTCAAAGATAAAGATATGGGCTGGGCTAATCCTGGGATTTGAACCTAGAAATAATTATTGTATTCAATATAACACCACTCATTCACTAGTAAAGAAATTTAAGTTATTCAGAGGAGAATCAAATAACAGACATCGATCAGTAGAGTAGTACAAAGATTTTTTGGTTGCTCAATGACAGATATAGATATCATGTTTTCATTATTCTCACACTCCTATAATAGCTTCGAAAATTGTTTAAAGAGGAAATAGTAACAATAATTCTTTATTACAACCCAATTATTTTTTATTGGTGTATTTATAGCTCTATGTGGAAAGAGAACATTTTGAAAAATAGCAACGCGGACAGATTTTGTTTCTATGGAAAACTGTCACGCCGATCAGGTTAAGCTTCTAAAATTGTTCAGAGAGAAAACAGTAACAATAATTCTTTCTATTTACGTCAGGACTTATTGAAATTCAAATTTCAAATTGATATTTCAAAGTTTAAAAGAATTAAAGGACTTTTATGAAATATGATATAAAAATACGATTTGATTTTACTGTAAAATATTTGCTAGCTATCAAATTTTATTGTTTTGTATAGAATACATTTTATTTTTTCAGAAGCAAATTTAGTGGACTTGCCTTGGTTTCAAAAGGCACTAGTGGAATTTTCAATCAGCATTCATCAATCACAGTATTCACAATTTTTATAAATGTCATTTTAATTATACCTGTACATTTTGTAGACTCGACATAATCCCAGTAATTTGAGGTTGGGTGGTTTGCAGAGAAGGCGACTGAGGGGGAGGTGCCATCAGCCTTTCCAGCAGAGCAGAAGTCGGAGCCGAAACATTCTTCTTTGAGTTATTTTCTGCTGCCACAGCCACGGCGTTATTCGTCATAGCGGCCGGGGCACTGTTCAACAGGTTGAGAATTGTCGCATTGCTGCCAGGCCCGGCTGAATTATTAGCAGCATTTGATTTAGATTTCGCAGCGGCACTGGCAGCTGTAATGAAAAAAAGAATCTCAGTATTTTTAACTATGAATACTAACAATTTTTATTTTGCCACTTTGACCAAATCGAGAATTCTTTAAAGCTGTCTAATAGCTGTCCAAAAAATTGGTCATGAAATAATTGTCAAGTAGTAAATAAGCTTGAATATTCCGATGGAATCATTGAGTTGTTCTTTCATTCTTCAAAAAATATGGTGGTTTTCACCCAATGTTTTTATTTCTTCAAACCATTAGAAAAATTGTACGGTTCAACATGAATAGGTTAAATGTTAGACTTTTTGAGGTTTGGAACAAGACAATAAGCGTAAGGGACTCCTAATGAATATCTGTCGATTAGATATTTTATCAAAGATTTTGTCTGTGGGCAAGTATATAAAGTAAAGGATTTACTATTACCCTACTGCTGTAAGCCACACAGTCTTCGGCTTTAGGAAGGATTTATAACCAAAATTGATAATATATTTAATTTTAAATTAGTTTATTTTTCATTTTCAGTGTGGGACAGTTTGTTTTTTTGCTGGCTTTATAAAATGGGACACTACGAAGTTATTTAGATACAAATATTGATATAAAATCGTTTGATATGGCAAAATGTTCCATTCGTTTCCTTTTTGATTCAAAACATCACTAACACTATTACTTCTGCAATCCACTAATGAAAAAATCAATATTAACCCACTAGGTTATAGAAGTCTAACCCAAGGATTGAATCCTAGTCTAAGAACAACAATAAGTGTGTATTTCAAAATAAGTGAAAGAATCTATAATAATTGTATTCAGCAGGAAAAATATTTGTAAATTATCATTGATACTAACCAGCAGCCTGCTGAAACTGATGCGCCGAATTCATCAGGCTAGTGACCAAAGCGCTGATAGCGGGATTCGTAGTCCTCTGCTTGACGGGAGCTGGAGTCTTTTGCTGAACTTGATTCACCTGGGGTATCACATTAGTCACTTGCTGATTCACTAAGCCAACAGGCTGCTGCCTCTGCAGGGTGACAGTCTGACCGGCACTGCGAAGGGCGACCCCTTGCTGACCTTGAAGGGTGATACTCTGCTGCCCGTGCAAGGTCAGACCTTGCTGCCCTTGAAGATTGGGAACTCTCTGCCCTTGAAGGGCGGATCCCTGTTGGCTTTGCAGCGTCACCGCTTGCTGACCTTGAAGAGTCACATTCTGCTGGCCTTGAAGCGCCACACCTTGCTGAAGTTGCGATACGATTCCCTGAGTCTGCATGGACTGCGGGCTCTGCTGACCGGGGCTCGGGACGACCTTCGTCTGAAGGGTCTGCCCTTGTCCAGGATGCTGGATGTGAATGATGGCCTGCTGCAGCTTGTGGGGATTGATGGGCTGAGGTGGATTGGTGAGTTGCTGAGCTAGCAATTGATTGGCTGCATGCTGAGCGTTCTGCATCTGGGCGGTGTGCTGGGCAGTCATCTGGACAGACTGCAGTTGCTGCTGAGGATCATTAGCCTGGTGTTTGATATTGACATTCAGGTTTGTCTGATGCAGCTGAATATGCTGAACGCTGGGCCCTTGAGGCGACGACTGAGGTTTGAGTCCGCTACCGGGCGATCTGTCTATTTGACCAGGCTGGGTTATTTGATTGGTGACGGCTTGAATCGGATTCGCAACTTGTTGCTGTTGCTGCTGATTCACTTGAAGCTGTTGCACAGTCGTCGGACCAGCTTGGAGCTGCGCTTGCTGTAAACAGACATTTCAATAGTTAAATTACAATACAAAGATAAAATACGGCATTCAGATGAATTGTGACTGTAACATCTTCAAATCTAGACCGGTGTAAGAATACGTATAAAAAAACCCATTACTTTTCATCAAGCTTTTTACAATAATTGTTCAAACACATGTTAAATGCACAGCATTCTATGATCGGGGTCCAACTCGACTTCAATATTTGAGAAAATAAGCGCTAAATGAAAACAAATAATTGGAAAGCATGTACATATATATCATAACTATTGTAGTTACAATGAAAAAATATTGACAATAACAATCAACGATAATCCGTAGATACCTATTTAGACATAGGAATCAACAAGCATAAATTAAAAGAACAAACCAGCAGAGGTAGATTTGCAGAAATGGTTCGCCTCTGAGCATTAGTAGGTCCGGTGGCGAGAACTGCATCTGACTCTGCCAACGGAGAGGGAGCGGCGAGGGGAACCGGCGTAAGCTGAGGCAATCGGGGAATTTGATTAAGAGAGAGCGGGAGAGTGTGTTGGGTGGCGGTGGCCGTGGAGGCGAGCGAAGGAGACGGAGATGTCTTCACAACGCCCACTACAGTTGGTAGAGGTTGACCGCTCGGCACGGCGCTGAAATTGGTAATATTATTGTGAGTATAATACAATAATTTTTCGGTCAATTTATTTCAAAACTAATTCTAGACTTCTTAAACATGAAGTTGTGTATATAGCTAACATTTAATTGCTTAATAATGTGTATAATATATTGAATATCTCAATCAAGTTTATAATCAACCCACCTATAGCACTTCTTGTTAGAGCGGTTCTTTACTAAACTCAACAGTTTCAAGGCCAAGTTAAATATGTAATATTATACATGAATCAGCATTGGAAAATATTCATTAGTAGCCGTTTGTCCATATACTTTGTTTGACATATTCTGCTGTCAAGCAAAGTATAGGGACAAAAGCAATACTACACATATTAGTTTCATAATGAAAACCTAACCCCAAATTATGTTTAATACCTAATCTCTTATAGGGTGGTTTTTTTTTTTGTAGTGCGGTTCCTATCTTGGTACTATAGGATTGTTTTACAAATAAATAATTACTGAAAATTTCAATCATTTTTTTTTACATTTCCATATTTTCGTCACTCACTGCATGGGTTTCCCTTTTCAGTATCATCAGGCGTTCAGTAAGTTAGTAAGTTTAAGAGCTAAATTTATTTTCATACCTGCTGATTCGATAATAACGATGATAAGCCTTCATTGGTATTTTATCTCATTGACAAATTAAAAAATATGAAGTTTATAATTGAATCATGTATTTTGAAAGAGTTAGAAATCACACTTATATAATTGTTCAGGAGAATGAAAAATAAGTGTATTACTATTAAAAATACTACCTAGGTATCGGAGTCACGGGATTGGCAGAATGGCTTTGCGCTCTAGCTTGTAACGCCAACTGCTGAGCAGCGTGGCCCTGAAAGGAAACATAACGGTGATATTCTCATTTATGAATTCCTCACCAATAACACTAAATGCTGCCAACTGTCAGATACTGATGCTGATGAGAGAGAAGTGAAGAAGTGGATGTTGTTTTGGATACATTTGGGGTTGAAAGAGACTTATTTTAAGAAAAAATATGATTGTCGATTGATTGAATAGTCAATAGACGGTGTTTCATACTGTATATCAGGGCTTTCAAAACGATGTCATACAAATCCCAGTTGTCATGCAAAATGTTAATGGATGTTAAGCGAAAATCTGAAATTATTAGAAAATAATTTAAGAACACTTTACAGATCATTGCCTCAAAATATTAATACAGATTAAAAAAAAAACAATAACTTTTGACAAAAAAAGTTTGGGACTTTTCGAGCATTACCAGACAAAATAGATTGGGAGTAAAAGAGTTAATAACTCTATTGTACGAAAGAAAATTTTTATCAAATATTTAATATGTTATAGATTTCTTAAGTCTATAGCTCACCGTTGTTAGCAATTTAACTAATTTACAGCAGTCTAAGAGTTAATATGTAGAACATATTTTACCACTAATAAAAAATTATGAAGTACTAATGCGTGTTGTCTTTTACATTTGCAACAACCGCCAAAACTATTTCTTGAATATCTTGGCATCAAGAATATCTTCCACCATAACACAAAAACTAAGCAATATGTAATGATTTCTTGTGGAAACGGATTGTTGCACAAAAAAGATTAGTGTAATAAAATTCCTTATTTCACATTAGTTCACATGCAATAGTTTAAATTAATAAATATAACATTCACCATTTCTCTCATTCCAGCGGTGAACGAAATTCTAGGTGATTGTCCGGGTATAAGGTGTTTTATCCGGACTGATTTTCTTCCTTCTTCCGTAAATATTTCTGTGAATTGCTGAATATATCTACTCGCATGTGCTCTCGTACCTGTAAAATGTATTATGTTTCAAAAAATTTGACACAAAGTAAATAATGCCGAAAGGACTTGAAAGTATGGATAAAATTCATATTAATATAGATAAAAATGATTTCCAAAAGGTCAAAATGAGAATCTTGCCATTTGAAGAATGTTAAAAAATATATTGTCCTGATGATTATCACAGAAGTCAACAATAGATATTCTTAGTTGTTTTCCAAATTGTAGAACCAATTTTGATGAAGATTTGATCAAATGAGTACTGTAATCGAATCCAACAGCTTTGATCACTTGACCATGGTCTCGGTAAACATTAAAAACTTGATAACAAGACACTTGCAATAATATATGTGAAATTTAACCTAATAAAAATCGGCAAGCTGATCCGTTCCGCTCCCCTTCTACGTGGTCTCTATCTACATAGAGCTCGCCCAGGAACTCTTGATTAGACGGCCTCTGAAGAATGCTCAACTTAATGTGGAACACTCCAGGGGGTGCGGGGAGAACTTGAGAAGCGCTAGCCAACGGGGCGGAGGCTCTTTCTGTTTCCAAAATGTACTCTTCCATCAACTGAGGTGCGCAGTCTTGTGAAGGACGGGGACGATCATAAGCACGGGCCAATCGTGAAACGGCAGCCGCTCCGTCAGATGGCACCGCTAATGGAGGGCTTTCCACACGAGGAGCCAGTACCGGGCGTAATACCTGACAATAAAATTGAATTTTTACAACTTGGTTTTTTCTATGCACTAAATTTAAGGTGTTATTATATGCCCATTGATGTTTTTTATTATTACTTATATTTTGAATTGTATGTTGTATGTATAGTTAACACGTGGATCAATAAGTCCCGGGACTGACACATAGATGGCGTAAATCAAAATTACGTGAGATAGCTGACACCTTAAAGATATCATACGGCAGTGTGTACACTATTTTGCATGAACATTTGTCTATGAGGAAGCTGTTGTCAAAGTGGGTGCCGCGTTTGCTCACAGTGGATCAAAAACAACAACGTGTCGTTGATTCTGAGCGCTGTTTGAAGCTGTTTCGCCGAAACAAACCGGATTTTTTGCGTCGGTATGTAACAATGGACGAAACCTGGATCCTTCACTACACTTCAGAGTCAAAGCGGTCGTCAGCCGAGTGGACTGCAGTCGGTGAGAAGCGTCCAAAGCGGCCAAAAACGTAAATGTGGACCGGTAAGGTTATGGCCTCAGTATTTTGGGATGCTCATGGAGTTTTGTTCATCGACTACCTTGAAAAAGGTAAGACCATCAATAGCGAACGTTACATTGTCCAATTGATGCGTTTGAAGAACGAAATCGGTGAGAAACGGCTCCAAATGAAAAAGAAGAAAGTGCTCTTTCACCAAGACAATGCGCCGTGTCACAAGTCGCTCGCTACAATGGCGAAATTGCATGAATTGGGCTTTGAATTGCTTCCACACCCACCATATTCACTGGATCTGGCCCCCAGCGACTACTACCTGTTTGCAGACCTCAAAAAAATGCTCCAAGGAAAGAGATTCTACTCCAACGAGGAAGTCATCGCCGAAACGAACGCTTATTTCGAGGCCAAAGATAAATCGTTCTACAAGAAAGGTATTGAAATGTTAGAGAAGCGCTGGACTGATTGTGTTGCTCTTGAAGGAGACTATGTTGATGAATAAAGTCGAATTTTGCCAAAAAAACGTGTTTTTCTTAGTTAGTCCCGGGACTTATCGATCCAAGTATACAGAAAAATAGCATAGATTTGCATATATAAAGTTTCCTCATACTTGGTGTATTTCCTCAGTATTTCTATGTGGTTCATATATTTTTACACACAGATTTCACTGACAACATTTCAGATGGATTATAAATTGAGTGGAGTGTAATTTGGGCTCAATATATACAACATACTGTCAATATAGTCATCCAAAATGATAAAATTTTTGTACACCTTAAATAAGAATTGAGAAATTTGAATAACATGATTTATAATGTAGAACTCGGCAACTAACATTCTTAAAAATTAACAAACCATAAATTAAAAACTTTCAAAACATGAAGTATGAAGAATAGAATAATCAACAAAATTGCAAGAGAAGCCAAGTAAGAATAAAAGAAAAATGACCTCGCTCGGTTTCTTTGGATATTTAGAGGATGCACGAGGTAGAGGCGCAGCGTTAAGAGAGTGTCGAGTAGCCGGTGTCGCCCTCGCTCTCTGTTTACTGATCATGTCCAGCAGACCCAAGCCGCGGTGCTGTGTTAGTTGATCTAGTCTACGTTTGCGATTCACAGCCACCTGTACACAGGAAAAATATACATGGCAAATGAGCATAGAAAATATTTAAATTCATCTCAGTAACTTTGTGTAATACAGCAGAATACTGAAAATGTATTCTTAACTTTTTATAGCAGGCAAACATTAGAACAATAACAATAATTATTTCATTTTTTTATTTTTTGAATTGTTGCAACTTTGTACGATTCCATGTCTTATCACAAACGACCCGGGTTTCGCCCTTCGGCATCTTCAGGTATTCCATTGCACGGTGCTGACAGTTGTCAGTTCTGTTGCATCCGTGCGATGGAATACCTGAAGATGCCGAAGGGCGAAACCCGGGTCGTTTATGATAAAACATGGAATCGTACAAAGTTGCAACAATTCAAATTTAATATTGAAGTTCCATCAAGCACCTTCAGTCGATATCATAAATTAATAATTATTTCATTCTATAAGTTAAATTGTATGATCCTATCAGAAGTAATACACCAATATCTATTATATTTGTCAAAAATTTGTTCCTAATACAGGTATTTAAGCCTTCTTAACAATTGGTACCCCCTGAAATCTGAAAATACATTCTCGGACTCCATTGAAAAATATATGCCGATTTTTTAATTTAAGGAAATATTTTTTTATATTTATTACAAAACAATTAGAAATTCCAATTTTATTAAACATTTTAACAAATTAATATAGATAGCAAAGAGCAGCTTTAAAATTTGTATTACACTTATAAGGCTAAAACTTTTCAATCTCCAGGAAATACTTTCTCGCACCCCAGGTTAATCTCTTCCACGCTAACGCCCCAACGTATGGGACGGCAATGTGCAAGGCCTGTACGCGAATGCCCCAGACGTTGGGACGCGAACATTCAAACCTTGGTAACGCAGGCAATCATTTGCATATAGGACTGATTTTGGTTTTAAAATATCGAACAATTCGTCCTGATACTACCACCTCCATAAAATTGTCAAAAGTATTATTTTAATGCTTAAAACATCGATTTTTCGAACCCTTCAAATTTATTCCAATCCCGCCAAGTCAGTTTGAAACAATGTGTTAAACTGGCGTCTAACTTCGCACTGAACTTTGCACCAATCTCACAGCATTGCAATTTGACACTCCATGACATGTGACTAATGGTGCTTGTTCATTTCAGTTTGATTGGTTGCTTCGTTAAGTCACGGTAATGGCAATTTACGAGTTAGTTATTTGTTAGGGATATATTTATTAAGGTGATTGTGACATGGAACATGGAACATTTCTTTGTGTTTTTTAATGTTGTGAAACATTCCTAATGCATGTAGCTTCCATAAAAGCCAACCCAATTATTTTTTATTGGAAAGAAAACATTTTGAAAAATAGCAACGCGGACAGATTTTGTTTGTATGAAAAACTGTTGCGCCGATCGGGTTAATAAAAAAAATTGTCCAAATTTCCAGTAAGCATGGTGAAGAATTTTCAAAACAAAACTAAATTAAACCTTTCATAATTGTTTCATGTAACCACTTCTATTTTTTTAATATTTGTAATTGTTTATATTGAATTCTTTTTTTCACAAGGTTAAAGGACACTGTCAACAAATAAAAATTCACATACTTGAGAGTATCTTCTGGCTTGTCTTCTAATGTCAGGTGTTGCAAGTATGTGCCGCTGGTGATGAAGCCTAGCAGCCAGAAGCCCGACCGCAGGCCGCGGTTCCAAGCAAAGGGGAGGAGCTGTGGCCAAGACCATAGCCGATTCCAACAGCAATCGGTCTTCACGGCCCCATGAACCTGCACGGGCTATCGCGTTCACATCACTTATTATACTCTAAAACAGAAATGATTAATTTAACACTGACATCACAATATGACCAATTTTACTCAATTTGTGAGCATTTTCAAACTTATAATTATAGCTTTTAAGGTGTTAACTGTCACTTCTTGATGGAAAGGCATTATATTTTGAATAATAAAAACACATTTTTTAGTACTTATTTCCACAATATATTTTTTGATCAGGACCGGTTTCGCTCATCGCGAGCTGATCAGTTGATAATGCTCGCGATGAGCGAAACCGGTCCTGATCAAAAAATATATTGTGGAAGTAAGTACTAAAAAATGTGTTTTTATTATTCAAAAAAAAAAAAAAAAATTATAATTATAGCGTCAAACGTTTTGATAAAACACCCCCAGACAACTTTTTTTTGTATTTGTTATATTATCTATTTAATAAAATATACAAAAATTAATTTTTACTTCCACCTGATGTATTAGTCTTATTATAATATCAATATTGATAATGAATTTTCACACAAAAGCGTCGTAGCATGGAATATAAATAATTGGAGTATTTAACCCGTTGAGTAGTGAGTTATTTTTTTACGAAATAAGTTTTTTGGTTTATTTTAAATATTTTTTTTTTACATTTCATATAAAATTGTTTTTTTTTGTGGTTCAATCTAGAAAGAATATTTATTATTGTATCACGTAGTAAATAAAGTTGTACAATTGAGAAATTCATAGTAATAAATGTAAATAAATTTATTCACTACGAATTTTCTAGAAACAATTACTTTAGTTTGAGCCTAAAAAAATAATTGCAGTCTGAGTAAACATAGTTCGATATTGACACTGATTCCTAGAAAGAAAGCGGTCGAACAGACAGTAAATTTTATGATACATGATTAAAAATGTAATTTCTTTGAATTTTTTCGTAAAATTTATTTATTAATTTGAAACAAATAAAAAATGTAAGCCCGACCGCTTAAAATTATCAACAGATATGTGCAGCATGGATATCTGAAGAAATTATAAATATTCAACAAAAAATACGGAACTTGCAATTGATAAAAGACATCACAATATTGGGATGTACATGTACGACCATACTCTTGAAAGGGTTAACATACCTGAGTAGTCGGCTTGAGCAAGACATGATGAGTATCACACACAAAGCTGGGGTAAGCCTGTCTGTAGTCTCTAATTTGAGCAATTATACAGCCTGAATAAAATAAAGAAGAATATTCTGCCTCCAGCAAATCTAATAATACTATGGGCAGCTCTTCATTATCTATATAAGAAAGCAGTTCTTCTTCCTCATAAGGCCATCTGGCAGTTTCTAGCAATGTCTCTTCTGAATGAAAGTTATCCTGAAATGAAAAAAAAAACAAATTTGAACAATGTAAATACCACAACATGTTTTACATCAGTATCTCTAAATCATACATACAATAATTATGAGATATACAAATAAAATGCAATGCATTGAAATAGTGGATTTACATGGACGGTATGTATCTATTTAATCATTGTCAATTTTCGATACAAACGAACTCGGATACACTAATGTGAAGAAATGAACGCTCCTGTTTCAAAGGGATTAACATAAATCACTGATCACATCATTCCAATAAGCAATAACATTTTTAACCTCACAGTGATATGCTCCCTAGACTTTTTAAACAGAACACTGCTTTACAGAAACTTGGCATTTTTCACTAAAAATTACATTTTCTAACTGTTTCTTAAATAAATATCAAATTCACTCACGCTAGTAGTTCCATCACTCGGCGGAGAGAGCATTTGTGTATCACCATTCACTTTCAATGATATGGAATAGCCTTTATTGCCAGGGTATAAATTTAATATCAACACGTTTAAATTCATTCTAGTTAACAATTTCTCTAATAGGTAGGAGTTGATTTTCAAGCCTTGCTGAAATACGAAAAGTACAAACAAAATGAATTAATTACATGTTACAATTAAGTGTAGCAATACTGAGTGGATAAATCCATACCAGTATTTCAAAATTAAAAAGAAATAAGAACATCTGGGGCAGGCAATGCTCATTCGGCAAATCATAATCACCGCACTCTATAGACTTTTTCAATCAAAAATCAATGAAATCTATGATTCAATTTTGCATAACATTAAGAAAATATTACCATTCTACATTTTCAAGGCCAGAAATTTTACACTGACAAAAGAACTGAAATAATGCAATCCTAGTATTGGCAATGCCACAATTGAAAATCTTTATTAAAATGACATGAAAAAATGTCAGTCATGAATGTAAGTATGTTTATAAGAATTCACATTGATATAATTATATCAAATGCAAAGGGAAAACAATGAGAAACTCTTAACAGCTTGAAAACAATTCATTACTGTCCATGGTTTATTACATATCAATTATCAAGTGCTTTGGATTTGAACAGTAAATTAAAAAAAAAAAAGCTGCCTTTCATATACAAATGATAGTGGCGATTTTCACAGATTTATAGGATGATTATATATTATGCTAATGCTACATTGGAAAACAGGTATCTTCTTGAGTAGTATGACAAAATATTTTGTCAACTTTACATTCCCTAATTTTTATTTCATCATTCGAATTTTATTCATCATACGCATTCAAATTATTTTTATTATTTACTTTGAACCAGCAAGATTAATTTTTCAAGAAGAATTTCGTAAAAAGGTTAAGCATAGCTATAGTTATATACATATGTATCGCAAAACAAATATAATATTTCAGGCTTTTCAGTTTGAGTCCTTTCTTGGAATCAATATCGATAGACAGCCAAATACTGAAAGATCACTCAATTAAGACATAGGCCCAAATTTGAAGTACAAGCCTACAAATAATTATTTGTAAACAATAACTGTTCATTTTTACAAATGTATATTAAAATTCTAAGAAGTATTGAAATACGTAACTTAGAAATTCCGCTTTAATAAATTAATAACTAAGTTTTCAAGGAATTAATCCGAGGAAAAAAATATAGCTCATAATAAATACCATGTGTGATTTCAAAAATTGTTATTAAAATAAATGTGAGATACATTCATTGTCCCCAATATAAAATGCTGAAATGGGAAAATTGTACATACGTGATTGGCTTGAAGAGTCTCATCTGAACTGAGTTCATCATACAACTCTCGCAGTTTATCATGTATATTAAACCTAGTCTGCTTCTTCACAGGGCTCAAACTTTGAGATGATCTTTCACGTTTTTCCGGTGAGAGACTTTGTGAATTAAAATGTTCCATAGGACGTTTTCGGCCAAAGTTCTCCAAAAAGGTTTGGTCGTTGGACCAAGAGCCGACATTGTGTTCGAGGGATACTTCGCTATCCAGGTCATCGTTCAAATCGAATGATGGTGCACTCCAGCGAGCTTTCTTTAAAATCTCCTGAAAAATAATAAAGAAAAAATATATGTTATCAGCCAAAACACTTCAATAGTGTGCTGTGGAGGAAAATAGATATGATTTTAATAGCTACAGAATATTTACTCTATTATATAGAGCTGTTTTACATATTAGAATAATTGTTTGATTAAAATCTATACAATCCTTTTTCATTTGATACGAAGATACAAATATAATAAATATTATTGCTTCCTTGATTTGATTTATTTTTCATATCTTTTCAAATCTGAGTTGGGAATGCATCTTAAAATCAACGATGTCTTACAATTGCTGTCAAAAGCGCAAAAGAAAATATTTTCTTGAGAGAATTCATGTAATTAATTTTATGAAGTTTGAGGATAAAAAAATACCTATATAATACACACACATTAAATACTTTATATTGTCATGACTTCTCCGTAAAAACAACATTTTCGTAATGTGTTTATTATTAGGCTTATGATTGGCACCTAATAGTAGGAGAAATATGGCATGTTTGTACACAGTCACTCAATTCAATTTTCATAAATTTTTGAGTAATATTATTTGCAGTATCAGTTTAAAATTAGAAATCAATAATGTTTACATACCAAGCAATGACTCTCATTTCAATATTTAAATCATAGTATGCAAAAATAGTATCTAAGTGAAGCACAAAATTGCTGATAATTTTTGGCTTACTTAGCAGTTTTTTTTTTTAATTATTTCTCTTTGCATTTTCTGTATTGATTAGACCTCGTTTAAATATTCCATATACGATAATGATAGAAACAAAATGAAATATATTGACTTTCATTGAACATTTCAACAAGGTTGATGGTGACAATATATTAGTGGTTATGTTTCCAATAAAAAATAGTGACATTACAAATATACAATAAGATATAATTCTGCCGCAATGGAGTGTAGTTAAAAATGATTTTGATGTATTTTTACCTCGGCTTCAGCAGCTGCAGATACTAGACCATTCATTTTGTACAAAAAACTATCACATATTTGCATCGACTCTTTTCAAATAGCTTACAAGAAAAGTCGTAATTCCTCGATCAACGAATGCATGTCTATCGAAAATATTATCTGTCAGTGATAACACACGATCAGAAAATACATACGTCACATTTTTTGAAGATTTTCACAATATTTAAGATTAACAAAAATTTACAAACAATATACTGTGTATAGGCGAACATCTGTTGTTTTTGTGGATAACGTAAACAAGATCCATTATTTTTATATTGAGCACGAAAAATTATGAATCCTCGCTTGTAAGAAAACGTTTGTTCTAATTATTTTTAAAACTTTAACGACGTAAAACCAAAAATAATCTTCTAGATACAAATATCATTGTATTTAAAGAAGCATGAAATGGGACAGCAACAACGAAACGTCAAACAATTGGAAATTGCATCAAGACCAGCGTTGCCATAATGTTCCCACTCCCAAAAATAGTAATGTTAAGATACAGTAATTTGTGAAGTATACAATGCATGGATACTTTATCTAATATTTCATTAGAATATAAAAAAAGCTTTTCTACATAAATTATTATTACATTATTATTCCCGTATTTTTTCAATTGTTTTAATGATTGTTGTAAGCTAATTTTATTCTCTCTGAAAATAGCAAAATAAAATAAATGGTACACATATATAATAAATCGTAATAAAATCATTTTACTCACAAGAAGTGTTATACAAGTTCTTCTATTTTTTTATATAAATGTACATTTTTTTAAACACACACACACACATATATATATATAATATTATACCAATGGTAATAAATAATATATTGTAACAAATTTACCCCATTTACTTATTGGTTGTTTCAAAATCAGAAGACGGGGAATGTTTGAAAGAGAAAATGAAGAATATGTGTGTTTACAATCATATTTAACAAGCAGGGAGCGTCCATCATTCCCGAGGCTCCGCAAATCATTCGACTGGCTACGTAAAGATCTTTGAAATCAAGTTCATATGATCCAAACAGGACATAGCAAGGCTTATTGTGTTATAATGAACAGAAAATCTGAAACTTTTTCATTCATTGTTTTTAAAACGCTACATATACTTGGCTTGACTTCTTTTATACAAAACAACTGCGAACCTAGAAATATAAATATGAGCTATGTATAAGTAGAGATTTGTCGAATTTCGAACGATTGAGAGATTCTTTCGTCCTTTCCTCGCGCGATTCAAGAATTTCTTTTTTTCAAGGTATTTCGATTTCCTTTCTCAAAAATATTTAAAGTGGCATTTTTCGACGGTACAGCCTTAACGCCTTCAACACAACGTGTTTTTCCATACATATAGACATTTATTATTTATGAGTTAAGCATAATTAGATGAAATCTATTTCGAACCTTAGCTGTGCTGCATTCGACAATCAATTATTGTATCAACATATAATTTGGGCTATTTTTGACGATGTCATCGATGGAGTTATGAAAGAAATCTAAATAACTTGTAAATATAAATTTATTACTAACATAAAAACATAATCATATTACATGATTTATGAATACTTAAATTATTTTGAATCTTGAGAATTCAGTGAGACGAAAATTTGATGAGATTGAAGATGACTCGATTTAATTTTTTTCTTCTGAAGTCAACATTTGAACGATTCATACTCACTTAAAATCTACTACCTCAAGCAGTATGTTGAATAAAACTTATATTTGCAATAAAATTGTTCTCTTGAAGCTTGTTCTATTATGCGGTATGAATACATTATGCCCAACATACTAAATATAATATTGCACACCTCCTTTTGACAGTTTCAACTCAAGCGTAAGACTGCCTTGTACTTCCTGTCATAGCGTATTGAAATCCAACATTATACATGTACTTATTTTAAAATATTATGGGAAAAAGTTTCAGTCTGAGTTTGTCCGAATTTCAATTGAGAGGGCCGTTGTATAGGTGCACATTGCAAACAAAGAAATATAAAAATATTCAATCAGCACATTTTTCCTTCAAAAGACAATAGTGATTCTCTCTACAGCAGTTGTCCGAAACCTTTTTTCTTCCACGGCACACCAACGTTTCAGCCAAAATTTCGCAGCACATCACACGTCAATATTTATAAAAAATTCAACAAAACATATTTCAATAATGATTCATTTTTCTCCATTGTATACTTTATTTACACATTTTTTTCTTATAAACTCAATTTATATGTATACTTTATTTATCTTCATATGACATTATTTCAACCGATAAATAATTGTTTTTGACTTCCTTCGATACCGTATTCACAGAATGTTTTATGTTATAGAAGAATTATTTAACTTTTTTCTTCTATAGAAAAATGCGTCGTGGCGTATCTGGCATGATCCCGCTGCACACCGGTTGCTGTATAGGATTGTATTATTATCGTAATTTTGACCCTATAACCCAAAATGCTATTTATCTGTTACCAATAATAATATGAAAACAGTATTAACATTTATCATTTTAAATGTTTGAAGTACTGAAAATGACTTGCCATTAATAAAAATTAACATTGTTTCCTTATATTGCCAACGAAATTTTCTTATATGTCTACACAATGGTTACAAATAGTCAATTGATAATATTATATTTTATGACTATTGATAACTGACAAATGAATGTGAAACTGAAAAAATATGTCGATGATAAAAATCATATATTATTTTAATTAAAACAATAAATAAAACTGCATTTTTATACAATTTGACGTTTATTGAAGTATCACTGAAGAAGGTTGTTCATTATATAAACTACTTTTGTTGATTTTGGATACATTTAAAATCATATAAGCTAACTTCGGAAAAGGTATACAAAATGTATGCCAAAAGTACACAGTACTTTTATTTGAAATATTAGATTGAAAATATTCGACAGAGCATTCTTATTACTAAAGAAAAAGTCTCTATTACTTACAGTGTGTGTATTTTTTCAAATCATGTATATTATAATAAGGTTCGTTAAATATATATTTAATATATAAGTGACAGGTATAAATCGAAAATTGTATGCTTGATACAATCTAGTGATCTACGAACCTTAAAATTAATGTGTAAATTTACTTCACAAACGTATCAAAATCCTAAGCCTTATAATATCATATTATGAAAATTGTGGAATATAACATTAATTACTTTTATCAATAATGGTTTATATTGATATATTAGCAATATTATAAAATAGATTGATTATATTTATTAACAATGTTTTTCGATATAGCTTATATTTTAATATACATAGAAAACGAATCAATACTTTGTTGGTGTCAAGATATTATCTTAATCAATATTTTTTTTAGATTTCTATAGGGGCGCAATATGTTTTAAGCACGCTTATTGAACAAGGTTTCCTACAGCATTCATCATAAACTCCTCGTCGATATCTTCGGTAAATGACATCTTCAGGTATGAATGGGGCACCTGAATGTTGAGGGAGGAATGGCCATTCTGGTTGAGACTGTGCCTGCTCAAAGTCGTCGGAAGTCAAATCGATCCCTGTACACCAATAAAATTATTATATATCATTATTTTAAGTTGTATAGTCTAGGTCGACCAACTCATAGACCAAAGGAGCCAAAAATAAGTGAGGAAACGGTTATGAATTACTTAAGCGAAAACGATTTCCTTGCTAAAAATAATGTGAATGTACGTTTTTGAACTTATAATTTACATGCATTACATATTTTAAAAATCAATTATATGACCATAAAAGAAGATTTTTAATCTGGTCATATTTAACCCCTAAGTGCTAACGTTACAACTGGCTGAGACGGCTGATTACTACGAGTTGATTGTTGACACTTAACCTCTTCACTCTTGAGCCACATAAGGGGTATTTGAACATTGAACATTATTTTATTTATGGGTGTTTGAATAAACTTGTAGAGATTACCAAGACAAATTAGACCATATTTCAATACAAAAATGAGCTATAAAACGAAAGCGTTGACACTGTTAACATTTTATATTTGTGGGTGTCAACGAGAGTTAACTGTGTCAAAAAATAATCACTGGTAAATTACCAAACTAAAAAAATCATTTAACACCGAATTACAACTTTATTAGCCATATGACTGAATTAATATATTTACAAATAACTTATTCAATATTATCATGTGTTAATATCAAAAATTAACCAAATATCAAGTACATATTAAGACCTATACTTATGTACAAGAAATCAAATAGATACGAATATTTATGAAATATTTTATTATATTATTATGAAAAATATATAACTATTATTTCTATCGTTATGATGATAACGGAAAAAATATATGGGAATTCCTCAAAAGCTGCAATATTGTCGATATAACCCAATTCTGAAAGCTTTTGACTAGTTTACTAGTTTAATTCAAAAGAATTTTGTAAATTTGTATAGAACTTTAGTAAGCACAACAGAACTTATTGATTTTATAATTATTACATTATTTCATAATGATTTTTTATGGTGGTCTCAAAATCCATTGAAATATAAACATGATTCATTACGCATGATCACGGTTAAAACAAGGCGTCTTGGAACATCGCAGGATACAATACACGGGATGATAATAGCACGGTCTGGAAGAAATATAACCGATTGGCGATTGAAAAGTTTTCCTGAGTCGGTATGACCTACTAACAAGCAATTAATTAAGACCATTGATAACGAATAAAAGATATACTTACATGATCCGTCCTTTTTCGATTTAGAAGACCATCCATTGTAAGATCCTCGACACAATAATGAAAGAGTATCAGCTAAATGGTTGCCGCAAAAACGCCGTAGCCCGTCTTGCCGTTTGGGGAGTTGAAACATGTCCGTTTGAGAAATAACGGAAACGGCAAACAAGCACAACAGCCCACAAACAAACCAAAGGGAATTCATCTATAAATAATAAAGGAAACACTCGTTTTATTTATTATTAAATGTGTTACTATATCACAGAAAATTGTTCGCAATGCAGGATAGAGTAGAATTTTTGTCGGAGTTTGTTTACAGGTTCACTAAACTGTTAACTATTATTCCTGACATCGATTTAAAGCTTTAAACTATTAAATGATTGGTTGTTAAGGTATCAAAATTTACCAGGGGGAATAGGCGGTCTGGAATGTTTGAAGGGGCGCCCTCAAATTATAGTTGCGCCAATGTTGACAGATGCCATTGGGATGCATAGAAGGGTCGATATAAATGGTATTACAAAAGACAGAAATCTTTCATTGCTAAATATTTACGCTGCATAAGTCATTTTATTTTATAAACGAAACTTACTAGAAACAATGAAAATGGGTATGATGTAGTATTACATAACACAACACATAAATTATTTACTTATATAAAACATGTAAAAAAAGAATGTGATTATGCCAAATGAAAGTTTAATACAAAAAAGTACAGCTATATTTATCTTTTGATGTAAAAATAGATACCGGATAAAAAAAACTTCATTATTAGTTCACAGTGCTTCCGGGCCTCAGTATAAAAAATAAATATATATTCATATAAAAAAATGATTTTTCAGTAGGTCTACGCGATATGCAAAACTAACTCTGTGTATTGAGAGCGATAAACTCAATCCATCTATATATATTCTCAAAAAAGAAGGGATGAGAAATTTAATTAACAATAGCGTTATAAAAGAACTCTGTTAAACTTTATACTCCACACTAGGAGTGAGTGAAGTTTTAAAAAATCGACGCTACGTTTGTCATAATGAAGAGTTGAAGGTGTATATTATTATCTGACGTACCAGAAATAAATATTATTTTCCCAATTCTGTCTTATAATTAGGAACCCATGGTATAGAATTATGAACTAATTCGACATTAACACATGCTATCTAATCCATAAATATGTATGAAGCCCCAAATTTATTCGCGTTTGGTGTAAAAATTAATTGCTGTACTAGATTATAAATATTTTTTAAAATGATATCAGGCTTGCCTTAACACGTTGTTATGCTGGTAGGTTAAAGGAAACTGATGCGTTTGGTAAGGTTTTATCCGTTTTTATAGTATGACTAAAGCCCACACATGAAAATCTTATAGGATAAACCTATCTTTAGTTACAAAGATATGAAAATTAGTCTAAGGCTACACATTTTAATGACGTCTTCAATATGCCACATTTACGCATAAATTTTCATCACTTTAATTTTAGCAACACAAAACACGTTTACTTACAAATTTTATGAATGAATCATCTATAAAGCTAAGACTAATAATAGTAAATAACAATCTTAGCCTCAAAACATTTTTTTATTCGAATTACATTTTTTTAAACTTTTTATCGTCACTTCTTGGTAGAAAGGCGTTATATTTAAAATGATTAAAACACACTTTAATATCACGATTAGAATGAATTACATTTTTTTCTTTAGATCGTACCATATGGTTTATTTTTCGGTTTATCGGTAGCTATTTGTGTGAATAGGGAAACAGTTTTTTAAAAAGAAATTTCCGCCAATATTGTTAGTATTTGCAAGAATTTAACTTTTTTTTAATAATTCAAAGACAATCATTTTTCAACGAAGTTTTTTCTTAAGTGTTTTTCTCAGACAGTGCATTCAGCTGAAACGATCTTAAGTACATTATTTAGTTAGTTGACACAGAAAAAGGAAAATAACGTCTTCGGTAATACCTACTATGGCATAGTCCAAATATAACATAATTATTTCACTAAGATATGGTTTTCGAAGAGGACAATATCCAATCAACACTCAGAATTTCATATTTAAAAAAATGTCAATTCTTTATGGAAAGGTATAAGATTTAACTAAAATTTTTGTTAAGTACTCGATATAATCCGTTGATCGCGATGGTGCGAAACCGGAATTGATCTTTACAAAAAAATATGAAATTGTGGAAATAATACTATACATTATTTTTATAGTTTGAATTGACTATTACAATCAAGGGAGAATTTAGCAAGAACGTTTTGCTAATTGTAATATATTGATGTTTGATAAATATTATATTTCACTTTAAAGTGTTTTTCGAAACAATCATTTTACAAAAATTAGAAGGCTGATTAAAAAAATCTTTGAGCATTAAATATGTGAATATCATGCACTGACAGTGGCTTACCCTCTTTTCATTATTTCAATGCTTATTTCCAATATATGATCAAAAATTATGTTATATCACATAAAAAAATAAATCTTAGCATAGAGTTATCGTGGAGATGCCTTCCAAGAAGCAAAACACACTTTAAACTAAATAACACCACCATTAAAATAACAAAATTGACTTTTGATAAAAAATAACTAACAAAAAGTAAAGAAATTTACCACCAAATCAATCGAGAAAGATTCGACTATACTTGAAGTATTTGCTTTGAAATATATTTTTACATAAAAATGAATTGGTTTTCATAATACATCCCATAAGTAAATATGGTTAGAAAAAATGGAAATGTGTATGTTTTGAAAAAAATTGTAACCGAATTTCCTTTGCCCAAAATTTTATCTTTTACATAATTACATAAAAATTTCGTACAATGTTAGCGCCAAGATGAAAGAATCAAAAATTCCCACTTGAGTCACTCACGACCCGGGTTTCATTTCTCCGATATCTTCAAGCATCATATAACACGAATGTGATGAAAATGACACTGACATAAATTCTAAGTCAAATACAACCACTGTTACACAATATTTATTATATCAAAAATACAATCTCAACAGTCTCTAAATAAACCATAAACCATACAGGATAACTACCGTGCAACCCATATTGAAATGCATTCATTCCTATCAAAGCGATGCATTTTTGTGGGGTTTCACTTTAACGTGTACAAGAAAAATGCATGTTTTGCATACACTCTAATTGTTAGATCTACAAGTATAATTTTGAAAATAGTATTATGAATAAAAATATTTTTGATTTTTCGCGGATTTTTCGGAACGCATCTTTAAATTTAAGATTAAATCGGTGTGTTGATTTACATAGATTTTTTTTATGTAATGTACCTATCATTTGATTTAGTTTAAGATATTTGCATTTTTACGTGGTTTCTATTTATTCAGGTCTGTGAAAAACATATCCAGCGTTAATCGGGGAGTGAGTGTACCTAATATATATATATATATATTAATATTTGTATCAGCCGTAGCACTTCTTATGGTGTACTCCGCGTCGTAGATTGTATGTGTATTGATTTTCTCTATACCTTCTTACGAAAAAAATCATATTTACATACGTTGTTTGTATCACCTATGAGAATTAAATGTTCATTTATGCAAAAATGTGTGAAGAACTGCTTTGAAGTCTTTTTAGTTCTACAGTAATCAAGATTCCATTTTTAATTATTGTTTGGAAAAATGATTTTAATCAGTATTCTTGGTTTTTTTTTAATCAAATAGAGTATTCTGTATAAAGTGAGCTAACAGCAGTTTTATCAAACAAAAACAGAATGCATCCAGCATTAAAAATATATTCGGGGTTTCGCCTTAGAGTAACAATTGACAGTCACTTCGAAATTTTAATGACGCTTATTGCATAGTATACCAACCATTTAAATATTTTTTTATAATCAAAATTAAATAAGGATCGATAACTTTTAGAACTGGATACAGGAAGATGATTCTACAAGGATACTTACGTCATCATCTGGAGCTCCAGTTGTAATACCCGGATTTATATTCTTATGTACATTTCCAAAAGTTATTAAACTTAACATCTATGTTGTCTTCATAATAATACAAACTATATTTTAGCAGCTGCTAATTTGAAGGGAGATGTATAAGGAAGGCTGCGAGAGGTGTAAACTCACTACGCACCCTCTTACACCGTCTGGCAAATACGATATTTCTACATCAACTATTTTTGAGACATATTACTGTCGAAACATAAACGTAAAACAATGAAATTGGAAATTTATAAAGGTCCGTAGCAATTAGGTAGACAACGTCTAAGAGATACATCTGCGAAGGATGAAACTTCATCGATTGTTGACTATGAGATAAATTTTCTACGCGAATTTCCCAATAACACAGCAATCGATTTCACTTCATGCTCTTCGAGGAGATTCCTCAATTCAAAAATTCCTCAAAATACATTGGATTTAATTTTGTAAATCTATTATTCACTAGCCCGCTCATAAAAAATAATTAAAAACATGCGTGACGTTATACATGTTTTGAAATACAATTTCGGATTTCAAAATAAATTTTCAAATAATACATCAAGAGCAATTACGCAAAATTGCTCTTGGTGTATTTTTTAGCAATACAGCTTCTGAAATTCAAAGAATATTAATTATATTATTTAACCAAACTTTGTACAAACATGCGACTTCAAAACATGGGAATTTTATCCGTTTTACACAAAGACCAAAAAAAAATTGGTTTCAGTTGTATTTATTTTACAGTGCCATATCATTTTGAGTGTCATGAATAAATATGATGTGTACCGCAATAAAATTTATTTTTGATACTGTTATCTAGAATTTATAGGTGAGCGTACACAATCCATTACATATTTATATTTGTTTAAGATGAGATATATTACATATATAGAACAATAATTCACACCACAATAATAATATATAAAAGTTTTAAGGAAGCTCTAGCCACAGTATAGTTTGATTTCTGCGATCGAACAGCCGGATTGAGACCAACAGCACTCATCAACAACTCCTCGTCGAAACCTTTTTAAATTCTCATCTATAGAATCATCTTCATTGGATAATCCAGTCCCTGAAACCGACACATAATTTATTTCAATTAAAATTTACATGGCAATACCAATAAATTAGTGCCAGTCATTTTTTACAACATAATCGCACCAAACCAAAAGCTAGGGAAAAATCAATTATCTTTTTTTTTAGTTCCCAAAGGTACTCAATATCGTACCCACCACCACTCGATACGGCTAGACACACACACTTCTTATAGGGTGTATTTCGCAGAGTAGCAACGTTATGTGTGATTTAAATTTTGCCAGGAATACCTGAAGAAAATTCCTCAACACTTGCATGCAATAAAGTGAGCAGAAAAATATATAAATAATCAGCCAATGAATTTATTATTTTTATTTGAATATAGATCTTTTAATGATTAAACTTCATTCAACTTTCATAGAACGAAGCGAATTCTTTGAATCCCTTGTAATTTGTCGGAGATGCAACCAAGTCGGCATTAGTCGATATACTTGTTAATTTCTGCCAATAAATTGATCATTGTAAATACCCTTAAGCAGCGTATGACAATCCATGCCATGTGCACCAGTTTTTTGGCGAGATAAAATTTTAAAATATGAACCAAATATTGAAGTCTTCACTTCTAAAGTTGAAACTCAATGATGTCATTGATATTCAAATATTGAAGTTTTAATATATTTTTAATGCAATGTGTAATATTGTAGTCAATTTTTTTTTTGTTATATATAATACTATAGAATTATTAGTTTTAATTTATTGACGCGCTGAGTGCCTAGTACTTAAAATTACCTGTTTTGTGGCACGCTAATGCATTTTGGTTGCCGACCGCTGCCCGAAAGTGTATTGTAATTTTATAGTAAATAATAATCTAATAAAAATTGTCGAATATAAAACATGTTAACATTTCCCTCTTCGATTTTTTTAAAGTAAAACACCGATAAAATATACATATGATGCTTGATGTGTTAATCAATATGCATAATAAAATGAGTGTAGTGAAATGAATAGAGCAAAAAAATCTGTTGCCAACCGTCTCTTTTGGAGTTGTAGTCAGGCGGTAGGTAGTATGTCGAATTGCACACCTCTTTTATCTTTTCACCTAATGCATCACCGCAATATTTAGATTTCGCATCTTGGTCAACATCACGTTTGAAAAAACGACCCTTCAATGTCGACGCCATTGAACTAGCAGTTAAGCATATTAATACAACAAACCAAACGTATTTCATCTGTGAAAAAGAAAATACATATCTATATATATATATCATATATTACATAAACATACTTAAAACCACAAACCTTTTTCCTAATATATGGCGAATCAAGATTCTATAAGATTTATTAGAAAAAAAACTATCAATCTGTAAGTTCCCGTTAAATACCAGTCATAAAAATATCGATTATTTCGTTAAGATCCATGACGCGTTACCATCATAGCTCTTGAAGTCTCCTTCATCTGTAATGGAAAGACTTATTTGTTGCTGTCGTTGTTGACAGACGTAAGTCGCTACAGAGCTGAGCAAGCCACAGTGAATCCGATTCACATGAACACCATACGCATTGTAATTATATTTATATCCCTACATATTCTCAAACGCACATACATATGCCTACAAACACACACATAGAAACACGTATGTATATACAATACGGAAGAAAATGAACGAGGAAAATCATTTTCAGATGCCGATGTTGTGTATTTTGAGACTAAGACTTGTAACAACAAATCTATAGGGGGGCGTCTAGCAGAAGCGCTATCAGTCTTAAGCGATTACTCGGTACTGTCGAAATCGTAGGATTATAATGTTTGCTTACATCGCTGTGAATTTTATGAGAAATCTCTCGAACGAGCTCTCGAATTGTAGACACTTTCAAGTCTCTATGGCACAGTAAATTTCGGACGTAATACGGGGCTATATAAATAAAAAGTCAAAACAATTCATGGAAAAAAAAATTCTAAATTTTAAATGAAAAATTAAAAGTTTATTTTTTGATTGTACGAAAAAGTATTTGATAAAATTTTCATTTTATTACTATATCATATTTATAAAAAACACTGATATATTTTAAAATACTTTTAGCAGTTAAAAATTTTAATCGGTTCTCGTAAGCGAAGATTTAACGAAAAAAAAAGAACACAGTAAAACACAAAAAAATATAAGATGAACGTATTCAAATTCAATTGGCTAAATACGAAATTAACGCCGCGTATAGTACGATTTACTTATCGAACGATTATATTTCAGTATATATTGTAATAAATGATAAGTGGGTATTCCATAGCGTTTTTCAACCGTCAAAAAATCATTTTCTTTATTTATGTATTTATTGTAGACAACTGTCCCATAAGCGTAATAACATTAGGTTGTTAACTGCGAACCTTAGTTAACTTTAGAATATATCATTTACATATATTTAATAATAAAACAACATCTGCTTTTTTATATTAAACAGCGCACACAATATTTCTTCGTCAATGCTTTCATTAACATTTTAAAAAGTTACAACGAGATATTCGTAACCAAAAGATATCCAACAATTGGATAATTGTGTATTAATAATATGAAAAACAAAGGCGTTCAATTATCTTGAAAATAAATTGTTCATTAGTTATAACCAGAAAAATATCATGCAAAAAATGTTGTACTTACCGTGGGAAATTGTGGGGAAAAAAGAGAAAGAAACTAATGTCTTTCTGAAAAGTTTATCGGTTTTTATGTTGTAAAATCCCGTAACGATTTAACACAGAACTAATAGAAAACTCACAAGAATATATAATTATATCGATAAGCGCGAATAATGTTTTATTTTATGTGCGAATAATTTTAATTAACTGTAACTCTAAAATTAAGAATTTTTTGGTTTATGTAACAGAATATTTGCAATCTGCGTCCGATCTTAATAGTTAATTAGAATAACACTTCTTTTTACACTAAGTCACATTTTAGTACTATTTTCGCAATATATTTTATGATCAGGACCGGGTTCGCTCGTCGTGAGCAATATCAACTGAACATCATCTACATTGACATCGTAGAAATAGTACTAAAAATGTGCTTTTATTATTTTAAATATCCTGGCTTTCCATCAAAAAGTGACAGTTAATACCGGTGTTCCCTTTTATTTATAAAAGGTTGTGTGCGCAAAAAATATTGGTTGTGCAACTTTGAAAGAAAATTATTTATTTTGTGCAACTCACAACGGCATATAGACCTACTACAAGTAACGGTTAATTGTTGATAATACCAATAGATGAGAACACTGTATAATGTAAATTAATTAGTGTGAGGTTTGTGCGCACTTTTGTAACATATGCGTGCGCAAATGCGCACAGCTTAGAAGGAACACTGGTTAACACCGTAATGGTGATAACTCGTTTCACAAAATTCTGCTATACCAACCTTGCAATCAATTCTCATAAACGTCGAATAGATCGAGGAATCCAAGTCCTGTAAAGAAACTTTCATACGACAATAAAAAAATTATCAACTTGGAATTTATTCTTGGCGGAATTTCTGTGTTTATGAAAGAAAATCTGTTCTATTTGATACAACAACTAATTAAATTTGCTCGCAGTAGGTGAATCCGTATAACATGGATTATTCCTAATAAAGAAAATGACCATATATTTGAACCCGTTCCCTGCATAACTGTAAGATATATAACACCAAAAATTAATTTAATAGTGTTGGCTTTCACCATAGTTCTGGATATTATTAACACAATTTAGGCCATATTCAAAAACACAAAAATAACTCTTACACGAACGATTTGACACTATTAGCTATCTTATATTTATTTAGTATCAACTATCAACACACTGCTTTCAGCCGCCTTAAAAATTGAGTCGTTAGCACTGAGAGGCTTAATCCCCATTCTGGAAGTGGATATGACTACAAAAGTACGAAATCTGCATGGCATTCACAAGAGTGGTGTTATTATATTACTATTAAATGCATAATAGTCAAGTAAACAGTGTGTTTACTACTTAAATCTGTGTCCAATAATTGGAAAATTTGAAAATATCTTGCAATGAAAAACGATACACCTGACTGATAAAAAATAACTGCTATAATTTCTGAGACAATAACAGATCGCAGTCATCGAAAATCACATAGATCACAGTAAAACAAAAGAGTAACGATTTCTCACACCTGCAACTGTTATACCATTTAAATCACTGATACAGTTAAAAGCCATACGAAATCTTATTGATAATCGGTAATACCAATCACTCCAAGCACTTCGAATCCGATTATCATCAGATTGATGGATTACGTAGAACGGTACCTTAGCACGCATACGTCATGAGGGTAAGTAAATATTTCAATTAAAGTATTTAATAATTAATGAAGGCGTTGGAAAAATGTAAAAAATCGTTAAGTGAAAAAATATAATTAATCACGTTTCCTAAGAAATTTTTACTACATTTTCATTTTAATGAATAAAAAGTATTTAACAAATAATTTGGTGACAAGCATCAAATATGAAATATGTGTTTTATCAACCAATATTATTTTCAAAATATTGCAAATAGTAAGTAATATTTGGATGCGTATTAACTGTTCGGAAAAAATCTCTTCACTTCACCCACAACTAAATACTGTTTTGAATAATATATAACTATTTGTAATCATAGAATACTTCATTAATAATTTGTTTTAAGTGTCATTATTATGTTTTTAAATTGTTATATTGTTATCGATTTTAATGTTAACTTTCCCTTTTGTTCATTTTGTCAGTGAATATTTATAAATTATTTTATCAACATTTTATATGATATGTTTCTGAAGTAGACAGTTAGTCATTAATTTATAAGAGATCTTAAATGTGACTGTCAACTGGTATAATGTATGTTTTCTTTCAATAAAAAATATATATTACGAAGATTAATAAACAGGAAAAGTTTGTGTATTTGTGAATAAAAATATGAGATAATACCTTGCGAGCTTGCATATAATATAGCGAAGAAAGACAATAGCATCTCCTTTAATACACAAAAATGTATAATCCGTCAATTAAAGGTAATGTTAATTGTTGAAAGTTAAAAATATGACCGTTAACGTTACCTCATGTGACACAAAAAAAAAATATTTATCGATGTTCGTTTCGAGTTGAACAGAGAAACCTATCTTGATTATATAAATAAATTATCTTAAAAAAATAATTACTAAGAGAGTGTTTCATTTTTGTTTATAAAAAATAACGCAAAAAAATTTTCTTTATGAAGAATAACTATCAAGAATATATAAAAAAAATATGATAGCAACAAATAATATTAAAAATAAAAATTGTTTTTTTCCGTAGAGGATATTTAGGAAACATTTTGGAAAAGGATGTTAAGATCATTATTCTATCTCTAACATTAATAAGTATTTTTTAGAGATTTTTATTTTGTGTGGCGCCGCTTCCATAGCTTTACCAAATAAAATATCGAAGCTTACTTATAAGGCATTAAAATATTTTTACGTATTCATAGAAAAACATTCACTGCTTACACTCCGTAAATTACGATTTTGAATATTTTAACTCGATTCACCGTTTCCTTCTCAACTTATGTTTAAGTAAGTTTTAAACTGTTACCAAGTACCAATAACGGAACATTTTTATGGTACACTAGACGCAGCGGTTCGACAGTGTAAATTTTTACTGTAGCCGCATTATAAACATCATATGATAAAAATGTAGTAGCATATATTAAAAAATGAACAACTAATAAGTCAACATTAAATAAAAGAAATTATTAATTTAATTTGGTGTGTATTTATTTAAAACCAATGCACATGGAAATTGTTCAACAGTTTTTTCGTCATATAAAATCCGCATCGCCGTTTCTAACAAACAGAAAAACAACTAGAAAATGACCATTCGGTTGCCTTGTGGACATCTCTGAAGTAATTGAAAATTTAATATAACTCAGTCTTCATCAATCAATTAATCTTAACACAGTTTCACCTAAAAACACGGTTTATATGGAAATAAACATTATTAAATATTTCGATGCTGGAAATTTCTGTCCCATTTCTTAGCATATGTAGAGAAACCAAGTGTTCGAGTAATACTGTTAAATATAGAATAAATCGGCCATATTAAAAGCTTACGATCTTTTTATGGGACATTGTGATACAAAATATTACATATGGTCTGACTTTTTCTTTTTTCAAATGGCGAGTTTTTCTTCGATATTTTTTTGCACATGCGCAGTGTTGTAGTATTAATATAAAATTTTCTATAAACCACTTTTGCCAAACGATGTCGATCATTATAAACTCTGAGCAGGGAGGCTGTATTTATCTAAAAAAATATTATTTCCATTGTTACCTAGTCTTTTCTTATAGAGTCTAAAATTGAAGATTTTTACGATCATTTTTTTCATCCGATTTCACTCACCTCACTATTATCAACTATCAATCATTTGCTAGCAATGTACGGAAACGACCGTGATCATCATAATATAAAACAGAATACAACTAAAAAAAATTTTTTAATATTGAAACAAAGAAACTACTAAAAATAGTATTTGTCAATATCCAAAATAAGTAATAGCTTTCTGGTTTCGATTTATTACGCTAGAAAAATTCTTCAGGAATTCATGTAAAGGTTATGAAAATTTTGCTAAACATCAAATAACTTTACAATATGCTTGTACATATGTGTTTTTCTGATATTTCAATTATATTAGAAAATCAACCTACTTTATTGATTATTGAGAATTTATTTATCATCAATATTAATTTTTACCGATACCAAGAGTGGTGTGCAAATGTATATAGCAAAATATTCTCACGTGAACCGTCTCTTCTATTGTCCACGGCACACGACTTTCATGAGCAGACGGAGCCAATGCGGTACAAACGGTAAAGTCGTCATCTAAAGAGATAATCTTACTTCTTCCATGACTTTACAAAAACAGCACTCAAACAAACTTATCCAACAAACCAAAACAATTTCATCTGTAAAAATTAGGCTAATATTTCATAAATCAACTATCGATAATACGGTGAAAAAATAGCAACGTATTTCAATTGTGCAATTACGGCTTACGCCTTCATCAAATGTATAGCTCTGATGAGGACGTAAGTCGAAATACATATCAACTAAATACCTTTTTTTAATTAAATTTTTTTTTTCACCGCATCATAATAGAATTCTATATGTATATATTATATATAATAGAATATACGTCGTTCAAGCTAAAGTATACGTCAAAAATTTTTCCCGTTTATTATTTTATTCAGGAGATATCATCAATTAACAATGGTTTAAATACTCTACAAAATATATTCGTTAGGAACCAGATGATTTGAAACATGACTAAATATCTTTATACTTGTTATAAGGATATATGTATATAATATATTTTTTTTTTAATCATATTTTCATATATTTAAAGGATTTGCTACATTTTTCCAGATTGTATTTTCACTTTTAAGGTGTTAACTATCACTTCTTGATGAAAATGCATGATATTTTAAATAATAAAAAAACATTTTTGGTGTTATTTCTATAGTATATTTTATCATATTTTTTATACCGATCAGTTGATAATGCTCGCGATTAGCGACACCGGTCCTGATCATAAAATATACTGTGAAAAATAGTAGTAAATGTTTTTATATTATTTAAAAACTATTTTTATGCACTCAACACCGGTTGATATAAATCAATTTAATTAGGGATTTTGTCGAAAAGTAAAAAGAATAATACATATATTTTTTGATATTTTAAATTCAACTGAAAATTATTTATGTATAAATTTCGGTTATTCATTAAACAATCAATAACGACAATTAAAGCACTCAAAACAGTAATTTTATTTTTTTAATAATAATCATTAGAGAAAATCGTCAGAATCAAAAATAATATATATATATATATATGTATATCCCGTGTGTTGGTTTCAAGCTGAAAAATCAAATAACTGGTGTTTTCCAACATTCACGTCTTTATTTATAGCCAGACTTAAACAGTGCTGCCGGAAAATTTATCGGAAAATTCTTTCATTCAATCAGCGAGAAAAATATGTTAGCTTAGTGGTGAATGATTTTGATTGCAATTTGACTAATATTTATATTAGTCAGGTTATTTCAAACGTATAATTAAATATACTATTTAGGTCAAAATTAATTTAAGGTTTTGTGTTATTTTTTGTAAAACCTACCGATGATTTCATTGTTTTTTTCCCTAATTTTTAATGAACAGTATTCCATTTTAATTTAACATAACTTGTATAATATTTTACATGTACTGCAGCAAAATAGCATGCACGTATATAATAGAACCGTTACAACAAATAAACTATATTTTTTTATTTGATAATGCTCGTGGGATTGATTGAAACTGGCACAGGTAATGATGAAAAATTTAGTTATATTAAAGCTTTTTTGAATAATGATAACTAATATACTTCTATTTATATGTTTGATGAAAGTAAATAACTGTCTAAAAACCATTTCGATACCCAAAAAACTAAAAATTATTGTAAATACAATTGCTATTTTATCATATATCCACTTAAGAACCACTGGTCTATTAAATACCGTTCAAAACGTAATAAAGCATTATTTATCTATTGGTATTTTTGATAACTAATTTTAGAATGCATGCAATTCTTCATTTCAGTGCGACACGATTTCCAATCATACCTCACTTCTAAAATAGAACGGTTTGAAATTCAGACATGAAGTTCACCAAAAATCAATTGAAAATGGATTTACTCAGGAACTCAGGAGACTTTTAACAGGAAAAAATAACAAAGTATTTGGTTCTACATTTGTTATATGTTTCATGACAGCTATTTCAGCTAAAATCATCGTCAGAACTATCCCGACAAGTTATTGTATTTGCTACACTTTACGTACCACACTGAATGCGAAACCCGGTTCGTTAGTGACAAAACATGTGGAATCGTACAAAGTTTTAACAATTCAAATTTGATATTGAAATTCCATCAAGCACCTTCAGTCGATATCATAAATTAAAAAAGAAAATTAATATATTTTTCTTTAAAAAATATTTTACAAATCAAAGACATTTTTGTTACATCATTTTTATTTCACGTAAGTATACATTATATAAATCGGTTTACATCATTATTTTACGTAATAAAATTTTATAAAATCGTTGTCATTTAAAAAATAAAGTAAATGCTGACCTATGAAGACTAACAAATTGATCAACATTTGCCATCTTGTATCTTTATTCTCAAACATTCAATTACTCCTTGGAGGCTAGCGCCACGCCGTACCGCAAAAAAAATACATTATAATTTCCATGTAAAACAAATGCCAGTTTGGCTGAATTGATGAAATTGTCAACGGCTGCTGTGATTTTTCGTTTGTTTTTATTTATTTATTATTGAAAAATATGTAAGAAGATATAAAATTATGATTTTATATTTAAAAGAAATTTAGTAATAAATTTATGCAAACAATGCGATTCTTAATTCAATTTGAACTGACCTCTTCGGTTGTAATTATATGATGTTGATGGTTAATATATGTTATAAACAAAATATTACCCGATGAAAACTGCTGTAATTTTAATTTGAGTGAATATATAACTAACATTAATATTTCAATACAGATATAGTAATTGTATTATATATATTTTAACACATTTTAACACAAAGATTTTATATTCTAAGATACATACAACACAAATCGCTATTCTGTTTTCCGTCAAGAAGTTGTTGTGTTTAGTTAAACAATTGGTGCACAGTATTTTTGCAGCACACTAAATGAGCATGGTTTCCTACAGCACTCGTCGTAAACTCCTCGGCGATACCTCCGGTAAATCGGGGAATTTCCTGGCATGAATGACGCAGCTGACTGATGATTAAGGAACGGCCATTCTGTCTGAGCAAATGATTCATCGTAGTCATCGGATGTCATGTCGACCCCTGTAAAAATACGGTTTGTCACACCTGCAACTATGGTGCCACACACATTACTAACACGATTAAAAGCAGAAAATACAGTATATATATATATATATATAATACATATAATCACAAAAACGAATCTTTCTTACATCGGATTGGTAGTTTAAGCAGAACGTAGGCATATCGTGCAGAATAATTAGTATTGCAACAACTAAATGAGTACGAATAAAATGACTACAATTAAGCAATGTGTTTAATTTTAACATTCTCTTTTACACAAAAGTGTGCTTGATACAAATGTTTGAAAGCTACGAAAACAAACAAAGTAAAAACAATTAATCTTGTTCACAATTTGAAGCTGAAAATTTTTATTTTGTGTAAAGGAAATATGAGAAACTTAAATGAATATTGTGAATTTTAATTGTTGAAACTGTGCACATTCCCACATGTTATATAGTACACAGTTTCGATAACTGAAACTCCATCTGTCAACCTCAGTCGATATCTTAAATTAAATAATATTTTAAGACTTGTTTCAACGAGCATTTTTTTTTTTAAATTAAAAAGATGGATTCATGGAAACATGCAACGCTTCAATTGATAAACTAAATAACAATAAAGATTGGTGAAATACTGATTAAATTAAAAGATTTTAAATATTATACATTCTCGCGCATACGTGAGTCACTGGAACTGATAGGATGTAAAATAAATAGTTTATATATATAACAAATTTAAACAATAACTCATACAGATCAATTGATACCTGGATTCATTTTCATACCTGCTGGTTGTATATACGACATTTCACCTTCAGTAGAATCGTAATCTCATAAATAATTTAAATAATAGGACCTTGCAAGTGGTCATAAGAATAAGTGACCATTAAATATAATTCGGAATAATAAAATCAATACTTTTCTTTAAAATTAGCAAATCACTAGATTATATTTTTTTACTCTAAATTAGATCTCTAATTTTAAAGTCTTTATCTTAAATTACTTATCAAATCAGAAGTTTTTATAATTAATTCAAATATCATTTAAGTAATGGACGTTTATTGGTGGATATATTTGGACAGAATTCATTTTATGTTTAAAAACTTGACTGTCAATTTGAATACATCCGTGTCGCAGATTGTTTGAAGATGCGAAAAGATCGTGAGTGACAAATTGATACAAATGAAAATGTACAAAACATGAACGATTCAATGGATTTATAGCTTTAGAGTCGTGAGTCGATCAAATTTTCAGTTGGATTACGGTAATATGCGACATTAAAGTCCTCCGTGGTAATACTGTTTATAAGTATTGACCGTCACTAGAATTTCACAGTCGTGAAAACTTCAGCACAATATGAAGAAATTATATACAATAAGTTGATTGAAGCATTTGTGATTGACATAGCGCATATTTAAAAATATAACTAATATACATGCATATGAACTTACATGATCCGTCCTTTTTAGCTTTCGTGGACCATCCATTGTAAGATCCTTGGCACAGCAGGGAGAGTGTGTTCGCTAAATTATTACCGCAAAACCGCCGCACTCCGTCCTGCCTCTTGGGGACTTGAAAGATGTCCGATTGAGAAATCACGGAAACAGCTGACAAGCATATCAATCCAACGAACCAAAGAAAATTCATCTATAACAGATAAAACTCTTGTAAGCAAATATATTCCTTAACCTTGGAAAAAGTCAATTTGCATAAAAAGAAGAAGATGTTTTTCATCATCAAATTATCCTTGCTTCGTGAACACTTCCGTGTGCTTCTTGACGGTTACTTGCACTTAAAACTCAATTCATTAAAGTAAAGTGAATTAATCATATCAATATATATAAAAAAGTTAAATAAATGTATCCTGCCTTAATAATAACAATTTTCAAAATACGATTAAAAAGCTGTTTACATAATTAATAACCTATAAATACTTCACGATATCGACTGATGTGCTTGATAAAACTTCAATAGTAGCATTATACATTTGCAAATCTTTTTCACGCTTCGACCCGAGTTTCGATACCAAAATATAGTGTACAATTTCAACTATTAAAATTTAGAAATACTTCATTAAGTTTGTTCATTAGTGAAAGAATTATAATTTATCGCTTAGATTTCTTGAAAAGTTATAACAGACCATTTTTAATTGAACGGTTAATTCACCGATGACAATTTTATTCGAATGAAAGTATCCTTTGCAAACGTCAATTGCACTGGTGTTTCCGTCAAACGCTTCCCCGCGACCAAATGAATAAAAAATACTTGTCTCTATTTTATCATGTATGATATAAATTGAGAATTAGAATGGATTTGTACGTTATAATAAATCTAGTCAAAACATGATTTTAATGAGGTGAATCATAGAACACAACTAGTTACAAAGCTAGTGGATCTAACAAATTCATCGAAAAGTGAATCGATAATGTAAATTTTTAATGAAGAGAGATTTTTTCGAAATAATTTACTGTTATCCGAAAAAATAAAATTCGAAAAGAGTATTCTTTCTCTAACTAGTACAATGAACAAAATCTCATATAAGAAATATTTACGTTCCTAAGAATATTTAGAGGTATGCTGAAAGTCAACAATTAAATTTAGTTACGTAATGATTCAAGTTACTTTATTCGAAAAGATTGGGGACAAGTGGATAGAGCTTCAACAAATCTAAGATTATACAACAGTTTGCTAATCGCTGTCTCCACACCCCGTTTGTTTATGATCAAATGAGTGGGAAGAAATTTTTTGATAAAAATTGTTTTTAAACCCGTGATAATCATGAGCGAAGCAAACGACATTGGACACACGTGCTACAGACCCGAAATCAAAATTTGAAATTATTTCAGTGGAATTCATATTACCGTTAACGACAAAATGTTGGGTTTATTAGTATACTATACAGATTTGCTATGTAAATAATAGTTTTATAAGAAACAAATGGCTTGCCTTTAAAACGATACTGTTCACTGATATTTGGAACTGATGCTCTTCCCTAACTTTCATGTGTTTTTATAGTATCACTGTAGCCCACACAATTAGGGCTCGCAACACCGGTATTACCGAAACAGTCATCCCGGTACGGAAGCTATTTCTCAAGACTTAAATTGTCGTTATTTTGGTATAGAAATCTATACGAAACTGAAATTTGAAAGATTTTTTTTTGATTAGAGATAAACGTTTTAAGTAGTAGAGCATTGTCAATGCCTTGCGGTCAGTCATGTCCAAATCGTTTTTAGATCCGCACTTAATATCGAATCCGAAATGAGTTGCAAGTTTACTGAACAAGTATTTTTATTATCCGTTCGATTCAGTTTGTTACAATCTTCTAATATTTAAGAAAAATATATATTGTACATTCGGTTGAAATTTAAAATTGTAATATCTATGTTGAATATGAAATACCGGTAGTGATATATTCGTCTGTTTTAACAATCCCTACACACATGGAAATCTCATAAGAAACCCCTATCTTTAGATACAAAACCACGTTTAGATAGAGAGTACACGTTTGATGACGCCCTCAAATATGTCAAATTTACGCATAAATTTACAACCAATTTAGACAATTCACTTTAATTATAGCACCCCAATAGATGTTTGCTTGTTGATGTTACAAAATAAACTAAAGCTTTCATAATATAAACAGTAATATCTTTGATTCATTGTGATTTATATCCGCACTTTTATTTTAAAAACTGTATATTTTTTAAGAAAACAACATTCACTTATCATTAATTACAACATAATACTTATGGGGACGGACTATGTGAACTAAAAAAAATCAATCATTTCATTGTCTTAGCATCTGAGAGTCGAAGTGAAATAATTATTTTGTAAATCAAATACTTAGCAATGTAACGAATAGTGTAACAGAACTTAATATTGGGTTAATGCAAAAATTATGACGATTTTGTGCGACCCTAACAAAAAATATAGCAGGTAAAAACATCCCTCGGTGCATTTTTGGCATCAAAATAAAGGGATTTTTTTCACCAGTGGTATTCATATTATAACTTAAAAGAAAGGTAGAATATGCTAAGAGACGGTTATACGAATGGATATGTAATAACTAAACAAAAAAAAGCGTTAAAACTTTTGCTTCAATCTAATATATTATAATTATCCAAACTGATCAAATCATTCTCTTTCTTACGTTCATATAGAAATTGCAAATCGAAGTATATCATACACATTGAAGTATATTGTATTTAATAATGAAAATGTAATATAGATTTTTGCACTATTAATGTTCAGTGTGTCATTATCAGTTTGTATAAGTGAAGAGATTGTTAAATACCTAGACTTTATTTTCTCGTGATACACAGTCAAGTTTTATAGCTTTATGCGAACTTACATTCTTAAAGCTTTCAACATAACGTCATTGTCTATACTTTAGTTATAAGCAACGTCCTGGCGCAGTCTTCATTAAAAAATCAACATTTGAAACCATCACATTTTTTGATTCCTTATAATCTGTAATTTAATAATTCAATTGAACGGAGAAAACAAATGAACTACAAAGGATTATATAGATAAACCAACACATATCATTTCTTTAAGATTATGATCGCATTAGGAAAGTCTGAGATGAATCTATTTGCTTTGGCGAAGTATTGAAAGTCAATCGTAATACAAGATACGACGTACCTGTAAATAATATTCTTCGGGTATATAAGTGCAATTTAAAATCTATGACATCTCATCAACAAATATACAATCTTCAGTAATATGTAATATGCCTTCGATTAAATAACCAAAGTGTTTGTTTGCATTTTGAAAATTTTGTTTCATTTCTTGTGAAAATTCTTTGTAATTTATCCTATTCTTTAGAATTTTTAAAACTGTTCCTTTCGTAATGTGGTCTGTAAAATGCTCTCCCCTTCTACTATTAATCATTCGTATAAATGTGCTTTACATTGGAGTTGTTTTAAGCAGTATTATTGCTGCATTTACACTGGCTATTTTGCAATATATTATAATTTGTAGAAATTTTTTGTAATGTATAGGACATGGTTTCTCAGCCTTTTTACATCCGCGAACCACCAAAAAATCCTAAAATGCTTTGCGGACCATCAACATTGGAATAAAATAATAAATATTTATAGAATTGACTTTTTATTAAAAAAAAATCATTTTGCAACACCGTATGCTGATATTACGTTATTTAAGTACTACGGTGAATAAATAGCAATGTATTTTAGTTCTAAATAATAAAAACACATTTTTTTAGTACTTATTTCCACAATATATTTTTTTGATCAGGACCGGTTTCGCTCATCGCGAGCATTATCAACTGATTATTTAAATAATAATAATAAATAAAATTTTATTATTTAAAATATAATGCCTTTCCATCAAGAAGTGACAGTTAACACCTTAAAAGTATTTTAGTTCTACAAAATTTTACAAGATATAGTTGACAGCTATTTTGGCTTTTTGTAGAACTAAAATTCATTGCTATATTTTCGCCGTGTTTTTAAGTATATTAAAACAAACAGTAACAAAAAAATATAATTTAAAAATCCATAAAATTCGATTGTTTGTCGAAATAATAAAAATCAATTATTATATGAGTTTTCAGTATTATTTACAGATATTTCAGAATTTTCAAAAGCAATCTTTGGAATAAAGAAGTTAATATAACTTAATGTGCTATAATAATTGATAACCGCTTCTTCAGTATAGTTTCAACAAGACGAAGAGTCGCATTCACATACATGTTTTTTTTTTGTTTTGATTAGTGTCATGGTCGAAAAAGCCTTTTCACACGAATATTTTGTCGAAAATGCAGACAATAATTCTATAGCTTTACAACTTAAAGTTAGATTTATTGATTGCATTAGTATTTACTTGGTAGAACTCCATTACAACACGATGAAAAAATAGCAATGTATTTTAGTTCTACACATTGTTTTTTATAAGATATAATTGATAGCTATATCGGCTCACGCCATCGTCAGAACTATCTGACGATAGCATGAGCCGAAATAGCTATCAACTGTATCTTATTTAAAAAAATTGTAGAACTTAACTGAATTGCTATTTTTCACCGTGTTAAAGTTAGATATTCTTACTTAATTAATACTTCTTATTTGCTATTGGTCATTTTGATACTTTTCTGGATTGCATACAATTACATTTCAGTGAGTCCCATTTTATTATATTATCTTACCTCTGAATTTGAATAAATATGAAAAAAATCACATAAATTAGCTTTTGATAATATTTGTCATACAGCGCACTGTGTACCGGATTCGCTCCCGCTTAAAATTTTTAGTTAGAATAAGTGATTGATTCATCTATGGGACCAGAATAGCATTTAACGTATTTCACATTTTGAGCTATTTATGTTACTATGAAATCGACATTCTCATAAATTTATCAATGAATATCATTAGAGAATTGAATAATCAAATTGAGTTTCGATGAGTAAAATATTTGTGTCGCTGAATGTGGGAAGAGATTTTCCGACGAATTTTCCGCATGTTCGGTGGTCTATTTGCTTTCACACTATAAAAACGGAGTGAAATTTTTGAAAATTATCAGTAGTCTCTCGTTTGTCAGCATACAACAATCTCCTCACGGTACCGACACTAAAATATTTTTCATATATATATATATATATATATTATATTATCTTGTTTATTATAGAGATAAAATATTTAAATATCCTGTTTACAGGACTTCCACTATAAATATTTGTTAATAACTTATTTATGACATCGCGAAATTTAAAAACACATTTTTTCATGTAATTCCCTTTAACTCGTGTTAATCTTAATTATTTATGTTTCATTTGAACATTCGAGTATTTTCATAATACCGGCGATGAAAACATTGTCTTAATAGAGTTCGGAGAAATTTCATATTAATTCTAATGGGCGTAACGAGGACGAATAACAAGTCCTCAATTAGTCCTAGCCAATGCGTCGACAACAATTTGAATAGTAAGAAATTGGTTCGATTCGATAGATATTTTCGTGTTAAAAGAATCGAAAGTATTTTAAATTTTATTGAGGAAACTACAACAATATGTTTCTAAATTCAAAACATAAACGTTCTCTTCCTTATCGGTGGCTCCCCTAATCTCAAATTTGAGATGTCAATTAAATCTATTCTAGTTTATACTTAGTTACATATATATTGTGGAAATAATACAAAAATAAAAGTGTGTTTCATTATTTAAAATATTATACCTTTCCATCAAGAAGTGACTGTTTAGACTTTGAAAGAGATATATTATATTATAGAACGAAATATTTCAACGGTTCGAAAGTTATGTTAGCTCACCGAAATTATTTAATTTTAATCTGATTATTAATACATGAGTTAAAGGACGAATACTAAAATAATTTAATGGCGGTTGATTTTTAAAATATAACCTGTTTTTTTTCAGATGAACTTCCTTTTGTTTGTTGGGTTGGTGTGCTTCGCTGCTGTTTCAATAAAGTCGCAGTCAGATAGTACTTTCCTAGTTCCGAAGCGTCAGGAATCGAGACGTCGCTTCTGTGGTAGCCATTTGGCTGACACACTATCGCTCTTGTGTGAAGGGGCTTACAATGACTGGTCGAGAATGTCAAAGAAGGATGGATCCTGTAAGAATATTATAATATTACCTTCTCAATTAATTGCGAAATTGATTTGGTATGAATTGTCGGGTAACACGTGTTTCACTTTAATGTGTGGATGGATAAATTTTATTCTCATTTGATTATTTATCTCAGTTTCGGTATAGGTTTCAAGACGTGTTTATATTTCAAGATCCACATTGAATTGAATATTGATAAAAATATTTAATATTTCGTGAATCTCATCGTACAAGAAGTAAATATTTTTAATATGTAATTTTATTAAAATGTTGACTTTAGGATGCTTTGTAGATTTTCAATATGAAATCTTCTACATTTCTCTTTATTTTGTCACTAATAACCATGTTTTCGCCTTCTGGCATCTTCAGGTAGCACAGTGCACGCAATAGTTTGTACCGATTATATAAATCATAATTAATATTGAATCGTTTTAAGCGATACCAACTATTTAAAACAATATATGTAATTTAACAAATTTTAAATAAATTGTATTCGTTTGTTAAATTTTTGGAGATATCGAAAGGATTTAATGACAAATTATAGAAATGTACAAAATTTATACGATTCAAATTTGAAACGTTTGATCGGAAAGCTTACGTGGTGTTTGTTTCACGACTATACTTTAAATTTCTCTACAGCCTTTCATATTATAATAGAAAATGGTTGTATCCCAAATTCTTGATCTTATCATCGTAATTTAATAGCATATTGTTCGTATCTCGCTATACTTTCTGTATGGTTCACCTGTTTCCCACTTGGATTGGCAAACATTATTTTAAGTCTAGCAATGTTTAAATTAAACGATTTTTCTTGGATTCAGGGGCAGAATTATCCTCCGAAGACTACGATCAATCTCCTCCTCAGTTGGAATGGCCATTCATCTCCCGCCAATCAGCCGCCTCGTTCATGACAGGGGACGCTCCTCATTACCGAAGATATCGACGAGGAATTTATGATGAATGCTGCAAGAAACCTTGCTCACTCTCAGAATTAAGAACATATTGCGCACCACGTTAAATTAATGTAATGTCTATGTATTTAAACATTGTTATCTATGACTGATTCTGATTATTGATATATTATCGCAAGGTTCTTTAAAACAAGTATTTTTATCATATTTAACTATCCATGTATTAATCTTTAAAATATTAATTGGCTAGCATAATATCTTTCAAATTGCATACAATATCGCACTGGCTGTCAAAAAATATTTTTATCAATCGTCAATATAGATCGATGCTTTTTTCAAATATGAACAATAATACGTATTATTTATGTCAAATTATATTTTAGCGAAATAATTTGTATTGCTTCTTAAAAATCATTTTTTCATTTTTCATTTCAGAGATTGTAATCTTTATGTAAATATACCATTATTACATTTTAAATGCCGACTTCATTTATTTTTCATATATACATAAGACCTACATGTTTGCGAAGAAGACGTTGAGGGTTCCTAATGCATTATCCTAAAATATTTTTAAAAAATTAAATCCGATTTTTTTTTATATTAAATTTAAATTCATGAATCTTCGTACAATTGTACATATTTTACCACTCTAGACACGTTTTCTTATAAAACTGTTCTCCTGCATATGTGTGAAATAATGCCTGAAGATGCCGAAAGGCGAAACATATAAATAAGTCACATTAAATCACCACTATCGCGACATCACTCAAAAATTTTGTATGAGTGTCTTAATTTATTTCAAAATGATTTCAAGGGCTTCAACGACAAAAAACGAACAAAATTTATTGACTGTTAACGCAGAATTTTGACATCTAATATGATTATTTACTAATATTACCTATGAATATTAGAAATATAGTCATTAACAATAGCAAAACTTACATCATTAGTTTCCATATTAATTTGTATATATATTTCTAGACAGACAAGTCATATTGCGGATGAGTTTTACTTTAGAGAGCTCTCCACGACTTCTTTTAGCGGACATATTTGACAAGCAAGTGTAAATATTCCTTATTTCATATTTTACGATATCGGCTGATAGGTTGATGGATTTCCATTATCAAATTTGAATATTTGAAACTTTGTACAAATCAAACATACTCATTATTATAACATTAAAAAATAAAAACATAAAGTATCAATATCAAATTTGCAACAAATAAATAGATCTTCATCGACAGCGGCTGCAATCAGAGTTTCTCATAATATGTAAGTATTATTAAGAGTCACGTATCAATTAATTTAATGTTATATTTATTATAGCTGAATATTTTATTTAAAAAAATGAATTTACATATTTAACTACAGAAAAGACATTTTTTTTTTATTCACTAAAAATGTTTTCACACTGTATAATACATCTCATTTTAATAATTAACATGTCAATTGATTAAATGTAGTTTATTTGTTTTACATAATAAAGTTCGAGTCAAATTTGTCAAATAATATTTTGCACTGTATCTTTCGGTGGCGTCTTTTCAAAATCTGTCTGAAAGCTTGCAACTCATAACTAGGCAATCAACCTGTATGTTTAGTAAATATATTTATTACGTTTTTCGTACGATAAAATACTAGCGAGTACCCGATATGCGTTGTAAACCCACTCGCTAAAATCGATGGTTTGCAAAATCTCATTACAAATTCATAACCTCTGAGTGTGACAGTTTCGCAAAGGTGGTGCGTATTTAAAATACCAATAATGTTATTTGATTAGATTCAAAGTAATCAAATTAGGTGAGTACCTTAAAAAAAGTTCATTCAGTGTAATGTTTATTCCAAATCGAATCAAATTTAGTTTATGAACAATTGACAGTATGCAAAATGTCATTCTCAAAGTGTGATATGGTTGACAGTTTCGTAATAGTTTTTTTAATGATTCCAAAACATTTCAGATGTAGTTGTATGGATTCAGAAACCTTTGCGAAAGTCGAAAAAAGGTATTTTTAAAGTTTCAAACATTTCCTATCCTTAAAATAGCAATACATTAAGGACATACATACAAACAAATAGACAAACAAACAATCATTCATTTATATATATATATATATAGAGAGAGAGAAGATTTTTCACTATTTATAAGAGAGTATTTTTGTATTAGCAAAATTTTCGATAATTTTATTTTTAAATGTGAACTTTCACCTATTTGTTCTTGGTAGAAAGGTATAATATTTTAATCAATAACAATACATTTTTCGTACTATACCCGCTATATTTTTAGGGATCAGAACGAGTTTGGCTCATTACATACACTATCGACTAATAGAATACAAATTACAAATTGAACAGGTCCTCTAATTCAAAAAACTTTGCAAAGGTGCTTTAATAATTCTGTAAGGCTTAAGAAACGTTTCTTAATAAATAATTCTCTGATGATCTAACTTATATTGAACGGTATTCTTAGTATATGGTTGATCAAAACATAATTAACTAATTTCATTTAAATAAATTGTGTACTTGTATAATAATGTGTGAAAAAAGTCACAATAGGTAACATATAAGCATTTAACCCGTTTAATCCCAATCAATTTATTCCCTAGTTTTGTTTTGGCATACATAGCATATCATATATTTTTATTTTTACTACCTTAATACTTCGCTCTCAAACTTGATTTTTGTAGTAGTATTTCCATGATGTTATCACTAATAAGCTAACATAATAATAATATTAAAATTTGACAGAAAACATCATTTCTAGAGTAAAAATTGTTGAAACAATTACGGGGCAAAATTATCGGTACCGACGGAGCTTTCACACACACCGGCGGGACATATTAAGCCTAAAATGGTGAATACAGTAAGTAATTCAGCCATGGAACAGAATGAGAAGAAAATATATGACCTTATCAATATACAACCTATTTAAGGCATTAATGATCTATATTCTAAATCACAATGATAATACATCAGTTCATCCTTCAAGTCTTGTAGAAACTGTAAAATATGAAAATCTAAAATATTCATATAAAGAAATAAAACTCGCGACCCTTTTACTATTTTACAACTACAACTTTATAATATTTGAATTGCTGAAACTAATGTTTTGTTATTAACGACCCGCGCTTCGTCTTTCGGCGTCTTCGGACATTATATCACGCGGGTACAACAGAACTGACTGAAAGGACATATTGTTGTCATTTCACTCGGTAAGTTATTTTGCAACCGTGTGATAGAATGCCTGAAGATGCCGAAAAGCGAATTCCTGTTCGTAAGTGACAAAACATGTAGAATCATACAAAGTTTCAAGAATTCACATTTGATATTGAAATTCCATCAAGCACCATCAGTCGATATCATAAATTACGACTTTATGCTTTTTTTATATGGATTTGAACACGTAGAACTATATTTTTTATCTAAAAATATATAAACTTTCGTTATTTGTAAAGTAAATTTTATTTTTATTTATCCATTGCGCTGTCTGTATCTAGAGTTTGCCTCATGAAAATATTACAACGTTTTTAACAAATTACTATAACAGTTGTATTTGTTTACCTGTAAAATAAAAATAGTATTTTAGTTTGATAAATTATTATCAACAACAAAAAAATCATGCATTGTATTAATTTTGGCCCGCTCCTGTAACAAAAGTTATACATTTCGGCCAGTTATCGTACAACAATGACGTTAATTTTTTACTTTGGAAATACAAAAAAAAAAACGTCGTTACTGTATTCATTGCTTTTAACGAGCCGTAGTTTCAATAATCTGACTTTTACATAAAAAAAAAGTACAACATGATGCTCCCATTTATTAGATTTGTTGGATCGCGCTTTTTTATTCGTATTATGTAGAAATTTCAGAGTAAATGATTTTCGTCATTCCGCACAATATTCGTTTATAAATTTATTCTACCAACTATTTATTCTTTGCTTTTTGCCGGTTAAAAATATTATATGAACTTCACTTTAAGCTATTCATAACAAAGCTTGACATAAAGAAGTTAATATTTTTTTTGTATTAGAAATATCAAACGTAATTCCGTGGTGGCATAAAAGGAATATTTTATATGAATTGATGTTTTGTGTTGAAGCCTTTTTTGCTATTGCAAACCTTGTATAACGATCCCCACGATATACAATTTAAAAATATATAATAATTAGTTTGTATATTTTAAAAACTGCAGAATATAACAATTCTAGTTATACATCGCTCAGCCACAGAAAAAAATGCCTTTTTGCTGTATACCATCGGTATGATAAATAAATGAAAATCAATTTAAAATGTAATAATGGTATATTTACAACAAAATCGACAATAAATAATTAATATAAGATTATAATCATAAATAAAACATTTTTTGGTGTTGCAAAAGAAATTATTATATAGTTACACGTAAATAAATCTACTCAATATCTATTTGCTGTATTTTATATAATAAAGTATTTCTGTGCATTATTAAAACAAGCTATATATATACCTTTATTTTAAAAATTAATAACAGTTTTTTTTATATATTTTATTATAAATTTTATTTATTATAAAAGGAATGAATTTATATAAAATTTTAAAGATAATATGCATTCTAATTAAGCTTTTTAAAATTGCTTGGTGAAACTACATACAATAAAGAGCTTTACAATAATATATCAATAATCGGCATGTCACTGTAACATTAGATAGGTTTGAAAAATATTTAAACATCTAAACTTCAAATTTCTCGTGGTGCGCAGTACGTTCTCAATTCTGAGAGCGAGCAAGGTTTCTTGCAGCACTCATCGTAAACTCCTCGTCGATATCTTCGGTAATGAGGAGCGTCCCCTGTCATGAACGAGACGGCTGATTGGCGGGAAATGAATGGCCATTCCAATTGAGGTGGAGATTGATCGTAGTCTTCGGAGGATAAGTCAGCCCCTGGATCCAAGCAATTTATTTTATTAAAATATTATAGCATTTCTTAGGATACAGTAATAAATAAAAAAATGCCTTTTATCTATTTTCGAGTATGTTTACCAAATCGAGAAGAAGTGATAAATTTATTTTCTATTACAATATGAAAGACTTCCGTGAAACTGCAGATGGCATTTATATGTAAGCATAATTCAACCAACATGAAACTTTCCGACAATCATTTCTAATAAGCAAATACGTAATCTTAATATCAAAATGTAACCAATGAGTGTACGAAAACATGCACGAAAAATATACCTGCGATTTTAAATTGAACCATGTGGTACTCAAAGAATGGATCAATAAAAAATATGCCATTGTTATATCAGATGCTAAATTATTTGTGCAATTATTTTATAAAAATGTTCTTACATGAGCCGTCCTTTTTCGACATTCTAGACCAGTCGTTGTAAACCCCTTGGCACAAGAGTGACAAAGTATCAGCCAAATGATTGCCGCAGAAGCGACGTCTCGATTCCTGACGCTTGGGTGCTAGAAACATACTATCTGATTGCGACCTTACTGAAACAGCGGCGAAACATACCAATCCAACAAACCAAAGGAAGTGCATCTGTAAAAAAAAATCTAATAATTTAAATAATAATCCTCAATAACAAATTTTAATATTCTTCATATTTCAGTTGTATTAATTATTAGATCATTTTTATATTTATATAAGATAAATTAAAAAACTCCCTAATATTATATAGAGATACCGTTAGTCATAATTGTACAAAATATTTAAATTTAAAGATAAAATAATGTACAATACATCGATTTTTTTAATACCCCAAACGTGAACTATCTAGACGGTGACAGTCAAAATGAATCTTTCAAACTAGTGATACATTTGATAACATTACTGCATTTACATTGATTAAAAATTGTAAACAAACTTAAACATTTGCTTTTATATAAAAAAAAAAAATTATATGAATTATTTGTTGGTTATTTTTTTGTTACCATGTCCGTTACCAAAGTAGAGAATATTGGCTCATAAATAAAGCTTATCTCGATAGAAGTTATTGCATATAAACTGCTCTGTCGCTCCACCACGCTTTTTTAGTAAATCAGGATAGAAGTATGGGATAGCACCACACCAGTTAATGATTTATTAATTGGTTCCGCTACGCTTTTTTTTTAATTAGGAGGAAATTTAATCGCAGATATTCATGTTCTTTAACTCTTAGAAGTTACTTATGATAAGGTAAAAACTATTATTTTATTAAAAGTCGACTTTTTATATATCAGATTTTTAAAAAGATGTACAAAAAAACATACAATTAATATTGAATATCATTGTTTTTAAATTTAACTCTACTCTTTAGATAAACACTTTGAAATGATTCATCATTATTTCACGAACGAAATAATTACAATAGTGAAACGAAAAAAGGGATATTTAATTATATCGTTTTTTTTAATATTTATTTTATTAAAATAAATCGCAACTTTTAAACAACGTATTGTGAAAAATGTTTCATTGTATGTACCGTAAGAAGATTGTTGTTGGCTGACAAACGAGAGAATACTGATGATCTTCAAAAATTTCAGTCTGTTTTTATAGTGTGAAAGCACGCTGACCATCGAGCTTACGGAATATTGCTAGAAAATATTTTTCTTCTTTAAGCGGGAAAATTATTTTATATGGCATGTACGTAGTTTCAATCAAATTTTACAAATATCAACATTTTTTTTCAATTAATTTCAACAATACTTAAGCCATTTGCATTTTATCTGTGAAGACTGAAAATCAGATTTTTTTATCATTCCACTAATCACAATCGTTTGTATGCAATTCGATTTCATAATTTCATAAATATCTTCATGTTTATAATAAGTTCTATTTTTAAAAATTATTCCAAAAGAGAACTTTTTCAATACTCACGCGTAAAAATATTTCGGTTTCGATTTAGAATGTGCACCCGAGTGATTTTCTTTACATTTAATACGTGTCTAGAAGAACGTTTTTTACAATTACAACTATTTTTTAGTTTGTTAATGAGAATCTCACTGACGTTAATGGGAAGTGAAAATGGAGGATATAAAATATCGTCCCAATTTGTTTCTAATTTTTTTCATAATTTTTGCTTAACGTATGTGCTCATCGATTTGCTCTTCGAACATATATTTTATGGTTTCTAGTTTAATTTATATATCGTACGAAACTCGCCAGGTATAGCCGTCGGTTTAATTTCACACAATATTCCACCAAATCCATCAGACAACACTCTTACGTTAAAACCCATACTTATAGTGAAAGTGATATGATCGCTTTTTCGTGTCAACTCTCGTCATATCCTGAAAATTATACGCATTGAGATATTTCGAATAATAGAGAGAAGAGAAGATTCTATTTTCGAATTCGTATTAAATTTCATAATAATCAGAAAATCAATAGATATAGTTTAATACAAACAAACCGATTCTGAGTTAGTGTTAGAGTTACGGACGAAGTATGATAAATTTTAACCGCAGCGAGTAAAGCTTTACTTACTTGATAGTAGACTATCATCATCATTTTGTAGCTCACATTCAAAAACATTATATATTTAAAACTTGATTGAATATTTTGATTGGAAATAAAAGTATCCAGTCATTGAATAAACCGCGCTTTCAATTTATTTTAAACTTTTTTGGTGTTAATTTTATGTATGTTTAAAAACCCAATTCAGCATTACACTGTTTTATAGATGGTTGCTGATAGCTATTTTGGTTTCCTCCATCGTCAAAATAAAGTTTCTTAGCTTCTAATTAAATTAATTTATTTATCGTTATAATAGTTTGATATAATTCTTACTAAGGGAGACACTGAATCAGATAATGCTTTCAATAAATATTTATAAAAAAATATGCAGAAAAATACTTCGTAATTTTTACCTTGGTAAATAAATCCCAATTACTTACACACAATTGATAATCATATGTTATTACCAAGAATAAAAATAATAGATTGCTACGTGAAGACACATTTGATATTGAAAGTGACGTCATATTGCAGAGAAAAAATATTAGATGTCACCAAACATTGTAAGGGTACATAAACAATAAAGTAAAGGGTTACAAAAAAGTGTTTTATCTTTGTTTATAATCTCAAATTATAGAATATTTTTTTTATAAAATATCACATTCTAGTAATAAAAAAGTCAAACCGATTTTGTCTGGATTCTGGATAGTATATTATTAAAAAAATAATCCTAGATTCAGATTCATATCTTGCATCTAAGCAAGTGTTTAAAAAAAATATTTAAATTTTGTTTAATAAAACAACCAACGTTTATTTTTGCGCAGGTAGGTCAGTAAAATGTTAAGTTTTAAATGGAATAAAACGACGCGTAGTTTGTCGAAAAACCTATAAGCAGGAAAGATGTCACAACAAGTTAACTCAATTTCATCACTTGCTTAATTATTCCTCATAACGTAATAATAGTGGAAATGGATAAAACATCTCAAGGGGTAAAGGAATCGACGTCTCAGAACGCGTTCATAACAAAATCTCAATTTATCTTGACATCAATGAACATTTCCAAAGCGGTGCTGCGTTGTTGTTTTCATATTATTTTGAATAATTAATTAAGTTGATATTTTTTTAGAGCTATGTAAAAGTACCTACGTAAGTGATGATGTTAAAAAATCGCAAATCTATTTCGAATAAATATTTTATTTCTAAATGTAGACTCGAGATATGGTGTAGTTTTCACGTAAAATTTGACTGTATCCGCGTAATAAACATCAGCGGTTCTGTCGAAATATCTCGTTAACTTTTTTGATTATTATAAATTTATATAATCGTATTTTTCTGTATGTAAATGACTATTTCGTTTCAATTATAAAAATGCAACGCAAAAAAATAGTCATTCCAAATGATGGACATACATTGAATTTGAATAAACAAGATATGTTTAATAACCAAACCCGTCATCCCGAGATCAAAAATTTTCGATCCAACTTCCCAGGATCATTAAAAGTCTTGGAATGTATGCCACAATGAGCCCCTTACATATTTGAAAACATCTTAAAATAGAAAATGATAATTGATATACTATATTAGAAGAGGCTCACGATTTTTTCGCTCAAAAGAAATATATTTAGGTCCAGCATGTCCAAAATAGAACACCAATTTTTGTTAAAATTTTCGTACATAGAGAATATGTAGAAACATCCGTGTTCTTTTCTCTATGCTAAAATAACATGTTTTTATATTTATTAATGAACCATTTTTTTTCCCTAGCGAAACATAAATACTTACATGTATTTTTTTATCTAACAGAATTCTCCATGACAAATTTGCGCCGACTAAATTATTATCGCGCCATCTTACTTCAAATTATTTACTTACCCGTAGGAATCAGCGATAGAGGAAAATAGTAATGAATAATAATAGAAATAAATTTTATATAAGCTTACGCATTTGGTTATTTTATAAAAATTAATTAAACTTGTACCAGTTGTAGCTTCCTCTCTTACCCACGTCCAAGCCAAACAAATATTACTATAACTTTTTTCATACATTATTTCAACTTCATATAAATCATGTAAATTCTGGAAATTTGAAATATCAACTGATTATGGCCTGATAACTTTTTGTTTAATTAATTTTCAATCCCAAAATAATCAACAATTTGTGAAATAAATAATAAACTTTTAAAATATATATTTTAGTTTTATTAATCTTATAAATACTAGTATAGGTTTTAATTAGTACATACTTAAAATAATAGAGTAATCAATACATTGTGTAAAAATATTTGTAAAGCAACTATCATACTTCCCTATATTAAATGATTAATGGGTAGTTAAATGTTATTTCAATAATATAATGCAATCTTCCCAAAATGATTAAATTATCAGACAGTATTTAATATATATGGTACAACGCTGAGAAAACTAATTGAAGATTTACTTACACACGATAAAATTGTGATAGGCAAAGAAATTATATTTACATACAGATAGATCACTGCAAAGGGATATATCAATAAAGCACCGAATTTCTAAAGGAGATTAGCAGCATTTTTTGTCAATAGTAAAATACAATATTTGGAATTTTCTAACCTTTAAAAAGAAATATTGAGTTTTAGACACCGCATTACGATAATAGGATAACTTTGATTGAAACTCTTGAGAATAACAACTGCGACAGATTTGTCAGTGAAAACTAAAAATGGTATATTTATTGATTGAATTGGCATTCACTTGGTAGAACTCCATTATAACCCGGTTTCGCTCATCGTGATCATTGTAAAATGATCAATCAATCAATCATAGATGATAATGTTTGCGATGAGCAAAACACGTCCTGATCATAAAATATGTTGTGAAAATAGTACTAAAAATGTTTTTTTTTTATTATTTAAATATTATGTCTTTCCATCAAGAAGTGACAGTTAATACCTTAAAAGTGACTAAAATATCTTTAAATAAATATTTTTAAGTTATAAATATTTCGTCAGAACTATTCTGACGATGCGTGAGCCGAAATAGCTATCAACTATATTTTTTAAAAATAATTTTGTAGAACTAAAATACATTGCTATTTTCTTCACCATGTTAAAAATGGTATCTTTCCAAACTACATCACGAGTTGAAAAATATTTATTTAAAGATATTTTAGTCACTTTTAAGGTATTAACTGTCACTTCTTGATGAAAAGACATAATATTTAAATAATAAAAAAAAACATTTTTAGCACTATTTTCACAACATATTTTATGATCAGGACATGTTTTGCTCATCGCAAACATTATCATCTATGATTGATTGATTGATCATTTTACAATGATCACGATGAGCGAAACCGGTCCTAATCATAAGATATATATTTGGGGAAATAGTACTAAAAATTGTTTTTTATTATTTAAAGATATTATAGTGCTTAGAATTTTTTTTGAAAACTCAAGAATGTTTACATAATGTAGACATTCTGCACTTAATTGGTATAATCGGAACAACAAAATGAAATTGCATATTTCCCTGGTTCGTTAAAGATTTACTAGATTTGTTTTCCACCTAAATTTAGTAATCAGCATTTTTTTATGTTAATTTCGACATTGACAAAATACATATTTTTAGACGCAAGAAGTTTACAATCAGAAAATCGGTACTTCAAAGAAATACTATAAAAATCACAAAACCATACTCTCAATAAATCAATGAAGAAAGATAACAATGCTACGTTCTATTCTAACCTATAATAGATCTATTACACAATACTTTTAATAAAAATGGCCATTCATATCACAATTCTGGCTTTAAATGTAAGAAATTCTTATAAACAATAAGTCTATAGGCCAGATACAAAATCAACATATAATCATTAAAGTGATACATGGCAATATTATTGATTTCATAAAATCATTGATTTTTTTTACTTTATGTAATTCATTTCTAATCCTATCATAGACTACGCTGCCTATTCAATATAATTGAATGAATGATATCAACAACATTGATACAGTCTCTTTTCTTTATTAGGCTTTATTCTTTCATCCACCTTCCAGTAATAATATACAATACAACATACACTAGGAGTCTGGGTGGCTTATATGCGTAATACATATGCGACGCGATGTTAAAATTAAAAGCATTAATTCATTATTTTAATATATAACGATAAATCCTGTGGAAAACTTATATAAATATTCAAATGTGAAATATTCTTAGCAAAAGTATTAAAATTTTGAGTGCTGAGTTATTTATGAAATTAGATTTTTTTTAAGCGACATTTGGATCAATAACATTATTAGCTGGCACCATAGCAATAAGATGCAGACTTGCTATATTTTGTAAGGTAAAAACAAGAAATGGAGATAAAATTTGTGAATAGCAACCAATAGCGATTGAATGAAGCTGTTCATATTTCTGAGTGAGATGACAAAAATAAATCAATTGGAGTAATATGTGTGACGGTACTATATTACATAACAGATGACTTTTTTCTTATCCATCAATCAGGGAAGAATTATACTTAACCCTTTGCAATGAATGCCACATTAGCGTACAAAGATTTCATTTTAGTAATGGATGAATAATAATAGTAAGTGACACCCTCAAATGCAAAGGGATAAAAAAAGAGCCCAACAATAACTAATACATAAAAAAATACATTATAAATAGTATTAAATTGAATTGCCGCCAAAGTGGTGCCACTCGAGTTATGAGAGAAAAATCAATGCCATCTGTATATAAATTTGAGCACAAAGGATAAATATTTCAAGTAGTGAGTAAATTTATTTACTTTTGAAACACAAAACAATCCATTACAACTTTCAAAGACTAATATGAAAGTCTCACTTCCCGCTTAGGATTAGATCTTCATGGAGTCCATTTGGGCACATGTTCCTTCGACATTTTACAGTGATTTAATGACTTACAGTGACTTACATCTAAAAAATGATGCAATCATTAATGGTCATTAAATTTGAAATAAATAAAAATTAATGTGACTGCCAAGAGCCACTGATAAATATGTGAAGAACAATATGAAGGAGGTCCATATTATCTAATTATTTGCAATAGGTAATCTTTCAAATAATATTTAAGGAAAGTTGTCGATCAAGTTTCTGACAATGATTAAATCAATTTTTACCAAGATGTACCAAACAATAACAACCCACTTTCAAATCATATTTTAACTTCCCCAAAACCTAATTTCTTTCCAAAGTAATTTTACTGAAAGTGAACATAAATGCATAAACCATTCATTTCATTCTGTGGACTACCATAATAACGCTTTTCTCACCTTTTTACGATTTTGGTCTCCATTTTAAATAAATTCCGTTCGCAAGGATTTTTCAGAACCAATAATCGTTGGATAAAGTGGACCCCCAGTAGAAAGCTAATAAAAAATTATTCAATCAAAATATTAAAATGGCAGAAGATAATATATGATTCAACACTGCCACAACTGACTGGCAATACCACACTCAAAAGGTGGAAAAAGCTCCATTGAAAGTGTGACAATTTCATTGCTGCATCGCATCAATAAACATTGTGCACTCATTTAGATTTAAAATATTTACCGCACGTTAACTTGTCTGTAAGATGATTGAAAAAACAGTTAATTAACATGGTGTGAAATGAGAATTATGTAGAATATTTTGTTTGTCAAATAACAAGTACAGATTTAGTTCCAATTGAATAAAATTAATATATGGTTAACAAAAAATCGTGCCAAAAAGCAAACAAATAATTTGTAAATTCAATTCATAAATCCTTACAACCTGTAGTTTTTTTTTTTTTATATCCTTAAGTTAATACAGTTTGAAGTTCTCACTGCCTCATAAGAGAGTTTGAGAAAATCATAGCTATTTGCAAAGTTTTTGTTAATAAATAATTTGAATTCCATAGATCCAAGATAAAATGGACACTGTTATAAAATCATCCTAATTGGACTAAATTTTGAAGCAAGCTGTTTCTCTCTCAGACATCTATGGAGTTAGCAAAAGACAATGAGTGAGAAGCGGAGGGGGTCAGCCGTGGTGATGCTGCGGAATAGGAGCGGAAGTCACGTGAACTTGTTGGTTGAGAATCTGTCCCACGGGACGTCCCTGAATGGCCGCTTGCGGCTGCTGCGCCGGTTTGGTCTCGGCTTTTATTTTTTTCTTTTTTATTTCAGCCTCCGTATAATACATTCCCAGTCGGGTTTTGATAGCGGCCAAGGCTGCACCGTTGATCTCTTCATGGAAAAGACTGGTATAACGCCACTGTTTGACTGCAGGCCCACGCTTTTTCGCATCCTTTTTAGATTTCGCTGAATTGTCTTCCGCTTCATCCTTGACAGTGCGACCGGGCTCGTTGGTCTCCGGATTCGGCACCGGCTGGAGGATGACATAGGTGTCATGCTGCCGGTGGGTATGTGCAGGAGGATGAGGTAACGTGAGCGAAGGAAGGGAAGAATGCGATGGCAGTTGAAGGTGCTGAACGGAAGCATTCTGAACAACAACATGGCCCTGTTGATAATATCCCATTTTATCAGCATGGATATATTCACCGATATGTTGACCAGGGTATTGACCCTGCGTGGCTGCAGCTTGTGCAAAATAGTTCTCGGCGATGTTGATTAGGTGGCCGCCACCCGGGTAGCTCACAGTCTGAAAGGGATCAGCGGCCGGCGCGGCAATTGTTTCACGTTGTCTAAAGTCATTCTGAATAACAGGAGCGGGTCGTTCAGACACGGCATTCTTTTGACCCTTAGGCAAGGTTACGAAAACATATGTAGGGTCAAAAGCTCGAATGTAATCTTTCCACATTTTGGAAATGTTTATCTCCAGGCCTGTAAATTTATCTAACCGGATGAAGTCCTTGAGTCGATGAGTGTGGACTATAGAAAAAATATGAGTCTTGATCTGATCGATGATTTCCGGTGCCATTCTGACTTCTCCGGCTCGCTTACCGCTATTCTTACCACGGTTGTCGCTGGGAAACATTATGCCGTCATCCATTTTCTTACACAAAACTCTCACTTTACGCTCAGTTATTGAATGGATGTTCTTGAAAGCGGTCTGGCAGACCTGAGTTTCCCTACCGCGGACTCTAATGAAGTACTCAAAAGTGCAAGTTCGGCGACTGCTGTCTTTTTTTCTTTTGCGTTTAATGTCAATTTGGCGCATCAGCCCAAACAGGTAAGCGTTCTGCTCGTCGTGAGTTTTCATAGAGTAGAAGCCTTCAAAGGTCTTCAGGCGAACCTGCTCTGGTACTTTTGCAAAGCATCTCCTCCTGCAGTGGCAATCGGGTCCCGGAGACTTTTCGGCAACCAATTTTCCGTTTGTATTTATATGTTCTTTCCCAGCTATCCGAAGTCTTTTCTGTTTCTGCTTGTGCCATTCTGGCAGAAAAAAAAAAATATTATGGGACTATAATGCTAAGATATAGGTAATTCATAGTAAATTCGTTATAAAAACATCCATAAAATAACATTTTAAAGTTATAATTTCAACTGGTGAATTCCCGCTAAGGGGAAATTTTAAATTATTATGAAAGGATGCTCAAAAGGCAGTAAGAGTCAAAAAAAGTCAACCAAAACAATGGCTTCACAAGTATATATCTGACAGATAATTCCATCGCGAGTATTCATGTCCTGGGGAAACAATAATGATAAATAAATGTGCGTTACCTTCGGGATTACGGGTACGTTTTTTTATTGTTTTGGGAGTTTTCGGCGTTTTGAGTTTTCGTTCTGAAATAGAGACATCCGCCATTTTACAATCACTACGATTTATATACCATAGACACGTCAAGACGAAATGTCATAATATAACTAAGATCAAAGGCAACTAATGACATATTTACTAACATGGATATTTTATAAATATAGTGTAAAAATATAATATTACTGATTCTTTATAAATCTAACCAATTTAATGTCTTCAAGAAAAAGATTGCGTTATGGGCTTTAAAAAAGGCCAGATATAATATAATAGATATCATTTTTTAGATGCTTGCCGTCACTTAAAACATGATTTTTGAAATAATAGATATTATCCGAAGTTTGCTAAGAGTGATAATTATAATGATTCATGTATTATAAATGTCCTAACAATGATATTTTAAATGGATTATTTAATTTATTAAATCCATCAATTCATTTGAACTCTATACACAAATACATTATTACACTTATTTCTTATCACTTTGGAGTTAACTGTCACTAGATGGAAATGCATGATATTTTAAATAATATAAACACACTTTTTAGTACTTATTTCCACAATATATATTGTGATCAGGACCGGTTTCGCTAATCGCGAGCATTATTAAGTTATGAGCGAAACCGGTCCTGATCAAAAAATATTTTGTGGAAATAAGTACTAAAAAATGTGTTTTTATCATTAAAAAAAACTTATTTCTTATAGAAACATTGTTGTTTTGAAATTTCCCGTGACAGTTATGTCAGTTTGAAGTTTCAAGTTACAATACGAGCGATCAAAACGCATTGTAGGTTTTTTAATCTTTGACGAGTCTTAACCGTATTATTGAATTTTTATTTAGTTTATATTTAATATCGTTTCTTGACTATTGGATTCCGGACATTCTCGGCTTAAAACATTCAGAAGACCTTAAGCGCCGCCTAACATCATACACCTCAATGCACACTCCCAATATTCGCAGCAAGCCTTTGTCTTGAAGCTCAATATGTTAAGGAAGTATAGTACTAGTGATACTTCGGGATCTGGATATTTTTTGCTTTGTTTTAAACGAAAAAACCTCATCCATTGACTTGAACCGATTGGTTATCTTATAGGATGTTCGTAAATAAATTTTATATGATATGATTTAGGGAGGAAACATTAAATTTATCGGTTATCGCAATTATAATTATGATTTCGTAGAGGCAAAATATGCTTTTCAAATCCATTGAAATTCATAGTCAAAAATCTAATTGGAGATGCTAATGTATTTATGTCATTTTACATTTCAGATGTTTTATTCAAATATAACTTAAAATTTCGACCTAATGCTGTAGACAGAATATCATATTTCTAGCTTTATTATGGCATCTTACTATAGAACAGTTTGTTCACTACAAGATCTGTAAGTATTTCAAATATCCTTGGCAAACTTATCCAAATATGATTGATTCCCCAGCTGATTTGATTTTTTATTGAAATATTCACTATATTTGTTTTTGGCCACCATTCTTTTTGCAGACATAGATAATAACTAGTAATCCTGTATTTATTTTTCAAATATCTTTTAATTTCTTGTGCCACATAAAATTACATATTTTTATTCTGTCAATTGATTACATGAGACATAAATACAGGATTGTATATATAGTAGAAATAGCACATATCAATCATCACCCTGTAAAGTTAAAAGGGTGGATCTATCAACTGTATTATCTGACGCATATAAAAGTTTTACTTTTGAGGATGAATATATGACTTAATTCTAATTAACCTATTGAATAATATTTTACTGAAATAATAGTGGTTATAAAAACAGATCATTTGACCCAAGGAATAAAAAAATAATGATGTGCATCTATTCCAATAGGCTTCAGTGATAAATCTCTATTGTGATTTTCAGGTGCCTGCCAATTATAATTGAAGGGCTCCCTAAGCTTAAAAATCATTTAAGATACATTCCAATAAACTTCAAAAGTGAATTATTGAGACGCGCTTCATGTCGAGAAAATGTTTTAGCGGATCCAATAGTTTTAAAATCTTTACTTCATCCATATTCAGAAATTTTAGACATTTCAAACTGCAATGTGACTGATGAGATGCTGAAAACAGTGTCACCGAGCGAGTATCTAAAAATTATTGATTTGGGAAATGCAACAGCAGACATAACTGCAGATGGTGAGTGCATTTCTTCTATCCCTTTGATTGGAGACATTATTTATGATGTATATTCCACAGCAGTATAGTTTTCAGCTGAAAATCTTTTGTAAATATATATTTTAATTGTTGAATGAAAATGTTAAATTTTTACAAAATATCAATGGAATACTTTTGAATAATTCTTCTTCAATATTCTTTTCGGTTCCATTGGATACTTCAAAAAAATGAAATAAATATATGTTTAACAGGACTAAAGGATCTCATACCAAAGTTACCAAAATTGGAGAAATTTGTTTTGAAAAAATGTAATGCCCTCGATGATGCATTGATTGAAGACCTTGTAGCAAACTGCCCATTGCTGAAAGCAATTGATATTGGTTATTGCTCTCACATAACAAATAAATCAATGGAAAGCTTCAAAAATATTCAACTTCATGCACTTAACATTGCAGGAACAAAGGTAAATCATATATTGTGATACTTAGTGAAGGTTCTGTGGATACTTATACACAATTTAATAAAGAAATTGTTTAACATTGACATATTTTCAGGTGTCTGATGCGGGTGTCTGCAGCCTTTTAGAGAGTGAATGTGCCAATACATTAACGGAACTAATACTGTCTAATTGCCCAATAACCAATCAATCCATTGAAATGATCTTTGCAAAGTGTACACATATTTCCATATTAATCTTCAAAAATTGTCATATTATTGGTGAGTAAAAGCAAAAAATATTTTTATTGCTTCTACAACAGTGTTTTGATTTAACACAGTTAATGAATTGTGATACATTTTATTTTATCACAATTTAAATTTGATACAGTTTTGTTCAATGTGTGCTATGCATATCTGTTCAATCTCCCTCAATCTTATATTTCTTATAATGTCTTTTAATTTTACAGGTGAAATCCAATCAACCAGTGATAACATGAAACAAATAGCTTGGAGCGTCATATGAAAAATATAAGATACTTTAAAGATTTGTGTCCGATGAATGGCACATTTGAATTTTTTTACTACATACTATTAATATTCTCTGATGCAAATACAATAATATTTCCTTGTTGTTTTCCATCGGCAAAAAGAATTATTTCTGAAATTAATTGAAATTGTCTTCTATACAAATATAATGGAATCCCGATTCCTTGTTTCCCAAGGAACTAAAAAATACGATAATATAGGATAGCCTTACTATTTAATTATCTTTAATCACTCGGTGAACAAAAATGAACATTGTCTATTAGAGACTCTCAACAGTCTGTACACAAATACTCAACATGCAAATCAGCAAAAACTCAGTGGAAAATAATAACCCACAGTCTCAGACTATCTTTTACAATGTGGTTGTACGTGGTTTCATGTGTTTATTTGATATATAATATGAAAGAGATCAAATTTGTGAGAAAACAGCACCAGTGGCGAAATGGAGACATTCAAAAAAATCAGTAACAATGGATATTTGGACAGTACTTAAAATACACCATGCAGCAACTTGAAAATGAATGATAGATCGGGGTTTCACTGTAGTTAAGAGGATTCTTCACAAAAAGAAATAAGTAGAATGACAGAGTTCACTGTGGAACGATAAAGATTCTTTTTCTAAGAATATTCCAAATATAGATCCCATTATTGTAGAAGAGCCGTTGACCTGATTTTTCAACTAATACATATATATATTGTCATTTTCACTCTTGACATTACATTAGTCAATTCATGATGCGATGGCATCAGCTGTAATGCCATTTTGTTTCTTTTCTTTTGACAATAAAATATTTATTCAAATAAGTGATACACTGGTCATTTGAAATAACATTATCTCGATTGGCACTTATTTATAAATTCTCAAACAAATTTTATTTATCCTCTTTAAAAAATAACTTAATGGTTTTTATCTTACTTCAGCTGGCGTCATAAAATCACTTGTATTTTTTATGTATTCTTCTTTACCATCCGCTAGAATTCAATAGGACTTGCATCATTAAGATCACCATCATAGCAAAAAAAAGTAAGAGACTGAAGGGAGAAAAACAATATTATTTTTTTATGATTGTTTACATACTTCCTGAATGCTAGTTCACAGTACATTTTGTGAAATCTCAAGACAAATCAGCATTATATTATGGCTGAATACTACTGAATCTAATTAAATGTAATCTCTCATGTCACTGTATGAAATAAATGTACATTTTTACATTAAGTACTATTTGTGTGCTAACCATATATTTTATAAAATAAAAGAAGTTTTCTTTTTTATGCTGCTTTTTTATTTTTTCATAAATCTAAAGTTTCATACATAATGCATTACAATGCATTTTATTAACAGATCAAATATATATGTTATGCGAATTTACTGTAATACAAAAAACATTTATAATAGAGAAAATAATGTCAAATCAATTAACCTATATTACATTAACGAAATCTAAGTTTATACATTTGTTTAGCTAATTAGCTAGAAATGTTACAACAAGGAATGCGATAGAGGCAGACGTTATTCTCATGCTTTTTTAGGCGTCACTACAGCGTTTTGTTTCAGTTGTAATATAATAGACCTCATTCGAGATACATCCTTCGATGACTTGGCAGACTTAGGATTGAAGTCGCACAGCTTAGCTATACGCTCCCACTCTGTTCCCGGTTCCACTTCATCACTTTCAGCAACAAACTGCTTTTCGGCATTTCTGTAAAAATTTTAATATTGATACATATTTACCACTTCAATACTTAAAGTGCTAAATAAAGCTACACACATGGATGCTAATTTGACAGTAAACACATAAAGCACACACTAATAACAGTGTGAAATCTGGAAGTTATTTTTTTATCTACAGTACTCGCATGAAACACTGATAAAAATATTGCAAGTCGATTTTTGGTATGCAATAAATGATGACTCTAATGCCCGGGACAAAATACCTGTTGATTTAGATGGCTCCCTCATTAGGCGATCATTATAGTGTATCCAATGATCATTTGCACAAAAGTACTAAAGCTTGATGTAATATTAAGTACTTTAGTTGTAGGCCAATACACACCCATGAGTGAAACTTGACATTGGGGTGGAAAGTTAAGAGTCGGTACCAATCATTGCAACACAAAAATATATATTTGTAAAATATTCATATTTTGGTTATCTTTGCATTAGTATAAACAGAGTATTTTTTTGTGAGGAAAAATTATTAACTATCACCAATTTTATGAAAATATGCACACAATGCAAAAAATACAGACCTCTTTATTTTTTTATTTAATCTGCGAATTACAATGCCCATGTAAACAATCACAAAACCTATCCAAATCAAATTTTACCGAATGGAAAGACTTGAATCGATATCTATTGATAAATAAAGTATCACATCGGTAATTTTGAAAATGTTTAAGCTGATTAGCTCATATCTCGCTGTTTATCTAAAAAATTCTCTGAAAGTATTCATGTTATTTGAAAATATCTGGCATTACAGATAACCCGCCAAAGAGATAGACATTTTGAATTGTTTCAATCGCACGAGAAAAACGAGTTATTTTTTTAGTTTCGGATCGACTTAGAGAGAAGAAACATCACGAATACTTTTAAACAATATTGAATGAATCTTAATTTGGTAAATTGTAAGTGAACCTAATAGAATGAAATTATCAAGAAAAACACAAAAAAACAGACATTGCAAGAACAAAAAACTCACTAGAAATATATGTATACCACACATGTTTATAAATGACACTTGGCAGTCACAATATTTTTATCTTTTGTTGAAATGTGCCAAAAAATTTTGTAAAATGGATATTTGGAGACAAGATTTTGGTAGAAAACTATTTTTCAATAATTCACAAGACCGTGAAGACATCAGAGTGCCAAAAGGTCGACCGTTTGCTTGGTCAACCATTGCATCATACTATTTCTTTGTTTCTTGTAATTCATTAACTCCTTGAAATAATCAATATGCCGCACAGAAAGAGTATGTTCGATAATTTGATGAATGTATTGCATAATAAATATTTTGGCATATTATACACATTTTAATATAGTCAGGACCTAGCGCCCTTTTCCTTTTGCACACAGGAAATACTATATTAATTTAAACACACACATTTTACAATAATAATTTTTTTTTGACATCAACACATCAACATTGATTGTGGTGTAATGGAAAACAGTTTTTAATTGAAACATTTATCACACGGTGAAAAAATAGCAATGTATTTTGGTTCTACAAAATTATTTTTAACAAATATAGTTGATACCTATTTCGGCTCAAGCCATCGTCAGAACTATTTAGATTAGTACTGACGATGGCGTGAGCCGAAATAGCTATCAACTATATTTGTTAAAAATAATTTTGTAGAACTAAAATACATTGCTATTTTTTCACCGTGTTATAATGGAGTTCTACCAAGTGAATGCCAATTCAATCAATGAAACATTTATTTTTGTAGTTGAGCGCCTTTCATCCTTAACACACTTAAAATGAATAAAGATTTTCTCTTCTCAGAAAATATTTGCAGATCAAACACATGTGTAAGATAACTGAAAATCGTAAAGGTGATTCAATACTTACTTGGCAGCCTCCCTAGTACGCAAGCATGAAAATGTCAACATTTAAATTAACAAATAAGATTATTTTATGATATCGACAGTAAATGCTTGATGCAATTTTAATACCGAATTCGAATTGTCCAAACCTTTTATTATTCCATTTGTCATTAACAACCTGGGTGTCGGCTTTCGGCATCTTTGACCATTCATATGGATGCAACACAACTGACAGTTTTGAAGATATCAAAAGGCAAAACCAGGGTCTTTAGTGACAAAAAATGTGGAATCGTACAAAGTTACAACAATTCAAATAATATTATGCACACATAGAAAAAAGTAAAATTCAATGACAGAAAGCATGAATTTCTCTATCATTTGACCTACTGGAAGACTGAATGATCAATTTCTTGAATTAAAATTACAATATCTGTAAGAGTAATCTAGCGGATATATCAATTAAAAGACTTTTTAAAGAAAATTTTCTTTCCCACTAACATTCTAATATTTACAGCCATGGCATAAAGTAAATTATTATTTTAGTCAACACAAAGAACAGTGTTTTATCAAACTTATTATCAGTACCTTATATTTCAAAAAAATATTTTACAAATATCAACTGTTACTGTCTAATTTTTAACAATTTTTTTATTCAAGATAGAACAACCTTTCATAAACTTGTTAGAGAGAAGTATTTACAGGCTGGCAGTAAGTAAAATTAGCAATCTCATATTAAAGATATAAGGATTAGTTTAGGTGCCAACCAAATGTTTTATAGCGCAAATACTATAAAAAAGATGGGAAAAATTTAAAAACAAACCAAATTTTATCATATATTACTCATCAAACAATATGTAATACCTCCAATATAAATTAATTCCCCAAAGAGTATTCAAAACCAAGCAATTGATATGCATTCAGTGAATGTTTTTTCTATTTCAATGATTGTAATGAAATGATACCTGTTGGCGGCCTTTGTTTTGCTTATTTGTTCTTCGTGATTCGCATACCACTCTTCAAGCTCCTTTTTGGCGACTACTTTCATCTCTCCCTTCCTTAATTCTTCCTCGGCATCTAAAATAAAGTTATATATATAAAACCCTTTATAACTCAATAGAATTTAATTAACTAGTCAAAATAAAAAAATAAATCCCAACATAAAACATATGGACTACTCAGAGAGCATCTATAAAGAATTTAAGATATTAACCGATGGTGCTTGATGGATTTTTAATATCAAATTTGTAAGCTCTCTACAGAAGTTGTTATACTAATAGGAAATTAGGATGATGATAATAAATGAGTAGTTAGTCAATATTGCAATCTTTGTTAGCAGTGTTCAAGGGTTTAATACCAAGTACACTTTCATAAATTGAATTTTCTAGTAACATCTACATATCTATATATATATATGATCTCGAGTAACAAGTAACAATAATTTATTGTAGAAAAATATGTGTTAAAATAAGCTTCATTAATCCAGATACCCCACTAGAAATACATTCAATCCAATGACAGCTTAGAAACATTTTTTACAAACTGAATATTATATGTAATATGTCATATATGACATAATCAAAGTGGTATTAATCAAAAAAGAAATTTTTGGTTAGTAATTTAACTAGATTCAGAAATTTTAAAAATAAACACCATAAATAACTATGAAAACATTCAATAGTGACTAGGTTCACTGCAATAAAATTACAGAACATATTCTCTAGTGAGTGCAGAAAAATTAATACCTCGGCGCACCGGTCACTGATGTTAAATCATTGCTTTCATATAAATAATAACTGAATTATTTAAAAATTACATACTAATAAATGTTTTTTAAAAGTTCTGACATAAATCATTTCAAACCCTTCATTTAAATTATCGGTGGGACCGAGCTGATGTGGCCCCTAAAGAATTATTTGGTGAAACAAATTAGTCTGGCAGCATTGCTTTTGCATAGCATGTTGACTGATCAAGTTAATTTAATTTGAACTTGAAATAATCCCTCCATTAAAGTGATTTGTTTAAGTGTCAACATCTCCATGAGTAAGTCTTCATATTTGCATTAAAAAATAGATATTTATTGCGACAACTGGAATATCTACCTACATAATGATTACTTGTAGGTAAGAGTGGAAAGTATTGCTGCACAATAAAATGATAAATAAAGACTTTATATTTAAATTTACATATAAAATTTATGTAATAACTATAAGGAAGCACCTTTTTCTTCCAGGCGAATTTTCTGTTCCTCTCTCCATTTTCTTATTTTTTCTGGTTCTTCTTTATCTTGTTTGGACGGAGTCGGCGAAGGATTATCGTATGCTGAAATATGTTATGAATTTATTTCTAAAAAATTAAGTAGAATATTGAAAAATATTGCGAATGTATGTGTTTCATTAGGGCCTGACGTACAAACTTAATTAGGACAGCGCAGCTATTTATTTTGATAAAAGTAAATTATTCGGAAAATTTTAAATATAGTAAAACGCGATAAATGAATATTTCAAGCGTAACGTCAAACGGTCGTGTGCCGCCCACATACCAGGAATGGATATTGGAATATCGTCGATTAGAGGCGCTGCTGATGGAATTGTTGACTCAAGTTCATCTTCTAGTCCCGCCAATTGATCCTGTTCTCTGGCTAAAAAATCCGCAGCGGGATCTACTTCAGGCTGATCAAAGTTATCACCGAAATCGTCCATGATTAACGAAAATTATAATGACAGAACAACGAAAGTGACAAGTTGAAACGTCGATAGACTTAGTCAACGACAAGCTAACATAATAGACAAAAATTATTATGAATCACTAGTAATGTCGCATATAAAAATTCCAATAACCGACCTACAAAGAAAAAAAATATTCAAAAATATGCTGATTGATTGATAGCTAGTCGTAATCACTTTGAAATATTATGATTCGCATTAGATGTTCCATCGTAAACATGTTGAGTTATTGCAAATGAATTTGTAATATAAGTTTACGTGTTCATCTGTAAAAAAAATGGCATGTTTAATCCTGGAGTCTATTTTTTCGCATATTACGTCATATAAAATTGAGTGCTTATTAAATCATTATTTACTATTCATTTAGCATTAGTTGATTTTTTTAAACCTTGCCATAGACTATTATGAGGGATCTAAACTTCAATAAATTTAAATAACCTCACTTTTCTCATGAAACTGCAGATATCGTCGAATTGACAGCTAGTATTTATCAGTTTCTACGTATTCTTCAATAAAAAACTGAAATGTCAGACTCGTTTGATTTATCAAGTCTTTCAGGGAAGGGCAATGAAAGTGAATTACAGGAATTTCTAATGGTTGAAAAACAAAAGGCTCAATTTAATGCACAGGTTAGACAATCATTTCGACACTACCAATAATATTTAAAAAAGAACTTGGTACTTATATTCATTGTAATAGTCGATTCGGCTAACTACCATGCTCAATGTAATTTTCAACCGTCTAAACAACTTCGCAAGCTCTTAAAAATAAATATAATGCATCATAATCATCTGCTTAACAAACAGCTACATTATCTTCATTCAGTTTTGCATATTCACTCAAGATTGATAAAAGTACATTGTCGTCCTGGTATAGCGACTACAGTGTTCTATATATTTATTGAAGTTGGTGTTTTTGTCAGTGCCATTTTTGTTTGGCAAAGCTACGCAGAGGCTCTATGAGTCCATGAACATTAATTATAATAATCCATTAAATTGCGGCTTTTAAGTGGGTTTACTAGATGGCATCCAAAATGAAGAAATACTCTTTATTCATTTTTTGAAAAATAGACGCCCTTTAAATTAAGCAATTTGTTTACTCATCTAGAAAAAATGCACCATTTGTGTATGTTTGTAAATACATATATCATTAATCATAAAAAAAATATTTGCTTTATGTTTACTAGCTGTTATCCCTAACTTTCAGATTATAAAAACCCTCACCTCCCCTTTCCAATAATTTATTTTACATACATAACTTTTTGGAAATAGCGTTTGTGTGCCGTTTAAGACAAAAAGGCTGCGGAGCACTGATACATTTACTAAAATATTCTTCTAAGATATACCAAGTCTTTCGTCATCACTGAAAAAGTATCCAATACATTGTTAACAGTCTGAAGATTACAGTTTGCATACAGTTATCAAAAATTGGCAGTTTACTTATTTTTATTCATGTTAAAATTGGCACATTTTACACATTAATCTCTAATGGCTGGACAGCCATAGGTCTAGTATAATTCCTCGCCTCTTTTTAATATGTAATAATATTGTTTAGTGATATGTTTCTTCTTAGCAATAAGATCTAATCTTTCAGTTCAAATCTACTATAATGTTCTCCATTTAGTCATTTTTATAAAAAAAAATATCTTTTTTTTCCTTGTATGTCCCTAATAGTTCAAATACAAATAAATATCCTTTTTCTTACAGATTCATGAGTTCAATGATTTTTGCTGGGAAAAGTGTGTGGATAAACCCAGCGGTAAACTTGATTCAAGAACTGAAGTATGCCTGACAAACTGTGTTGATCGGTTTATTGATGTATCATTGTTAATAACTAATCGTTTTGCTCAACTTTTGCAAAAAGGTGGTGGTATGCAGTGATGATATTCGTTATACTCTATGTCTAAAGTTATTCGATAGTATCAATATTATATTTTTAGTCATTGATAAAATGTAGTACCATTATAACTATAATTATCAAATAAAAGATACCACTAATTATAAAAATATATATTATATTCTGTTATGTTATCTTATTCATAGTGTGAATTTGGATTGTCAACAATATATGTTCTTTCAGCTAGGATTCTTACAGTGACCAAAAATATAAGAATAGAGAAATTTTCAGCTGCTGAAAAATAAAGGCAGATATATATGGGAGTAGTTTAAGAATGCCATTTAAAAGACAAAAATAAAGAACACAAAAGATCTAGGGCAATTGACTCATAAACAGTTTAGTTGTTTGGTTTCTTTTTTTTTATTAATGCTCTGTCATAGCCCCTTTTACAATACTTAAAGCTCAAAATTAAATGTACTCAAAACAATCCCAACAATATCATTCCTAAGATAATTTCATTTACTTTTATTTCATAATGATTTGGTTTTCAATTAGACTCAAATATCCTGGTCACAAAAAAATAATTGTAACATTTAGAATAGATTCATAAATTGTACAATTTGTAACGGTTAATAAAATTCAAACTTTCAAAAATGAGGTTTTACACTACCAAATTCACAGCATTTATAAACTTTTGTATCTATTGATTGAATTGGAAGAAATCCAATACTAAGGTGAAAAAATAACAATGTATTCTAGTTCTACAATTTTGAGTTAAGTGAAAGTTAATTTGGGTTTTTTGCGAAATAATAAGAAAGAGTGAATAAATATTGTACTGAAATGATTTATACCAAAAATACATTGACCTTCCGTAATAGTCTGAGAAGCAGTGAACGATTTATATTGAATTATGACCAAACAAATATAAATCTTTCACCGCTTCTCAGACCATAATGGAAGGTCAACAAACTGTTCATTGAAATATTCTTCAAAATTGTCTTATTTGACATTGACCAAAAACAGATTGCCGCGACTCCACAACTACCACTCCACAGCCCTGGTATTTACTGTAGATTAAATTTAATATAATGATCATAGATAATACAAGGATATTAACATTGTTTAGGGGTAGTGAGTCTAGTGTCTAATTTTCATTGTAAATCTAATTTTGTGGCCTACATTTCAACATAATGATGCCGATTATGATAAGACACATAGTAATGCGGTGAGTTGTTCGTGTCCCTGATGTAGGATAATAAGAGTTTACTAGAAGTTACCATACCATCATACTACAAAAATTTTACTAAGTAAAAATATATATTTTAGATTTGAATTGTTAAGCTTTATATGATTTCACATGTTTTATCACTGACAACCTGGGTTTCACCTTAACATTTCTCAAAATCCCCAATTACATTTTAATGGCAGTTGATTACTATTTGTTATAAAACGCCTTATGAATAACTCAATAACAGTATTTAACATTAGTAAAATGTATCACAGGCAATTGTGTATTATTATTATTAGACGGAGTTTTATTTTAGTCGTCATTTAGTTTTTACCTTGAGGTCAAAGTTTTTCCTTTAATCAACTCTTTTGGTATATAAACAATGTTAACTGTTTATTGTATGTCACTTCTGTTACATCAATGTCATAGAATGCCTGAAGATGCCGAAAGGCGAACCCCGGGTCTATAGAAAACATGTGGAATTATAAACAATTCACGTTTCATCAAGCACTTTCAGTCTGTAACATAATTTAGATATTGACTTTAATTTACATAAACAAACACATTCACTGTTAATTAGCGTAGGACTTTAATTGATTTTTTGTTGATTACAATAAAAAGTCCTGAAGTGAAGAAATAATTTTGTCAGTCATGTTCTTCAAAAATATTTTATATTATTTTTGATACTGAAAAGTCATGTCGTGGAAAAAAATTAAAAGATGACATTCTGGGCACAAAATACTTAAATTAACATTTCAGTTTATTTTCAACAAACATAAGAAACTATCTAAGTCAAAGCCAGCAGTCTCAAAGAACCGTAACTAACCATATGTATTTATGTAGATACAAATTTAAATATTGTATTTGCAGATACCATCGACAAAAATAGTATTAATTCTAATAACATGAATAGCTGTCAGTTTCATAGACAATATGTCATTGATAACTTTATCTTGTGTGTATATATATATATTTGAAATAGTGAGCAATCGTCTATCAACAATAGTTATTAGATAAATTGTCATCGCATGATTTTCATTTATTTTACTTAAACTTTCATTACTAATTTTATAATGGTAAAAATCATCAATCCTTGGTTTCTTTTTATTATTTTTTTAAAAGTTGTAACCTGCTGTGGTTTATTCCCGATTGTTATAACAACATGGAAATTCGAAAGTGCAACGGATGAAGGTAGGTTGTAAAAATATTCTAGCTGAAAAATTCAGTTAGAATTTTATGGAAAAGTCTTTTTATTTTTATATTATTGTGTTGTAATATCCTATATGGGATTCTTATTATTTGTATAAATAATTCATCTGGCCTTATTGGTAACCTTCTAGATATTTTTTAAATCAATTACCATATTTATTATTTTTTCTCCAAACTACGAGTCTTGAGCACTACTTACCAGTAATCAAAATAGTTTATCTATCAAGTCATAATTCAAGACCAGTGTGTTGGTATGATGAGCAAGCTAGGTCTTAGCCATCGGGACTTAGTGTAGGAGGCAGTGTGGCCCTTAGGCTTAATAGTTTGGAGACCCCTGTACTAAAGAAATTTGTGTTCATATTGGTCAGAAACCATATGTGTAAAATTATTAATTTCACATTATCAAAATACTTCACGAACATTTCGAAATTGTGATATTGTTTTTGTAGCATGGAAAACAATTCAGCAAAAAACAGCTATTGATGCAATTGAAGCTGGTTGTTCTACATGTGAAGTAAATCAGTGTGATGGAACAGTGGGATATGGAGGGAGTCCTGATGAAAATGGTGAAACCACCCTCGAGGCTATGATCATGGATGGGTATGTTGCAAAGATCTTTTTAAATATATAAACTAACTGAATAAAAAGCATCATTAGATGAAGTTTAAAAATACTTTTTGCAAATATAATTTAAAGCATTGTTCCTTAACATTTTTACACCTGCAGACAGGTAAAAAAAGCAAAAAAGTTTGCAGACCGCTAATATTGAAATAAAGTTGGTTTTAATGTATTATTTTTTTTAATCTTATATTGTGAAAGATGGTCTGATACAATCAAAACATAATATTTTATCACACAAAATGATGGGTTTTTTTTTCAGCAAACTTCAGAAATCTGCTGTTGCATATTTGCCAATATATTGGATATTCTTGGCTGCAGTGCTATCTTTAACAGTTTTTAAAATTATTTGGTGTGGCATCATCCTACCAATTATTAATTAATAATAATTAAAAATCCAAGTAAACGTGCAGTTAAAAAATAATCCTATATGTAATTTTTTGCATAATGAATTTTTTGAAATTGGGCATACTTTTTTCGGCCCGGCACCAGGCTGCAGAACAGAACCTTTACAATTTTTTTTTCAAAATATACTTTTGTGCTCATTACTTCATGTGAGGTACTTCATGCTGCCATAGCGATATGTCTAGATTTATTTGATTATTCAATTTTAAAATGTCAATCTATAGTGGAAAGGCATGGTTTTTAATTAATAAAAACACTTTTTTTTAATACTATTTTATGATCGAAACCGGTTTTGCTCATCACAAACATCATCAACTGATAGGACACAAATAACAAACAACCCTATTTATAAGTGAAAGTTTTGTATAAATAGACTTGTTTGTAATCTGTATCCTATCAGTTGATTACGTTCACAATGAGAAAAAGTGGTCCTGATTGCAGATAAAGTACTGAAAATGTGTTTTTATTATTTAAAATGTTTGATTATTGTTACATTTTCAACAAGTTATACAAAATATCCTTTGTTAGAAAAGTAGCACTTGGCTGCGGATTTTGTTTTCATGCAGGCTTCTTTGTATTCCAAACAATTGATTATATTTGTTTAAATTCAGAAACACAATGAATGTTGGAGCTGTAGCGGCTATGAGGAGGGTGAAGAAAGCAGTGTCTGTTGCTAGATCAGTCCTAGAGCATACTGCCCACTCAATATTAGCAGGAGATTTAGCCACAAAATTTGCTGTTAATATGGGGTTTAAAGATGAACCATTATCAACCGATAAATCTCTTGATATATGGAAAAATTGGAAAGCCAAAAGCTGTCAACCAAACTTTTGGAAGGTAAAATAGAACTATAAATCAATGTCTTGAAATCAGATTTATAATAATAAATTGCAAGATTTCACAAGAAATCTTTCATTTGAATCAGTGATACATTTGCAATACAAACCACCTGCAGCCATACAAAATGACTATTCTATCAATCATAGCTTGCTGATTCTCTCCTTTATGAAACATATATACGATATGAAACTATTGACCTGAGAGACATACATTCTGTGAAATTTTCAAAATAAGCATCTTCAGATTAAAGGAATAAGATTTGTTTTCAATATGAAGAGATAAAACACATATCACACATATTATATAACAACCAAGCTATCAATAATTGTATATTGAGCATCCGAGTCCATCTAAAATATGCTGTTTTTTTTCAGAATGTTTCGCCAGATCCTAAAAAAAGTTGTGGTCCTTATAAAATGCAGAATTCTGAAAAATCAACACACACATCACGAGATGCATTTAGAATAAATAGTAAAAATCATGATACAATAGGTATGATTGCAATTGACAAATCAGGAAGTATTGCAGCAGGCACTTCAACAAATGGAGCCACACACAAGATACCAGGGTAAGTCATCATAGTTAGGGATAAAATGAGCCACACAGGGCATGGATATGTTTTTTTGTATATTTATAGCATTAATCTGCCTTTACAAATTCATAATCAAATCGGCTTCTCTGCTCTGAATGTTTTATTATGCCAATTAATTGCCAGCACTAATCACATAAATGAACAGTGAAAACTAATTTTGTTTTTTAAATTAATTAAATAGTTGATGTCTTGACAATTATTTTATAAGTAATATTTCTACTACTGTAGATATAGTTTTGATTGTTTCATTTTATTTTGATGTTAGTTTAGATCAACATGTTATTAATTTTAGACGGGTTGGAGATTCACCTATTCCTGGTGCTGGGGCTTATGCAGATAGTTCAGTTGGTGCTTCTGCGGCAACAGGAGATGGTGACATTATGCTACGATTTTTACCAAGGTTGTTACAATTTTCTCACATAATACATTCACTATGATATTTTTTTAAAAATTATAACCCTAATCTTGCAATTAAAAAAAAAGTCTTTTTGAGTCTTCTTAATTGATTTTTCTAATAAGCAAGCCGTGCATAAACAGTACCACATAATTTTGACTCTCATCTAAACGACATTTCACTTTTCAACATCTCCAAAATTTTTTAAATAATAAAAAATGTGTTTTTATTATTTAATGTCTTTAATGTTTTTAATTTATATGTCATGCCTCTCCATCAAGAAGTGACAGTTAACGTCTTAAAAGTGATCTCCTAAATTGCTTTCAAAGAGATATTTCAAATATTTTTTTTGAAATTGTTAACAAATCTTCGTCGGGTAATGGAGATCTCCGTCCTGTGTCAGCCATTCGTTGAATGCGGAAGACGAGAATCTCTCTTTAGCTAAAACTATGCATTGCGAGCGGTAAACGTTGTTCGCTGTCTCATTTTTTGTACATATTATGCATCCTTATCGTCAACAGACAACCGTCTCTGCTTTATTTTTATCACACATCGTTATTATTTATTGATGCACATGAAAAGGGCGTGTGTCCCAAATAAAATAATTAATTTATACACGGTATACTTTAGTTTTGCTTATGAGCCCATTCGATACTGAAGATGTTGAATGCGATTTTTATTACACAGTAATAGATTTATTGAATAAAGGTTGACATTCACCAAGACGCAATTAGTTGTTGATAATTTGTCACACATGCCCTTTTCGTTTCAGATTCAGTCGAATTAATAACAATTAGTCATACTATTTATACCTTCAAACTTATTATCTACTCCACATTCTTATCTTTTTTACGATATGATATACCCCCAGTCACTAATAGGCATAGGCGGAATTAGCCCGCGCGAGAAGTGTTAAAACAATTAAACAATTCTTACAATTTGTTTAATTTTGTCACACGTGTGATGACCTCTCAAAATTGAGAGCATGCTATCATATATGGACAACCTTGTATTGGTAAAATCATGTTTTAGATTATACACATTTATTTCTAGTTTTATTTTAGTTTTTTAGCAGTCGAAGAGATGAGAAGAGGTACAAATCCTACTTTGGCAGCCGCTATAGCGATCAAACGGATCGCTGATCATTACCCGAGCTTTGTCGGAGGCCTGATTGCAGTCGATAAAGAAGGAAATTACGGAGCTGCCTGTCATGGAATGGAAACATTCCCATTTTCTGTCGCGAGCCCTAAGACAAACAATGTGCGAGTGGAGAATGTGAGCTGTTTACTGCATTCAAAGAGAAACCAAATATCGGTGAAATTGATTTAATTTTCTTTTTAACAATAAATATTGCTTTGTTGCAAAAAGACATTTTTCAAAAATGTTTTGTAAAAGGCAAATACTATAGTATTTTTATTTGTAGAGCATTTAAAATTCAACATTTGAAAGAGTTCATGACTACTGTCCTGATAACATCTTTGAATGATGAGCTTTTACTTCATTAAAGCCATTTCTGAAAAAAAAAAGATAACATGAATCAACTAGATACAAATGATTGAAATTTTGCCTTTTATTCAGTTGTTAAATTAGGTGGATGAATGAAAAAAGGTAGAACAAAAGAAATCACAATAAGTATGGAAGAGAGCCATGAAACCATGTCCTCTTAATGTGGAGTATTTCAAACTATGAATTATAGTTCCTTTTATAACAGTATATTTACTTGAATCAATTTGCTTCCAGCGTCTGCAATATTTCTTGTATAATTTTTGTTGTAACATGCACAATAATATAGAAATAAACCATCGAGTAAATAATAGAAGAATTCAAAAAGCTGTAGAGTTCTTACATATAAATAAAATAGCAGCTATCAATTATTAATAAATCGTTTTTATTTTTTAGGCATGAAGTGAATCTTTTCATTGATATAGGTTTTAATTTTATAATAATAAACATCCACACAATGACTGCAGAATACATTAAAAATACCCAAACAAATTCGATTTAACAAATTTCATTCCATTTATTTTATATTTGTATATATTTTTTTTTAAATCCTATTGAAAGATTTACGTTAAACCCACAATATCTTGACGCTTTGGGAGCTCAACATTTAAAGGTTAAATTATGGTGAAAATTAAAAAAAATTAAATACCTCAAGCCGTGATCGTAGCCGACACCTCTCTTTCTTTCGACATTGCGTATATCTGCTTCAAGGCAAGGTAAAAATTCCGATACTATAGATGCAAATGCAATTGGTAAAGTAATGATCAGTTTGAAAAAAACTGAGGAGTTGAATGCCAGATATTGTTCACATGCTTTTGAAAGCGCTGCTATGATAACAGACTGTATACTGTTATCTTCAGACTTATTCTTGAAATGTGAATTATCACAAATAGCTTCAATGATCTGGCACGCAATTTTTTTGTTGGGACTCGACGTGTCGGAAAACATTATCTGTTCAAAGATTGACTTGGATGTGCACGTGACTATAATTTGAAGTAACTTAAAATTTTCTGTGCTGCTTATCAGATTATGTATGACTGCTAACGCCTAAAAAAATATACATAAAATAATTAAGTGTTAAATCGTATGTTTGTTAAAAAGTGGAAACATAGAAGTATGTTATAAAACAATTGGGAAACACCTTTTAAGGATAGCAATAGAAAATTAAGATTGTAGTCAACTATGTAGACATGCATGGCTAATTATTTTACTGCAATTCCTAAATGAGCAAATGAGAACACAGATAGACTAACTTAAATATATTACAATACTATAAAAAAATCTACACAAATAATAATCCATAGTATTAAATCAATCACCCCATCCATCCAATTGATCGCTGAATTAAATCTCTAATTACCAGACAACAGAAGCTGACAGTGTTAAAAGTAGAAAAACAAACTACATTTTTCAACAGTCGAACCAATAATTTAAGTTATGAAACACAGTTATAAATTTAGTATCCATTTAAAGAGGTCACGAATCTCATATTTTTTTTGAATTATTTTTAGCTTTAATTTAACGAGGACAGCCAACGGCTATCTGTATAGTGAACTCGGTGGAACTAAATGACTGGCATGTCACGAAAGCAAGCAAAGCTACAGGGAATGCTGGAAATTTAACATTTAACCAAGTGTAACCTCAAGAATTTATTATTCTTTATTGCGAGAAAAGTACAATGGATGTAACATTATGATAAATTAATTGAAGCCATTATTTATTGACACAGTTCGTTCACAAAACCAAAATTCACGGCAAAATGCATTAATCTGTATAATTAACATACTTAACAATTATTTACTAGTGTGACATATTTATAATATAAAAATGGAAACTAACTAATCTGTATTGATAACAAAAGCATCTGTCAAATATGGAAAAAGCCATATTTGAAAGATTCACAATATCTTCAATTATCTAATACAATATTTTAAAAAATTGGCTTACTTTGGGAGCATGAACATGGCACTGCTTTCCGTGGCAAGTAATAAAATATGTTGATATCTTCTCTAGTATGTACTCTTCTAGTTGTAAGTCTGAATTTTTTTCACCATGAATCATTCTATGAGATATTTCATAGATGTTATTTTTTGTAGATAGGGTCTTATTAGCGAAATAAGGCAAATATTGCACAACCATGTCTTTCATAGTTACGGCGATATAAACATCATTCTTGTGATCAAGTTGATATAACCCTTTCATGAACATGTACCAACTTTTGCATATACTTGACACAATGTATGGATGCAATTTTTTTTCCATAAATATTTGTGGGGGGAGCAACACATTTCCCACCAGTGTGTGAAGTAAACATGTCGGTTTAGCCTGAAAAATCATTGTAAACTAAATGTCAGAGAAAACCATTCTTAAATTAACAAAAACAGAATGGGATCCTAACGATTATTAAGCATTGTATATTATGATGGGATATGAGTAATTTAAAAAGGATTTTGTTATGCACATGTATTAAAATCCATATCACTCGTCTATTAAAACTGATTTTTGGCCATTGAGTAGACCAGTGCTTCCGAAGATTTTTCATGCCATGGCCCCCAAAACCTGAAAAATTATCCAAAGCCCCTCTGAAAAAAAACATGTGACACTAAAAAATTTGCAGCCCCCTGATTGGAAAACACTGATGTAAACAGCAAAAGCGTCTCTAAATATATATAATTTTTTTTTTTATGATATCGACTTAAGGTGCTTGATGGAACTTCAATATTAAATTTGAATTGTTACAACTTTGTACGATTCCATATGTCTTATCACAAACGACCCAGGTTTCGCCCTTCGGCATCTTCAGGTATTCCATCGCATGGACACAACAGAACAGTCAGTTCTGTTGCATATGGCATATGGAATCGTACAAAGTTGTAACAATTCAAATTTAATATATCATTTTATTTTTTAATCCATGTCCGCTCCTAATGTGTAGCATATAGCCTCTGAACAGTGGTATACAACCTAAATTAAATTGTGTGAACAAGGGTTTTTAAACTAAGCAATATTTGAAATAATTCAAGTGAAAGATAACTTGCCCTGGAATAAATAATCTGTGAGCAGTGTGAAAACAGAGTCCCAAGAACAATAAACAGTTGAGTGACACTTTCCTGGGAAGATGGAGACTTCAATGCAGCGATGACATATTTGTCAATTTGATTCAAATATTGATTTATACGATCTCTAAAACTGCAGCGTTCTTGTAGGCCCTAAAATATAAATGCGAAATATTAGTTATCAGGAAGAAAACATTTGGTATTTGACTGTCACATCAATATTTAGGAAACCAGGGTTTACGAAAAAAGTCACTGAATGAAAATCAAAAACATTTACATGCGTATGTGAAAAACAAAATTAATTGTTTACTCCAATTGAAGATCTTGAACTGAAGAAATTAAAAATTTTAATTAGCGTCAATAAAATTCATTTGGGTAATCTCAAATTATGTAACTTGTACATAAAAAATATATGATGAATGCAATAGGCATGGGGAACAAGTCAATTAATGCTGACTCTTAAAACTCAAGTCAATTTAATGAGGTGATTTGCACTTTTGATTCGCGGAGTTAGATAAATTTCAATGTTGTCTGCTTCAAAAATTTTTAGATAAAAAATTTATTTGAATTGTTGCAACTTTGTACGATTCCATATGTCTTATCACAAACGACCCGGGTTTCGCCCTTCGACATCTTCAGGTATTCCATCGCACGGATGCAACAGAACTGACGTAAAACAAACAGTTAGCATCGTATATATAATATATTAAAATCATTATTAACAGGAATCTAATTACCAATAGGCAAGCAAAAGATTGCAGCTGAAAAGAATGTAACAATATTAATCAATAATAATTATTACTCATTAGCAAGATCGTTAATGAAAGTTGTTATAGCTAATTATTATTGGATTAATATTGTTACATTCTTTTCAGCTGCAATCTTTTGCTTGCCTATTGGTAAGTAGATTCCTTTTAATAATGATTTTAATATATTATATATATATGATGCTAACTGTTTGTTTTACGTCAGTTCTGTTGCATCTGTGCGATGGAATACCTGAAGATGCCAAATGGCGAAACCCAGGTCGTTTGTGATAAGACATATGGAATCGTACAAAGTTGCAACAATTCAAATTTAATATTAAAGTTCCATCAAGCACCTTCAGTCGATATCATAAAAAAAAAAAAAATATATTTGATTTATTTCTTTTACTAAAAAATGGCGCAAGGCACATAATTTTTCATGGGTGTGGTTATCCAACATCCATGACAACATGTCTTGTCATGGAATTATTCAAAATATATAAATGTTGTCCATTTATGAAATAAATAAATGAGAAAAAATTCAACTGTGATAGTCTTAATAAACAAATATGTAAATACCTTAGTATTGTTCCAAGCCACTCCAATAGCATAGAAGAATCTGCACAGATTTCTTTGTTCCCCGGAATTATTATAACTTGGGGTGATATTGAGGGAAGCAAATTCACTAAGTTGACAAATTAGAAGCATGAGGTGAACGTCGTCATCGGTTGCCGTTTCATAGGATAACAAGGCACACTTGATCCAGCAGTGTATAATGAAAGTTTCGCATGACTTTTTCTCATCAGAGAATGATTGAAGCAGCTGTTCATCTTGAAGGATTTGCAAAAGGAAGTGTCGAGTGATTCTAAAAAATATTTATAGAGATTTTTATGTGTAAATTTCATTACTGTTATAGTAGCTAACCAAAATTGAGCATCAATTCAAAACAAATTGTTTGATGAAAAATGTGTATTGATTTGATACACAGGGTTTCTTCATTCATTTACTGTAACGTGTCATTTTTTATCCTTAACAAACATTTTTTTTTAATATTGTGATACATTAGTGCAATTTGTATCCGTAAAATCCAGTCCATTGCTTTTTATAATTGGTGTATTTATAATGCTAAAAGGAAATTATTATAATATATTTCAAATCAGTGTTGCATATTTGGAATTTATTGAACAAATCATTCTTGTTTTTTATTTCTAACAGCATTACTTGGCAAAATATAGTATCTAAAGTATAATATATATCTCAAGATAATTAACCACTGCACATTAACATGGAAATAATTTGTTCAAAATTGTACCAACCTTTCATTTGCTGCTTCAGAAAATGTGAAAAATTTCAAAAGGTCTTCAAAGGATCCATACTTTATGGCGCATGCTTTGTTTTCATATACAAATTTAGTAAAACGGAATGCTAACTCGGCAATCGGCAATGCTGCCACACCGTTTCCATATAAAATTTTAATGCTACTGAATATATGGCGGAAAAAAGAGTCGACAATGAGTGACACACCTTCGGAAGAATTATCGTGGTATGTACAAAGAACTCTTAATTTTGACAGCAGCGATGAAAAACATCCCAATGTGTTAGAGAGCTCCGGTAGAGAACATGTGTTCAAATATTTTCCAATCCAGGAATCTAAAAAAATCATATTAAAAAGAGTATATTTATCTTTGACTCTTGAGAGCCTGTTTTAAGCATGGCATAGTTGGAAAATAATAATTTAATGAATTTAAATCACTAATGCTTTTTAAAGTATTAACGTGCGTAGGATGATGATGTGTAATAATTAATACTGAAGTAGTAAATTAAGGATTTCACAGAGGTTAACAACAAAAATTCTATGGTTCGTATTCTTGTGCAAGGTGACATTGAATTGACAGTGAATTTCAAAATGACAAATTTCTTACATTTATTTTCAGATTTTTACATAAAGTCATATTATGTTTTGACATCACTCCGACTGAAAAATAGATATGAATATAAAAAAGAATTTTTGTAACTACTTGGAAAAATAGAACTTTTTATCAAGGTTCTGATGTGCTGCTCATACCTATAAGAATATGTTCATTATATTCAAAATTAGTGCTGAGGTCTATAATATCTTGAACTCCAGTTACTATCATCCTCATCAAGGCCATAGATTCAGAGTCTCGGAGTGAACAATATTTTGACATCACTGCAATGATAGGTTTCCCAGACTCCTTTATACTAACACCACTGTCAATGTACAAATACATAATTACAAGATGTGTCTTCACAATGATTTGTTTCTTCTTAAAAGACAGCGTGTCAAAAGGCAGTTGGCCAATGAGAGTCTGCAGTTTTGTGCACTGAAACATTCATTCATTCAATTTTATCACAATTCAAAAATAAATTGAATGCTAACTGTGAAGCATTTACAATTCTTAGTCGAAAATTAAAACCAGGTATAAAATATTTTTGGGATTTATAGAATGGAAACAAAATATTCAAATGAAACTTACTATATCTGTGAGGTCACTAGCAATTGCCATAACTGTAAATATCGCAGAGAAATTTTGAAGTCCATATTCATTTAATGCAAGAATTTTATTAATGGTAAATTTTGGCAGTATGCGACCCTTGATGCGCTGGCAATTACTCAGCTGGTTTGACACAATACTTTTCTTCAAATGGATACCCAAAAGTGTAATAAATAAAGAAAAACTACTCTCGCCTTTAGCGTCTCGCTTTATAGTATTGTCAAGAGAAAATCTGGATTTCAAATTGCTCACAATCTCAGGAACCGATGAACTAAAATATAATGATAACTGAATTAGTTTTTGACTACTTATGTCTGAATAAAAATGTGGATAATTCAATTGGAAGTGTATATACGTCAATATGATGAATGTTTGTATGTCAATTGATGACATCCGCTTACCTAGGGCAGTAGTCGGCAAACTCATTAGTCAACCGAGCAAAATATTAACTATATAAATATTGAAATTTATTTTGAGAACCCAACTTTTAAACTCAAACTATATAGGAGGATACATTGTTATTAACTTGATTAAGGCACTCCTGAGCTAGATTTTGCTAAAAATGTCCTCAATTTGATTGAGATACCTTCGTTGAGATCGTCCCTTCCAACTCTAATTTAAATCTTTTCTAAACTATAGTAACGTTGAATAAAATTTAATATAATATTTAATGATTACCTTTATTGACAAAATTAAATTCCTTACAACAAACAACCTTAAATTAAATCATGACAATAACTAATAAAAACAATGGCCTTGCATCTCCTTGAAAAGTTTGGCTATGTCAGATTTGTGTGTTGTTTTTAATTTAAGGAAAAATTTTAATTTCTCATCAACAAGATAATTTCTTAATTTATTCTTAACAAGGTTCATGCTTGAAAATGGTTGTTAATAAACAAGGAAGTTAACACTGGGTTTTTCAGTTGATTATTTGAGTCACTTACAATAAAAAGTAGTGTTTTCAAATAGACAATGTCAATATGGACAGTCACACGTGGCTCTTGAGCCGCAGTTTGCCAACCACTGACCTAGGTTATTCGGTAAGGTTAATTAAATAATAAGATTAATTGTTTTATAACTTTGTAAAGTAAACTAGACTGAATTTTAACTATTATTAGTATAATAGAAACATTTAAGGCTCAGCTGTTTCTGTGTGCTGTTTCTGCAGCTGAATAGTTGAAAATTCACCAAGATACTCACTTAAAAATCCACATAAAACATATCTATCTGAAGGGAATGGTAATGGAAAGGTAATGCTAATCTCTACATTACATATCATTCCTACTAAGCAAAAACGAGTTTAGTGACAAATTGCTAATATTTAAGAGAGCAAAATGTTAATGAGAACCATTTTGTTTCTTTATTACTTCTTTCCGTGTATTGAAATTTACATATATCCATTCTATTTTGGCTTAGAAGGGGTGTTATGAGGATTCCATGATAGTCCATTCAATTAAGACTTTAATACTGTGCTGGCTAGGTGATATGTAACTTATGAACAACAATGAACTAACAAAAAAAAATTAAAATACATTGATCCAATAAGACACAGGCCGAAGATTCACTGCCTTGTCAGAGCAGTGAATGACATTCGTATCCTAGGAGAGATCAAAATGGAGATGTCCCACTTTCACAGTTACACAGATATTCTGGAGGCAGGCAAGACTCACCCTGGGTTACCATGCTGATGATAAAGCAATAGTGAATACTTCAATTTTAAGAATGTTTTCTGTAAAGTTTATATATAGCATTTAATACCTTAATAAGCATACAAATGAATCATCCTTTCCAGGAATTGCAAATGCAGAATTCAGTCTCTTGTGAAAATGTTCCCATAACAATGTGACTATTTCACTTTTTGGCTCCCACCAAACTGTTAACATCTTAACAACATGATGCATGTATTCTCTAAAATTTATTTCTGGTATGTTTTGTTCATTGGCAGTTATTTGTTTCAATATCATTTCCAACAAAGAATAATTTGGAGTCACCTGGAAAAAAGCCATGCGTTTAAAATTATGTATAATTTAATATTGAGAATGATACTCTTGTAATTTATAAATTATAAAACGCATGTTTTATTCTAATCATACAGCTCATGTTACATCTAACAAACCTATATTAGATGCCACCAGTAAGAAATTCAGATATCTTAAAATTCATTAACCACTTAGACGCCAATGACTTGCAGGCATGAAAATGCCACGAAAATAGCATTTATGAATACATATATAAATATATATTTTTTTTTTATTTAAAGTGGAGACATCTTTAGAATGTCATATAATTTACAAAAATTTTTAATATTGAACCATTCTCATGTTACCACACGGTGAAAAAATGGCAATGTATTTTAGTTCTACAAAATTTTGTAGAATTAAAATACATTGCTATTTTTTCACCGTGTTATAATGGAGTTCTCCCAAGTGAATGCCAATTCAATCAATACATTCTCATGTTATTCACATTCCAATGGAACAGTTGTCACAGAACTGTACCAATATTTTTTTTATTTTTTTTATATGTAATTTTTTTTGTGATAGTCCTCAAAGTTTATTCTTGTGAATTTATTGTTGCATTTTTCAAAAAAAAGTTACAAGTTGAAAATGGTAGCGTCCAAAAGGATATATATGTGAAATAATTTATAAGCCCGCTTTTCTTATAAGTTATTCTTGGTAAGGTCTGTCAGAACTGTACAAGGAGAGTGGTTCTTTAGAGAACTACTATGCCATATTACATGCAGGTTTAGAGTCCAGCTAATTAATAAATTTGATTTATAAAAGAAATGGAAAATTTCAAAAAAAGTATGGGTTTACCCGCATATGATGAAAATAGAAATAATAATAAAATCATCTATATACCCTTTGCGATGTTGTACCATCATATTCTCCATCATCAGTATAGCCTTGCAATTGTGTCACATACAACAAAAGCCATAAACTGAACTCTAACTCGTTTCGGCAATCAATCTTTTTCATAATGTATAAAGTGTTGCATTGGAAAACAGTGTCATTTGACATATTACTAGATTTAAAAATGTAATTATTTATTATATAATTAAAATACGTCCAAAAGTCATCACATTTGTTTTCTTTTGACATATCATCAATCAGTATTTGCACAGCCATCCATAAGCTTTTGACGCAGCTGCAACTAAATACATGCTTTGGCCCCATCTGGAATTTATTCAGAAAAAATATTGAATATCCATCTCATAGAGTGGGCTTATGTTTGTGAAAATGCAGCAGTTTTGACAATATACATAAATATAAAATGACACAATAACAATGTCAGCTTCTTAGAAAAAGGAAATCATACATCACTTTTTGTGTCTGGATATTATAAACAAAATGACAAAGACAAAAACAATTTGAATGGATATTGTCATTACAAAATAATGTACAAAAATAATATTGCAATTGCAAGCAATAAATGGTGACGTAACATTGAATATTATTCATAAATATTAAGTACAAATTGTTCAAAACAGGGCAGAAAATATTATGAATACATACACATTCTGTAGCAGGTATAGATTTTATTTATACTGCACAAATTGTGCAAAATTCACATTAGCTTGCTTTATGAGCTGCACAACCAATTGCTTCCATATGCTTTCACGGACAAACAATAGAATACTCGGAAAAAATATCTGGTTATATATATGGTAATATCTTCAAATGTTCAATATGTGACGAAAAGACAGATCAGAGTGTTGACAAATTTTATTAACAATAAATAAAAAAATATAAGCCTTTAAGCAATGTTGGAAAAACCGAAGAGCCGATAGATTGGCCCTTGGGATTCTTTGCATATATTCAATAAAAAAGTTTAAGAGGCTATATGTCCTACGTTGGGAGCAGATATAGACGAAGAAAATATGTAGTAATTACCTTATCGTAGCATTTGTTGGCCAATGACACCAAATTATATAAAACCCATTTGATTTCTGTTTCAATTTCTGTATTGCAACTTTTTCTATCCCCAACATGTAGATCAAAATTGAATCCATCTTCGGTTTCAATTAATGTTTCTTGCGCAAATACTTGCTCAATCGTGCTTAGCTTAAGAACAATTGTTAAATGTAACCAGTGCAATTCTAAATATAAATGGAACAGATGAAATGACGCCAATGTGCACTGTAAAAGCAAAATACAAAATCAATAAAAAAAAATATGTCATAAAGTGGTAATTTTATTTTATTTTTTGTGCATAACTGGTAAAATGTTTTATTTATTTTTAGTTTAACCGGTCCAGTGAATTAATGGAGTGCTCGATGTGAGTAACATTGAAGTATCAAACCGCGCGACACGTAATATTTTTTCACAAACATTTGGTCCCATCTTCATTGGCTTCAATAAATTGAAATAATCAATTTGTTTTCCTAATAATATTTATGGCATGTTTGATGTATTGAAAACACATGGCTTATTTTTTTTATGACATCGACTGAAGGTGCTTGATGGAACTTCCATATTAAATTTGAATTGTTGCAACTTTGTACGATTCCATATGTCTTGTCACAAACGACCCGAGTTTCGCCCTTCGGCATCTTCAGGTATTCCATCGCATGTATGCAACAGAACTGACAGTCAGTGCGATGGAATACCTGAAGATACCGAAGGGCGAAACCCGGGTCGTTTGTGACAAGACATATGGAATCGTACAAAGTTGCAACAATTCAAATTTAACATGGCTTATTGATAGTAAAATACAATCTAGGCACTGAAAAAGTTAAAACTTTAACAAAGATTATGAACATTCTATAAAAAATATACACCTATAACCAGTAGTATCAATATGATTCTAAAGGAAAAAATGTGTTAATAGAAAAAAAAATGCTAGAATCCTATCATAAACTGAGCAGAAATAATACATACCTGGTTACCAAAATCAGATGTGCAGTTTCTGATTACGTAATCCGGAAGAGTATCAATTGATTTTAGCATAAGACGAAAGTCATAAAGGGACTTTTTGATTATTGATAAAATAGCTGTATTATCAGAAACACCATTTTCATTAATAGCTATGTTTAAGTCTTCCAAAATGTCTCTAATGTGAAGGAAAAAATCAGAAATTGACTTCCGAAGTATGCCATAGTTGGAGTAATCAAATTTTTCTGTATTAGATGAAATTACATTATTTTTAGCTGCTCTGCTAAGAAAGTTGAAAAATTTCCTTGAAATAAATAATATTATGGTTAGTAAAAATCAATCAATACAGTAATGAATTAAATAGATGCAAAAAAGCCAACTAAATTATAACTGTATTGATTGAATTGGCATTTACTTGGTAGAACTTCATTAGAACACGGTGAAAAAATAACAATGTATTTTATAATTTATGATATCGGCTGAAGGTGCTTGATGAAATTTCAATATCAAATTTGAATTGTTACAACTTTGTACAATTCCACATGTTTTGCAAAACCCGTGTCGTTAGTGACAAAACATATGGAATCGTACAAAGTTGTAACAATTCAAATTCAATGTATTTTAGGTCTACAAAATTTATAATATATATATATAGGACAGCTATTTCCACTTACATCTTCTATGGTTCTGATAAAGGCGTAAGCTGAAATAGCTATGAACTATATATTTTATAATATTTTTAGAAACAAAACACATTACATTTCAACATGTTAAGTTAAAACTGAGTTAATGTTAACGTCAATGCACACAGTGCGTCAATGTTCACAGCATGTTTATAAGGAAATAAATTACCATGCGAGCAGTAAGCAAAGTCATATTATAATAGGATCTAACAGCCAGATGTTTTGCATAGACAAAAAAAAGGTTCTTTTTTTTAAATTTTCAAGAAAAAAACCATTTTGATAAATGGACTTTTACTTGTTTCAACTCTTTAAACATGAATTTGATGTTGAATAATAACATCAAGGTCTTTTGAGTGTTGATATGTATATACATATACTATCTAATTTCAGCCTATCAGAATAATAAGTATTAAACTACTAAAGAAGAGACTTTTGATAATAGTTGCACTAAAAAATGTTTCCTTTTGTAAACCTGTAGTTTACCTGGCAAAATTAAATAATTGATCTCCGTTATATTTCAATGTGGATCCTCTATGATATTCATTGTTAAATAATGAAATAGGACTATTCATCAATGTGTTTGTAAAACTTTGTCTACTTTTATTGAGAAATGGATCTTGTTTTAGAATAAATTCAAATTTTGTTTTGGAGTCATGTTCTATAGGTCCATAACAGTCAACGAAAAACATTTTGTTACAAAATTATAAATAGAGCAGAAAATAATTTAGACAAATATCTCAAATACGTCAAGCGCAAGCAAAACACAAACTCTTACAAGATAATTTTGACAGCAAGTCGTTTCCCGCTTGTTTAAATACTATTGCTATGTTAAAAAAACACATTTTCCTCTTAAGTTTTTTTTTCAACATCTCTTACGGTATGTAAAATGTCATTCGTGTTTTTTTTTTTAATTTCCAAGAAAATATTATATTGTCAACTGGAAGAGATCTTCTAGGTCGATATGAAATTATTTTATTTAAATATATTTATATAGTAAAAATTATTTTCTTCATTAATAAATTTTCCCTATTTTAGTGTCTATAGACAACATAAACTTATTGATAGAGATAATTTTTGTCAGCGCTTCCGCTTCTTAACCTCTTTTCCCAAGATCTTTTGCTAGGTAGGTGTCAGCTCGAGAGAAAATTATAATTTTATCGGTTTAATATTGAAATCTGCTGAAAATACCCATTTTGGTGACATTGTGTTTTAACTATTACATCCCTGTATATATTTATACTGTTGGTTTTTAACGATTTACTAAAGTTTTATTTGTCATATTTTTATTCTGACATTACCACGTGTCGCCATTATCATTGTACTGACGCTTGACATTTTCTTTCAGAATTCAAAATGACGAACTCCAAAGGTTATCGTCGCGGTACAAGAGACTTGTTCTCCCGCAAATTCCGCTCCCATGGAGTTATCCCCCTTTCTACGTATATGAAAATATACAAAGTCGGCGATATTGTTGACATCAGGGTACGTATAGTTCTTTATGAAATAAATTATCACCACGACAATATTTATCCACTGTCGAGTCGTAGGCATAATAGTAACTTTGAAAAAACGGAATATTTATAAATGGCAATTATGCTCTGGTAAATTTTCCTCCTCGAATTACTACATAATGATAATGCCATAGTAGTACTTACAGCTAATTTCAATTACATCTTGCAATGTTGCACTTTAGTTTTCTTATAACTCAATTTTAATTCAATTGTGAATGTAGGTTATAGCCGTGTGTAGCATGCATACTAGCGCAGTTGTTATTTCAACCAAATTTTACATAGACATTATTGAAAAAGATTTTTAAGGAATGAAGTTGATTATTTGTCTGTGTAATGTTAAAAGGTGTGTAGCCTTTTTATATTGCTAATACTTCATAATCTAATGGAATATTGAATTCAAATTACAGGGAAACGGTGCAGTTCAAAAGGGTATGCCATTCAAAGCTTACCATGGTAAGACTGGACGAGTTTTCAATGTGACGGCTCACGCTTTGGGAGTCATTGTAAACAAGCGCGTTCGCGGTAACATTCTCCCCAAGAGGATCAACATCCGTATTGAACATGTTAAGCACTCCAAATGCAGACAGGATTTCCTTTCCCGCGTCAAGAAGAACTTGGAACTCCAGAGACAGGGCCGTGAAAAGAAGACCCTCTTCAGTTTGAAACGCCAGCCCAAGCAACCGAGGCCTGCTCATCTTGTCAGCGGCAAACATGGAGCCGTTGTACTTGCTCCCATCCCTTATGAGTGCATCGCTTAAGTTTTATATGTATAGTTCTAAATAAAAAAAATCCTTTGGAAAATTGAGCATTTTGTTTTATTATAATAATTTGTTCCTACCAATTTGCTGGTTGTTTATTACCACCATTGAAAGCAGGCCATGCGAGTGATGTTGCTACATCTGCAAGAGTAGTCCTGGGTTGTTTTTTTTTTATTCATCTTTGGTTTTGGATTTATTCACCACTTCAGTTATGTATTTTTCTCAAACGTACAAAATAAATATTTGACAATTAACCATACGCTGTTAACTTTGACAGTTTGTTTTATATTAAAATTCTATTTTGGAATCTGTATTCCATGTATGTCAAAAATTATGCATGGGCTAATTTACCAACTGAAATGAAGCTGTCTTAACAATCCTTACAAATTACACTATTGAATTAAATTTCAAAATGTTCTGTGTTAATACATATCATTTCACTAGAAATAATAACTATTGGATCTTTGGAAACCAACACTGTCTACTGTGTCAGTCCAATTTGATTTGTGTAATAGAATCCCTGAAGATGGCGAAAGACTACACCCAAGGATGTGAATAACAAAACAGAAATGTACAAATTTCAAAAACTTATTTTTCAATACAAGGCAGCAAATGAATGTGGAAGCGACTCGTATAGAAGAAATAAATGAAAAAGCCAATAATCTTTAGTATTTATTACATATTAAATTTTTCTATGTACAAACAATAAAATGCAATATAATAGATTTAAGATATTAACAAATAACAATGTTGTAAACTTTCCATTAGGTGGATATTTTACACATTGATTAGTCACATTCTAGTCACTTACTTTCCAGTCAAACATTCATCAAATAAAACAAAATAATAAAAGCATGTCTTCTAGGTGCAATCTCTTGATTGGTAAAAAAGTATATATCCAGTTTCTGATGATTTCTGTATATCTGAGGTGAGTCCATAAAAGTCTTCAATCGTTGAGGCATCAATTTTCTGAAAATTATATTAAAAATCCTTGCATTGTACAAAACTACATTTCAATTACCATTAATAAGTTGTTCGGTTTGAGAGCGCTCTATTGTCGCACATTTTGACCTTCCATGACCAGCAAGCAATAGCAGATTAACCCTTTCCACTCGTATGTCCCCTCCGGGGAACCAAACAAAAAAAGCGTTCTAACATGGTGAAAAAAATAGCAATGTATTTTAGTTCTACAAAATTATTTTTACAAATATAGTTGATAGCTATTTCGGCTCACGCCATCCGTCAGAACTATCTTAGGCATTATATTAGGCATAGTTCTGACGATGGCTTGAGCCGAAATAGCTATCAACTATATTTGTAAAAATAATTTTGTAGAACTAAAATACATTGCTATTTTTTTCACCGTGTTATTAATCTTTACAGTAATGATAGATGTTTTGAAAGATAAATTTAGACAAGGGTTTCTATATTATTTTCCATTGTTAAAAGTAATTGTAATATGTGTGTGGAAATGTCCATTTCAATACCCTAATTCTTGATTTTGACAAAAAAAAAAGGAAAAAAACCTTAAGGCACAGCCAGTTGGATTTTGGACATATAATTAATGATAGGATGGTATATCAATATTGTCAAAAAAGCAATAATGGAATCAGCAATTTTAGGCAAGTTATGTTTTATTTATTTTACAAATAATTGCCACGGCCTAGGTTGCCTTCCATGTCCCTACTGAACTACATATAGTAACACAAAAGAATGAAATATAATGTAGTATGAAATCATAATTAATGTTCTTTCATTTTTTATCACAAAAATAAATCATGTGGCATACGCCTAATTTACAAAGAGATAGATGGAAATACTTACATCTACCATATCGTCATCAAACAGTAGCCAAAATCCATGACTTTTGACAATACTAATATAGTGACCGCGATTAGGACCTGATCCACAGTGAATGACTACCGCCACCAAGTCGTAAAGTCTATCAGGGTTTACAGCATCGTCAGACTGAAAACAAAACATTTTCCACAAATTTTAATATTACTATCACATTACCTTCAAATGACTTCGAAAATGACATAATACAATATTATGTTTCAGACATTTCATAAATTCATATAAATTATCTTTTTTATAATGACGCACCAGGTCTGATCCTAACTAATGTGCAAGTTGTGCCGAGCTAAACTGAGCTATTTGTTATACAATCTTTAATGTTATTGGGACTATTTTTCCATATTGACAATGAAGTGGGTTATTTTATTGACTACATACTATGTGATAAGTATAAATTTTACTTACCGTATTGAATAATCTCAGTTCTAAGGGGAATACTACTCTATGTGACACTTTGATATGGCGGTTGTACTGTTCCATATATTTGAAGCGCTTTAAGTGCAAAGCGAGAATCATAGGAAGCTTTTTCACTCGCATCCTCTTCTGCGCTTCTTGGTAGCTGCTGCAATGGTCACATTTGAACTTATTGTCGCTGCATAGAGTTTCAGTATTACTAAAACATCTCAAACAGTGGGTAATGCTTGTATTGAGATCGACATCTACTTGCAAGTCAAAAAAGTCTTCATCTTTACTGCTGACCGTCTCACAATTCAAACATCTAGTTTCGCTTGTGAGAATACCTTGGAATATTTCATGGACCCATGTAGGTTCGTGACTAGTACTACTACTGCTGTCACCGGACCCAGATTTTGGTTTGCATGGATTTTGATTTCGTTCAGCTGTAACATAAGAAATATTAAGAATGCCAAGAGTTGTAAATGTTATTACACCAGAACCAATAAAACAATTCTCCAAAAAGTATTTTAATTAAAGAAAGAAATCTTTTTGCATATTTCAGATCTGCAATACCACCTAAGGGGCCTGGGAAGTATGTCAAACGTGACCACAAGTTTTTTGGAAAGTTTAAATCATACAATTGACTCACTTAGACATCGCAAATACACATGCCCAAGTTTTCAATAAGTTTAATTTCAAGTTGTTTCATATTAGCTTTACAGGAATATAATTGACATCCATCTGATCGCAAGCGTACAAATCTTACCACTAGACTGAAAGCTCACAGCCACTTTAAGAGTCAAGGTAGAACAGGTTATTCCAGTCACTAATAGTGATAACTAAGTCAAAGCACTGAAGCAAACATGTTTGATTATACAGCCCAGAGATTCAGAAATCAGTAACTTACACTGTTTTACTCACCCATATAAACAAGGAACTAAGTTTATGACGATGACTGATAAAAGATTATAGTAAAAACTTTCACTTACCAATATAATTTCGTTTATATGATTAATAAGGAAATTTAAAAACTCATGCGCATCCTGTTGCATATAATTATCAAACTCTTCTGTAAAATAAAAAAAGAAAGAATTAAAAATTCAAACTATCTAATGACATCGCTTTGTTAAGATTTCAGTTGAAAATGTTCACAAGGAACGCAATCAATCCTAATTATCATTATCAAAATTTTTTACATCTAGTACTGGACAAATTGTTTTTTATTTTGTTTGTTGAGTTGAAAAACTGAGTGCTATCTACAACAGTAACTCAATTATTACAAGCTTTTCAAATAATTACAACGGATTAATGTTTCAATGATTACCTTTTTCTTTACGTAACCTAGCAATGAATTTTTTTGGTGCTATTGACCCTACTTTCTTTTTCTGTGTAGCTATGCTATAAAATAAGTCAGCGAGGCATGTCAAAAGTGTTTCCTTTGTTCTTTTATTCTTAGCTTTATACTCTAGTACTTTTTCTCTAAAAGGGCGGCAGAAATATAAGGCTTGTAGTACGGAATTGCTGTAACATGTATTTCCAAACTGAAATGAAAGACACATTAATTTAATTAATCAATCAATTAAATCCAGGACTTATAAAATATTCATTGAATCAATAACTATTATTTTTTTTAGGAAAGAACTTCAAGTTTTTTTTTTACACAAGTAAAGTAAATACATTTAATCAAATATACATTTGAAATATAAAATTAGGCCAAAGGCTTGATACAGAATCAATTTCATTATTTTATCTTCGTAAATATTTGTTTCACAATACTACAAATTATAATGTAAGACACTGAAATGCAGCATTAGCATTAATCATTCACTGTGATTGCAAAGCCAGACGACCATTCAAAATTATTCTCTGCCTTACGCACGTACTACAAAAAGAGTCGTTAATTGAATTGTTCAATGGTTAATTGCATCAGTGTGAGTATTATCAAATGAACATACATCTCTTCAATGTAAATAATAAACACTAACACTGGCGTCGCCAATAATAACATAAAATGAATATATCTTACGTTTACCAATCCGAAATAATGCTCATTCGGGGGGAATTGGTCAGAGCCGATATCTCTCTCCAATTGGGATACATTTCCACCCTAAAATAATGAAGAATAGTATATTATTTTACGTGAAATGTAACATTCACGTTATGCGTATCTTGTCATAATTGATACATGAACTTTCAGGCATGCATGGTTACCCTTCACTAAGTACAAGTATATTTGTGTTTTAAACGGAATTCTTAAACTAAAAAATTAAACTTTTCGTGCATAAATATTTTATTACCATCTTTAACTCATATTAACACGATTGCATTCGCAAGTTTTGACATTTTGACAATTGTTGTCATAGACAAACTAATGTCGTGTACATACGCATAATAATAACCCTGTATCTACATCTACAGTAGAAAGTCATACCACAGCAAACTATTACATAGGGGCCAATAGGGGCTATGCATATATTCATACAAAAATTATTCATCTGGAATCGTATTCATTTTACCTAGAAACAAGAAATATTTTATTGTAATGTCACGTGGAATTTTGAACCTATTTCGTCTAAATTGCACAAATATTTGGTCGTAAATATTTACACACTGTAAACATTTTATTATTGATCATAATTGGAGTCATTATTTTAATTTCCCGCAAATTTTTTTATTCATTAACTTGCCACAAGCATTTTAAATACGAATTTAATTTTCATTTGTTTTTTTCAGATTGATGTTTATAGACATAGGAGCAACATGTAATAAGTAATATACATACGTGCTTAAGCTAAAGACTCCAAGGAATATTAGCCATAGACCAGCATAGTCCCTCGATGCTTTGTTATTGTAATATTTGTTGTCTTTTAATCTGTCAAAACTGTAATCCCTTGTATTATTAATTTTTGTCATTTAGTTGCGATGCTTGCTTAATTTCATATTGGCCTTTGCTGAATTTAATAAAATCTGAAATTTTGATACATGGTACGCTCATATGTGTTTAGATTTTTAGTCCGCGATGGGATCAAATGCAGAACCAATTTTAGATCAGGAGAAAAAGTTTATATTCAAAGGTGGACTTTTTAAACATACCAGTAAAACTAGTAACAAGAAAAGGGCTTGGAGATCATTGAAACAAATATTAACTTCTGAACGCACTTTATTGTGGGCTGAAGATATTGTTTTATGTAAGTTCGGCATTTTAGGGTTGATTTATAACCGTAAATCATATAAACATCGATTTTTTGTAGTTACCTCGAGTCAGTTGCATAATTTTGTTTTTTACTGAGCTTATTGACGGGGCTACGAAGATAGTAAAAATCATATTTGGTTAGACATTAATTCAACTCCCTCACATGGAAATATGCAATATATATCACCTCTGAAAACTATTGAAGTAGTGGCTTAAAAAATCCTCAACGTCGTCTGACTGTTATAGCACTGAGATGTGACATTAAAATTCTTATTGTTGTGTGCTATTTTTAAACGTCACATTGCACCAGATTGTTTGTAGAAATATTCTATTTGAACTGTCAGTAAACAAAGTGTTTGTGGCTATCAGTTCCATCATATCTACCTGTAATGTTTGAAGGTGTTAAAAGGCAAAACCCGGGTCGCGAATGATAAATTTTGTGGAATCGTACATAGTTTTAGCTTTTGAAATCTGATTTACTAAATGTTACATGTATATTACTGGCATAATTAATCTAAACTTTTTTTTACAGATTATTCGATAAATGCTCCTCCATCATTCAAACCAAATAAGAAATATTCAGATATATCTGGTTTACCCGCACCATATACAGATCCATATTCTAAACTTTTATATGCAAATGCGGAGGAATACTTAACTATTCAAAGTTTGCCAATGGATATATCTGCTGGTTATTTACAACTACGGGGCGCCAGTAGCATTGTTTAGGTTTAACCCGCTGACTGCTAACACCTGCGACAGCTGATTGCATTGTTTTGATAATTGAGATTTGAAAATGTGAGATGCAAAACAATATATACAATACAATATTGGCATTCACTTGGTAGAACTCCATTATAACACGGTGAAAAAATAGCAATGTATTCTGACGATGGAGTGAGCCGAAATAGCTATCAACTATATTTGTTAAAAATAATTTTTTAGAACTAAAATACATTGCTATTTTTTCACCATGTTAATATTTAAAATAGTAATAGCTAATTTTTGCATTGAAATATAGCTTTATCTGTCCTGATAACCTTTGTGAGTTTGTTTAACACTAAAACCACTGAATTTATTCTTTAAATATAAAATTTTTGAATTTCCTATTTGTGACTCAGCAGGGAAAGGTTTATAAAGCCATGAAACATTGTAAATATTTAAATTTAATGACATGATTGATGATGTACAGTGATTTGGTTGGTAGGTTACAGTTTCAGAGCCTTTTAAAATTCAATTACTAATAATGTATTTTGTTGTTCAGAATGAATTTACAGAACCTGCTTGCAAAATTCAACAAAATAATTGCTGAATAAGTGAATTATAGCACCTACAGTATACTATTATTTTAATGGGTTCGTTTACAAAGGTAATTTCATATCTGAACAGCAGGAAATTCACAATTATGCAATAAAAAGTGTAATCGAGATAGTGAATTAATGTTTTTGTATTAGTAGTTTTTAGGAGATTGTTTTTTTTCAATAACATTTTCAATAAACGTATTCATTATCTTGTTATTTCATTTTTATATTTAAAACCCTGTCTTGATGTACTATTTATTTTCATTCATTTAACAGAAAATGCTTTTGTTCTTAGTAATAAAGTAAATAAGTGAAATTTATATTACAGTGCACAAATCCTTATACTTTTAAAACAATATCACATTTTTGTAACTGAGATTGCTTTAGGCCATTCATAAAAGCAGATTTAGTATTGCTTTTGGTGAAAATATAGCTAGATTCCAAATAACCCAATCCATTCAATGATATGAAAGTAATTTCCATAGTTTGCTTCCATAATTTAACTCGATGCTAGAAAGTTGAAATGAAATTATGACTGACAATTTAACATCCTAGCAGTTGTAGATTGTGTCCACAGATTGTACACTAGTTTGCTATGTGACAGTTCTTTGGAAGTGTTGCATGGTAAATTAATTTTAAATTATAAAAAACATATTTTTCATTATTATTATTGCCACATTATCTTTAATGATCAGGACCGGTTTTGCTCACTTGATCAATTGATAATACTTGCGATGAGCGAAACTGGTCCTGATCATTATTAAATCGTGGAAAATATATATGATAGTCATATAGTCTTGAAACATTTTCCCATTCATTGTAAATATGCAGACATTCCCAAAGAATGCAGTCAACATACTGGATGATATTACTACATTTACAAATAGGACATTCAAATATCCAGTTACGTTGGAAGAACTTGGCAGTAGATTAACCATGGCAAGTTATGACTTGGTTGGTCCCGAAATCAAGAATGAAAACTTCAGTTATCTACGTGCAGCACTTTACATATGGATGTTTTTTATGTTTGCCTACCCTTGGTAGAATTTTGCCATCCATTTAACCAAATTTACATCGCTGGTTCCTTCAAAATATTACAAGTAATTTTATGAGTCAGAGGAATGTAAGGATTTAACCGAGTAGGCAGTAATAAAGCAACGACCTTGTCAAGCATCACAGCTGTACATTAATATAACGCGGAAAATTTATTTATAAATATATAATGAAGAGAAACCAGAATGCGCCTTGCTATAAGTAAAATGATCAGCAAAAAAATGCATAATAGTTAGTAATTGATTTCGCTTATTAAAGGTATTTTCTAAAGAAAATACATGTTTCTGGCAGTAATATGACAACGGCCCTTTTTGTAAAATTTTATAATAATACACATTATCGAATTCTTCATTTTACAGTATATACTCATTGAAAATTGTAAAATAAAGATAGGTTTATAAAATCTCGTTTATTTTTAAATAATTGCGGAAATTTTAATCTTAGATACGTTTTATAAATAAAAATTACATAAAACTATTTAAAAAAATCAGCAAAATTACTTTTTCATGAGTAGTTCTTGGATTTTTTTCAAAGCTTACACAGAATACTTTCACAAAATGAATAATTTATGGCAAAAAAAGTCCCTAAAGATAACGATTGGATTTTTTTTCTGAAGTAGAGTAACACTTCATTTACAATACTTCCTTTTCCGTAGCGGTCTGACGGTACGGTTGAGATGGTTAGTAGTTCCGAATTTTAAATCTTATATTATCTCAGTAATCGTAGATCTGTTATTATTTTATGAAATTCATTTGTTTTATGTTATTTATTCTTTTTCAGTCTGCCCACAAGACATTCATCATCAAGCGAAAGCTTGCCAAAAAACTCAAACAAAACAGACCGATTCCTCAATGGATTCGAATGCGCACTGGAAACACTATCAGGTATTCTTTTCTTCTATGATATTGTATAGAATTATTTTTCTAATCATCGGTTGTCCTTTAGATTAATACGCGAGTTTTGTTCGATTAGTAAGTAGATGATCACACATGTTTACCAACATGACAGTTAGGTTATATGTCACGTCGATTCATTTGACAGATAGTTAGTTTCGCTATTAACATTTTTACTTTACCAGTGGTAACACTCAATTATAATCGTGTAGTTGTTTCCTCCTGAATATATTGGCGTTAAAATTAGTATATAAATTGCTAGAGAGTAATCATTCAATTCGTTGTAATGGATTGGCATATCGATAAATTTCATACAAGAGTTCAGTCACTATGTCCAACTCCAAAAGTTGCTTGTTACATATTTGTCTAAGCTTATGGCTGCCTCATGCATTAGATGAATTGTCTGCAGAGGCAATTCTTTACTGCTAATGTTGCAATGGATGTATCCACAGGTGTCAATTGTAGTTTGTCCTAATTACCTATTGTTAACTTCAACTCTACACTTCTATTACAAATAAATAATATGTGACCTATCGTACCTATTCATGTTAAACTTTTTTTTTTTTTTGCATATATGCAAGTGATTTAATTACCACTTTTTTTTTTTTTAGATTAAGTTACACAAGATTTATACATAGTGTTGATAATTTTTTCATGGTAAGGTGTTTCAGTGAAAGCAATAATAAAAAAAACGATAACATGTGTATTTTTTTTAAAATAATAAAAACATATTTTTTTAGTACTTATTTCCACAATATATTTTTTGATCAGGACCGGTTTCGCTCATCGCGAGCATTATCAACTCTTATTATCAGTTGATAATGCTCGCGATGAGCGAAACCGGTCCTGATCAAAAAATATATTGTGGAAATAAGTACTAAAAAAATGTGTTTTTATTATTTAAAATATCATGCATTTCCATCAAGAAGTGACAGTTAACACCTTAAAAGTGACTTGTGTATTTGCTAAGAAATATTAAACAACTTAAATAGTCGTTATTTTTTTTTGAGGCAGCGTGTCTTGTATTATAGGGTAATCCAGCGAAGAAAACATTCAGTTGTAGTTATAAATTTGTGCTAAGAATCACACTTGAAGTTTTTCTTGTTTTTTCATCTAAAGACTAAGTTTATATCCAAATAATTTTACTGTTAATTTACTATTTTCTTTGTTTATTACCTCTATGTACACTGATATTCATAATTCCATTATGATTGTTTTGTTCAGATTTACTGTGGTAGTGATTTACCTTTCTAGTGTTCCAAAACTTATTTCATTTTTCTTTTCAGATATAACGCCAAGAGGCGTCACTGGAGGCGTACAAAGTTGAAGCTGTAAGCTGCTTCTTCTAGCCCGTAAACACCAATTAAGTAACTCAACTATGGACATATTTATTTTGCCATATGTACAATTATTAATAAAGTGAGGTCTCCAACAATTTGGTCTATTCTTATTTCTTGCCCACTCCCATAGCAACAATGCTGTCAATTAACATGGTCTGGAAATACGACTGGGATTTGGATTGTGAGCAGCTTGGTATTTTAAAATGAACAAAGAAATCTAATGAAACCTGAATCATCGGAGGCAGACATAAGTTTCACCAGATAGTTCTTGTTTGTCTTATTGACAGGAGAAAAGAAACAATATTAGTACTCGAGCAACAGCATTCTGCCTCATTTCCTAACTCCCCAAATTGGGCAAATTCGTTTTTCATCAATATTCTTGTCTTTTGAGAAATATTGTAGATATTTGTTATTCAAGATTTTACCTTTTGGGCCAGACATTTCTGGAAAGAAATCTTGCAATCAAATTATTCGACTTATTCAATGGGTTAACTGAGTGCGGAGTTGGCGTAGATAATACTCTAGTATCTGATGTTGGTTCTTTAGCATGCATTATAATAGAATGCCAAAAAGTCACAACAGGTTTTTTCTTATCAAGAAACATGTGGAGTCTTGAAAAGTTTCAACGATTCAAATTTGATATTGAAATTGCATCAACCATCTTCAGTCAATTCCCGAGTAGATTTTCAGTGGGTTGGTTGTTTCCCTTTCTAAAAATGAGTGGCATATTTAATTTTACTCATTTTCATGACTAAATTAATACTGAATAAAAAGGTAGTTCGGACAATTTCTACATTTCAATTGTAAGGTGTTAACTGTTATTTCTTGATGGAAAGGCATACTTTAAATAATTGCACATTTTTCGTACAATTTCTGCTATTTATGATCAGGACTGGTTTCACCATTCAGTTATTTATACAAAAATGGGCTTATTTGTCATTGTCAATGTGTGTACTATCGGTTGATAATTGCTTGCGATGAGCGGAAACAGTTCAGATCATGAAAAATATTGTGAAAGTATTATTTAAAATGTGTTTTTTTTAATTTCTATATTTCACTTACCTGAATTCCTAATTAGTAAAAAGTATATGAACCATGCTTACTACTTATTGACAATGTAATTCCTAGTCTTCTGGTGTAAAAACATCAGAATCTTAACTAGAAGAGAATTTAGCAATTTATTGGAAACTGCAAAAGCATACTTGAAAGTTGTTTCAATACAGGCATAGTAATAAAGCCTATTTTACCTAGTATGTGCAAAAACTTCTGAAAAAGCTTTTTTTGCTAAGAATCTTGTTTCTGCTTGAACCTGAGCTTTTGGTATCATTTTGGAAGTTATTTAAAACTAAATAGATCTGATGCCAACTCTTGCTTTTTCTATTTATGCTAATGTAGCCAAATCACTCAATCCCTCACCTACTGAATATACAATTTTAACAATGTTCTATCATAAAGATGATAGTTGTTTACTTGAAACCATTCACAGGATAAATTATTTTCTAGATTACATTTTAAGTTAACTGTTTGGAATTGGGTAATATTATTGACTCGGAACTTTATATTTTTGTTTAGACTAATTTGATCAGTAATTCTGGAATGAAATTAAATGATCATAATGTCAACCAAAGTGATTGTGCTAGTAGTCAACGTATGGCAGTACTTTTGCATAAAACATATGGTAAAATAAAACGCATGCTAAATTTAACTGTTTAATTTATCTAGAGGCAGCAGCAAGGGTACATCTCAACAGTTCATAAGTCATTAAAAAAGTTGTGATCTAAAGGTAATGATTTTTCAGTTGATTTTCAGGATACACCTAAAAATATTTATCATTGAGATTATAGAATAATAAATAACTTATCAATAAATAAACACAACATTAAATGTTTATTAATGTATGAAAATATTTGAGACCCCTGCAACCTGGCTTTTTCTGTATGTCCGTGGTGATGATGTACACTGATATTTTGAATCATATTTTTTTCGATTTCCACATTTTATTGAATAGTACACACATTTTTCCAAAATACATACAAATGTTCATCAAAATATATACATTCAACCTGTACAAAAACAAAGTCTAAAAAGACCTTTTTATGGAATAACATTTCATACACGTTAGTATATGACAGCCGCAACATAATTTAAATAAGAAAGTATAAAAATGCATTGTTTTTTAAATTGTATTAAAACATGACTCACTTGGCGAACAGCTAAACTTAGCTTACCGCATATTGATGATGCGCAATCTTCATTCGTTACTTTAGTATGATAACAATAAAAATATACATTATAAAATTTTGACCGTTCACAGTTGAAAAATAGTTCCAATAGTATCAACACATCACAGGTCCAGGAAAATGGAGACCGTTCATCCAACGAAGACTGCTATGAGATGGTATTTTGAACAAAAAATTCAGCTAGTCCTGTGGTGCCCGGAACGTCTAAAAGACTGTTGGATTTTTCTCTTGGAGGCATGTTCATTTGGGGTAGATTAGGGATGAAAACTTCCTTCCGGAAAAGTTGCCCGACGTTTCGCCCTATCAACTGGAAGATTGAGTTCAAGAAATGTTTAGTTATCTTTGTGGTACACTGGCAATAAAAATATGATCATAAGGCAATGTCCGAATTTGTGAATGAAAAATAAAGTTTGAAATGTATATGAATTAGATTTTGAAATTTGGAAGAAAAAATTTTCATTACTGCAATCAAAAATGGTGGGTTTTATTCATCATTAGATCCAATTAATTGGGATGATTAACTAACCTGACTAGTGATTTTTTTGAAAAGATCTTTCCTTCCTTTCTCTATTTTATTTCCTTTCGTCGGTGCAGACATCAATTTTTCATCTAATTTGTGCAGATCAGCTACATTCACATTCGGTATCTGTTGCAAAACCTGTTTAAAAATTACAACTATTATGTGTGAAACATACATATTATTTAGGGTTACTACATTTTCAATATAGTCTCGATAGTATTTCTAGTAATGTGACTGTACAATGTTTGCAGCAACATACATTTTTCTTAAATCTCAGAGAACATCAGATATAATAAAAAAAAATATTTCTAACCAAAATCCAGGCAATATGAAACATAACTAAGTGTAAGCAAAAAAAAATGATAGATTTTCTTGCTGTTATAACCCATTCCTGCAATTTTGAGGTTACAAGCACTGTTTTTTTTTGACATTAGTTTCTCCATTGATATTGTAAGATTTTAACCTGCAACATGGCTGGACAGCGTGCGCGCATCCCTTCATAGAGTTGCACTCCGAGGGTGAGCAGAGCAGCTTGATTAGAATCATGCTGACCGTGCTGCTGCAAGCCTCGTAGAACGGAATTCAACGCAGTTGCCGGAAGAACACGGAACGGTGCGTCTGCTGCGCCTCCATCCGGGCGTGCAGCTAATGCTCTCGTGCAACCGCTCAGCAAATAACATGCTTTCAATGAGCAGAAGCTGTCACTCCACCACAAAGCACTAAACATAAAAATAATCAAAAGCATTAATATATAATCCCACATTTATCGTTCTCCGATCTGTCGTTTTTCTACATTTATCAATTTAATATTATGTATAGTCTCATCACAAATATTACCTTTTGTTGAACTGCATAGTAGTATACACTACTCCATTCAGTTGCTATCAGAAACTAACTCTGTTTCATCAATGATTTGTTTTATTGAACATTTGTCACTCTGCTGTTAAGACCCTATTCAAAAACTATCAAGACTGCAAGAAAGGTATACCCTTTATATTACCTATATGAATACCGTTCACAAAGGAAACAAGTATAGTATTACAATCAAATATATTGATCATCATTATGTTCGAAGTGACACATACATAGTCGTTTTCATTCGTATGTATAAAATTCATAATTACTAGGTGAAAATTTATATTAGCAACACGGTGAAAAAATAGCAATGTACTTTAGTTCTACAAAATTATTTTTAACAAATATAGTTGATAGCTTTTTCGGCTCACGCCATCGTCAGAACTATGCTTAAACTAACATTCGCTTATCTATATATAGCTGTACAGAAAAGGCACACAACACATCCTCTCTCCTGTTCCAACGGCCTAGCTTGTTACTTTAACACAATGACACTAAATTTTCAAAATTCTAAATGAAACAATAGGTGTCTATGACAATAAGTTTACATGTGGGACGGAGGTAGTCATTACGGAAGCAAATCAGACCACCCCCTAGTAACAGGGTCGGACTAATGGCGATACTATTATATTAGTTTGTTCGTTAAGAATCCTTTGTGATAATTGATGTCTATTGATTTCCAGCTGTTCCAAAGCCGTCATTCTCCGACCCTTAAAACAATGATGCAAACATTTAGGCGCTGAGTTTGAATTTATATTATGTGATTCCTTAATAACGTGATTAGCGAATTGTGAATCTGTTTTTTTTTTAACTGTTGAATGATCTTACATGTTCCTTAGCTCGAGTAGATATACTTCTACCTGTCTGTCCGATATAAACGGATAAACATGAGCCACAGGACATTTTATAAATTCTCATTTCATCAAATGATGAAACTCATTTACCCGAACCCAATACAAGATAACTGCTTCTGTAAATCAATTAACTACCTAGGTAGCATTAGCGAAAAAATTCATCGGGAGATTAAAAACTCAATAAACGTAGCTATCAAGGTCAACAATAACTTAGGCAGACATCTTAAAAATAGCAAAGATAAAATCAATAAACTGGACAGAAGCGGTATTTATAAAATGTCCTGTGGCTCATGTTTATCCGTTTATATCAGACAGACAGGTAGAAGTATATCTACTCGAGCTAAGGAACATGTAAGATCATTCAATAATAAAAAAACAGATTCACAATTCGCTAATCACGTTATTAATGAATCACATAATATAAATTCAAACTCAGCCCCTAAATGTTTGCATCTTTGTATTAAGGGTCGGAGAATGACGGCTTTGGAACAGCTGGAAATCAATAGACATCAATTATCACAAAGGATTCTTAACGAACAAACTAATATAATAGTATCCCCATTAGTCCGACCCTATTACTAGGGTGTGGTCTAATTTGCTGCCTGAAGGACCACTTCCGTCCCACACATAATCTTATTGTCATAGACACCTATTGTTTCATTTAGAATTTTGAAAATTTAGTGTCATTGTGTTAAAGTAACAAGCTAGGCCGTTGGAACAGGAGAGAGGATGTGTTGTGTGCCTTTTTTGCACAGCTATATATAGATAAGCGAATGTTAGTTTAAGCATAGTTCTGACGATGGCGTGAGCCGAAAAAGCTATCAACTATATTTGTTAAAAATAATTTTGTAGAACTAAAATACATTGCTATTTTTTCACCGTGTTATAATGGAGTTCTACCAAGCGAATGCCAATTCAATAATATAGGCAGAGGAAGAAGATAATAAAAATTATAATATCAGTGAAATGTCTAATGGCTTATCAAGCTAAAGATTCATTTTTACAAACACCTATATCCACGAATATTGATGATACTTTAGTCATTTTACACATAAATGCCATGTTTTGAGGGGATTAACACAAAATTGTTGAATTGAATACACACTTTAATATCGTCATCATGATGGGCATGCAGGTTTCTTCCGATGCCAACAGTATATTCCCTAATTCCCCGACGTGCTCTTGAAGAGTGGCCGGATTATGACCGCCAGTCTGCCGGGAATTTGAGTTTCCAATTCCAAAAGATTCCACTCCAGTCATCCCTTCTTCCGAATCCATCAATCCGTCTTCTCCTGTCAATGGAAGCGTTCCTCCGATCAATGCCACCTGTGAATTAAGCCACAATTCATCACTGATAAACAAAGAAATAAGTAAAAAAAAGAATCTGCATTTTCAATACCATTTTTTTTTATCAAATGAAAGAATAATGGGATCACCTTTAAGACATCCAAATACTCCTTTGATAAATTTCTATTTAGCATATCTTCGATGACTTCTTGGGTATCATTGGCGCTTTCCTCTTCAAACTTTCCAGATTCGTAAAGGGACATAATGTATTGCCAGCGAAACGATAGACGCTTGTACACTAAAAAAATAAATAAAATAGTTTTGCTTAAATATTCCATAAGGTTTCAACATACTCAATACTGAAAGTAGTTAAATTCTTGAATAGCAAACTTCTTATAACTTACTGAAAGGAGAAATATGTAAAATGATTGGAATCAGTACGTCAGGGTGGAACACCGGCGGGCATGAGTATATGAAAGGTCTGAGGAAAACTCGCACAATAGGTCGCAGTCTATAATCAGGGACGTGTTCCAATCCATGGAGAACAGTTTGGACTACGGCTGGACCTATCCCTGCCATCTGGTACAACTCGCGGCCCAGAGAAGGTCCGGCTGAACTGTAAACAAAAAATACAATTCACATATATTAGCTTCTGATACAGAAATTATAATGCTGTAATAAATTGAATGTGTAATGAAAAATGTTGATCAAGAAACATTTTGTAAATAAAAAACAATTTAGTAATGATAGGTTAAGAATTTAATAGAGCTTCAAACAGAACATTTTTTTACATAGTAATTGTCTTGAACGGCTAGTGAAATCAGATTGGAAAATTTTACCATGGTAAAGTATTAATTCAATAAAATTTTATTATGTGACCAAGGTATTTGTCCGCTCATTGGCTCTGTGGAAAATGTTTAATTGCAAAGCAGTGAAGATTATGTTTTTCAGTGTAGTAATTAAGTTAAGTTGCAGTGTTTTTAAGAAAACCACTGATTCATATTTCATTAAATAAAATGGAGCAAAATTTATGATGATAACCGACCCGAGCATGTGACAGCAGGAGTCATGAAGGCCAGTGAGAAAGTTTTGCATTCGGTCGAGAGGGGAAAGAGGTCGCTTGGCATTGGGATCCAGAGGATCGGCCTGTCCAGCCCAACTGAGTCCCAGTAAGTTCTGGCGGTCCACTTCTAGCATTCCATAAGCTCCTTGGTAACCCTGCATAAAATCAAATAACAATTTAATTCAAATGTTGAATAAATTAATAATTTCTAATTTGAATCGCACAAATTTTCAATTCAAATTTAATAATTTCTGACTTTGGTAATGCATACACAATAGTAGAAAACGTTTCTTTATGTAAAAGATCGCATCTAATTTTCTGATAAATAATTTCATACATTTAAGATTCTTAATATTGTATGTACCTCAGAGAGCAATGTCATAGCTTGCGGGTCGTAGAGTTGATTAAGAGCTCTGAATAGAGCTAGGACGTGCGGGAGAATAGGCAATACGTGTTCGGCACATGGATTTCGCCAAATTGGATTTCCACCCCCTGTCATCCCTCCACTGAAGCCGCCACGGGTCGCTCTAGTGTAATCATCCAAATAATGTAGACAAGTGAGAGATGGATTGAATAGTGTTGTACATTACATTTCTGTGTTCTAATGCTAGAAGAGCCTAGGTCAGATTTAGAGTTTCAAAAAGCACTGAATGCTATGAATAATTACGTAAACTGATTTAAAAGTATTGAAAGGAGCACATCTTTGGGGTGTGTAAATATATTAGGTCTACCATAAAAAATGTATTAAATTTTTTTATTGTTATCGCTCTTTAATGGTAAGTTGTGCTTTGTTGGCCAATCTTTAACATTTTTTAATTTGTTTTATTGACAAGATATATATATAGCTGAGGTATATTGTAACTTTCAAATAAAAAATATGAAACAATTATCCAATGGGGTTGTAAATAACAATAATAAATATAATATATAGATAATGCTTACTTATCTGGGTCATCAGGCCAAGCGCAACGTTTTATGACTCCCAAAAGAAGGTTAACGCAGTGCAGCAGATGACTTCTGTTCTGGCCGATGTGATCGTGAGTAGACGGGTGCACCGGTGGACTGTCCAGTCCGACGAAGTTCATGAGGGCGCTGGCAGAGCTGAAATGTCTAGCCATGGCAGCCCAGTGTGCTCCGCACGACCCTAACACTTCTCCTATTAATTCTTTCTGACGATTATAATCACAGAAGTGATTAGATATCAGCAACAGAGCTTCCTGAAATATGCAAAAACATTTTTAATGAAGTCTTCCCTATTATGCAATAACTAAAAGTAATATCAACCATATTTTGGACATAAGACTTTAATCTGACTGACGAAAATTTTTTTGGAAACGATTTGAGGTGCCATGACTAGCAATCATTATATAGTCTGATCCGAAAATTCCCAGATTCATTGTACCATGGTAAACTAAACTCAAGATATTTTAGCTCAGCAGAGGGTTTCTGAATCCAAGCAGGCAATGTGTTTTCACCCACATAATACAGGATCAAAAATGTATGCGTCAAATAATGTAATGTTGAGTAAAAAAAAAATGTTAATAATGGCTGGTATTACATACTTAAACATCTTTTTAAATTATATTTTGCATTATATACCTGCAATGTAATTCTTTCCATAGTGCTAAGTTGAGAAGGATCCGCGCAAAGTTTTCTGACGGTGGAATGTACACGGTCAAAAACTGGCAACATGAGAAGGGGATACTTATGACCAATCTTAACCATAAGACTGGCAGCATGTCGCCGGACATTTTTCACAACGCGCGAACGACTCTCTTTGCTGTCAATTTGACCGGGAGAACACCCTGTGTACACCAGGGCGGCAAATATTTTGTCTAACACTCTCGGTAGTAATGATACACCCGACATTGCAACACAATTACCTGAAACCATTTTTTAAATCAAATAAGCAATATTATTTTATAACATGACATAAGCAAATTTCATGTCTAATATAAATATTATGAATGATGAAATAAATCCAAACCTTGCGTTATCTGGCATGACGACATGCTCAGAAAGACGAACAGTGCCGAAATAAATGACAGTAATAAACTTAGAAGGAGTGGATCTTGAGGTTCTAATGCCAAACACAATTCCAGTAGAGCGAGACCCGATTGAACGGAAGGTCTCTCCGATGCCATCAATATACGACACAAGACACTCTCTAAAAGCTGTAAAAAACAATAAATATGCGGTTAGTTCTTTCCTGAATCATAAAAATACAATATTACAACTGAGCCACATGAGATATATAGAGATAGACGGAAATAAAAACGATATACAATATCATTCAATACTTACTAATGTTAAGGCTTCCCATTCCAGATAGACGGGATCGTGTATGTTTCCATGCGTGTTGTGTTGATGTGCGACGGCTTTGTCTAATACAATTCGTAGCCATTGGTCCATGTAGCCAAATGTTACAAGAGGTGCAATTAATGTAGCTTGCCTAATTAGTAAAAAAAATACTGGTTATTAAGTAAGAAACTATAGCAAAATTGTGAAATGCAAATTATCAACATGATTCTAGATTTTATATTAATATAAAATAACTATTTTGATTTAACTCTTTTTATGCTAGCATTACAGGGTCTGTGACGGCATGATGCATGTCAGGGGCAGACATTTCTTTATTTTTTTAATGTTGCGAAACATTCCTAATGCATCTGGCTACTATGAAAGCCAACCCAAATATTTTTTTTGCTGTATTTATAACTATACATGGAAAGAAAGAATGTCGAAAAACAGCACCACGGAGAGATTTAATTTGTATAAAAAATTGCCATGTGAATTGAATTAAGCACTATCCGAAATAATATTAAACAGATATTATGCTATGGATGAAATTGACAAATTTGAGATACTCCGTAAAGTCAGAAAATGTTCAATTCGCCATTTGAATTCCATTCCAAATTACCAAGTTGATAGATTTAACATTGGAAGTGATGAGTAAAATTTACCTTCAAAACGTGAGAAGATATTATCGAATGGGCATTTAAGTTTATGAACGATAATGGCAAGCATTGAGAACCTATTATACTACACTAATTAAAGCATTGTTAACAAAATGTTAAGAAAGCATACCTAAAATTATCCAAGAAATCATTTCGACATCTAGAGAAGAACATTCCGAATTCATTTTCACTATCGAAGTCTATAGCAGCGTAACTAGCAGCATCTAAAGCGATTCCAACTGGCCGGGAGACTGGATAAGAGACCTAAAAAAAGGATATTTTTAGTATTGTAAAGAATTTAATAGAAAATCAGTAAGACAATACTTATGATGCAAATGGTGATGTCTCGTTTAGTCAATAAATTATGGATAGTAAATATGTAAATCTTTTTTCTATTCTGTTCATACCTTGAGCAATTTGGGAGCTGTTGCCGTGACCCACTGAGGAATGAAAGATATGAAGACAGCATCTCGTTGAGCATGTTCATGTTTAAGAAGCGTTGCCCACACACCGGCAGCAGTATGAGAAAGAACAAGAGATGGATGTGAAGAAAATAGCAGTAGTGCTTGCAGAAACACACCCAAGTGTTGAGGACGCTCTGACAACCCATCTTCCCGCCCCCAGAGTGATGCCAGTTGCTGCCCTAGACCAGCCAGGACCTGTGAAAGATTAATATTATTTGAAAATAATAGACAATATTTCAGTCAATTGCTTAAAGATTTTTATAAATTGGCAACAAATGAAGAAAAAATCATAGATTGGAATACTTTATATTAGCACTTTGTGGCCAGGCCCTTCGAGCAATATACTCAAGCCTGCAGCGGGCGTTTTTTGCGATTAGCGCAAAAAAATATTACTTTCTTAAAATCGACACAACTTCTAAGCCAAATAATATTTTTGATTAAAATTTTCAAAGAAATGATATGTGACATTTGATCTTTAAAAATAAATTATAAACACTCTGATTACATCTTAATTTCATTATATTTCTAAGATGAATATAAAAACCTATTCTCAATTATGTAAATGGCACTTCATATCTCATCAATATTAAATTATTAAAACATTCTATGTAAAAGATAATATATTTATTCTTACTATATACATATATATAATTAATAATAATATATACTTGCAATTCCTGCAAGTTTAGAACCACTGGATGTTTGAAATCTGAATAACGTAAATCGAGAAACATGCATCTCCGAATAGGAACACTCGGGTTTATAATAACTCATGAGTTTTATTGCCACTTGTCAAAGAAAGGTCTTTGTCATATTGCCGTGCGTTTTGTTTCACGCTGAAATACAAGCCCGAGAGAAGACGGGTCCCGCAAACGACTGACAGGATACAAAAACGAATTTTATCGGGTTCTGTAAACAAACGACAGTCCGCAAAAAACGAAATATTTTGTTTCCCGACCATAAAGTGTAAAGAGTTGATTCAAATGTTTTGACGTTTTTTATTGCAGGTATTTTTTTATTACTTTCTTATCAATACATTATATTTGAATCGTTGAAACTTAACTTAACAGAACTGACCATCAGTTCTGTTGCATCCATGCGATGGAATATGCCTGATGCTGAAAGGCAAAACCCGGGTCATTAGGGACAAAGCATGTGGAACCATATGTTTCACTTATTCAAATTTGATATTGGAATTTCATTAGTCATCTTCATTCAATGTCATAAATGAATTCAATATACACCCACCCTTCGCTTAACACGATACTTGCCTAACATGGTTTCGGTGAAAAAAAATATGTTTCGACGTTTCGTAGATGTGCACACAGCTGTGCGAAATTCTAAGAATAACGGTAAAGGTATACCGGGAATACAACTGCGCATTTCAAATAACAAATAGTACCTGAAATATATAGACAATACATCAGACATTTAGTTTCACGTTGCCCACTGTGTTTATCACTCGATGAATCCCGACAGCTGATAAAATAATTACTGCTTATAATTTCACAACTATTCAAGAGATATTTTTATTATTTGTATAATGAAGCTTAAATAATATAAAGACATAAAAAATTCTAGATCCATATCAAAACCGAAATATAGTAGAAAAATAATTTCTCTGGAGACAAAAACACAAATTTTGGATCAACTTACAGATGGACAGAGTACGACTGATATTGCAAAAAAATTAAGTCTGAACTGAATAATATATTTTATCCGTATCATTATGTGTTAATAAATTTTCATAAGCTCCACCTACCTGTTTTTAATAATATCTCTAAAAAAACCTATCCCCTCTATTATTATTTATTCTAACATGCCAAATATTAATTTTATAACACAGTGAAAAAATAGCAATGTATTTTAGTTCTACAAAATTATTTTTAACAAATATAGTTGATAGCTATTTCGGCTCACGCCATCGTCAGAACTATGCTTAAACTAACATTTGCTTATCTATATATAGCTGTGTAGAAAAGGCACACAACACATCCTCTCTCCTGTTCCAACGGTCTAGCTTGTTACTTTAACACACTGGCACTAAATTTTCAAAATTCTAAATGACAATAGGTAACAATAGGTTTCTATGACAATAAGATTATATGTGGGACGGAAGTGATCCTTCTGGAAGTAATTCAGACCACCCCTTTGTGCAACGGCTGGACAAGTGGCGATGCTATTATGTTAGTTTGTCGTTAAGAATCCTTTGTGATAATTGGTGTCTATTGATTTCTAGCTGTTCTAAAGCCGTCATTCTCCGACCCTTACTACAAAGATGCAAACATTTAGGGGCTGAGTTTGAATTTATAGTATGTGATTCATTAATAACGTGACTAGCGAATTGTGAATCTGTTTTATTATTGTTGAATGATCTTACATGTTCCTTAGCTCGAGTAGATATACTTCTACCTGTTTGTCCGATATAAACGGATAAACATGAGCCACAGGACATTTTATAAATACCGCTTCTGTCCAGTATATTGATTTTATCTTTGTATTTTTAAGATATTTATTGATTGAATTGGCATTCACTTGGTAGAACTCCATTATAACACGGTGAAAAAATAGCAATGTATTTTAGTTCTACAAAATTATTTTTAACAAATATAGTTGATAGCTATTTCGGCTCACGCCATCGTCAGAACTATGCTTAAACTAACATTTGCTTATCTATATATAGCTGTGCAGAACAGGTACACAACATCTCCTCTCTCCTTTACCAACGGCTTAGCTTGTTATTTAAACACAATGACACTAAATTTTCAAAATTCTAAATGAAACAATAGGTGTCTATGACAATAAGATTATGTGTGGGACGGAAGTGGTCCTTCAGGCAGCAAATTAGACCACCCCTTTGTGCAACGGCTTGACAAGTGGCGATATTATTATGTTAGTTTGATCGTTAAGAATCCTTTGTGATAATTGGTGTCTATTGATCTCCAGCTGTTCCAAAGCTGTCATTCTTTGACCCTTACTACAAAGATGCAAACATTTAGGAGCTGAGTTTGAATTTATATTATGTGATTCATTAATAACGTGATTAGCGAATTGTGAATCTGTTTTTTTATTATTGAATGATCTTACATGTTCCTTAGCTCGAGTAGATATACTTCTACCTGTCTGTCTGATATAAACGGATAAACATGAGCCACAGGACATTTTATAAATACCGCTTCTGTCCAGTTTATTGATTTTATCTTTGCTATTTTTAAGATGTCTGCCTAAGTTATTGTTGACCTTGAAAGCTACGTTTATTGAGTTTTTAATCTCCCGATGAATTTTTTCGCTAATGCTACCTAGGTAGTTAATAGATTTATAGAAGCGGTTATCTTGTATTGGGTTCGGGTAAATGAGTTTTCTAGCTAGATTTAATTGTTTTTTATATAATAAATTATTTATCGTTGTTATCTCATAACCATTATTACGGGCTATGCATTTAATAGTTTGCAGTTCTTTGTCGTAATCTGCCTGACTCATAGGTACAGTTACTAGCCTATGGACCATGGAGTTATAAGCCGCAAGCTTATGATTCCATGAGTGGAGGGACTTTGCGTGAATTGTGGTATCACAAAAGGTAGGTTTTCTAAAAATTTTAAAAGTGTGTCTGTTTTTAACTCTGCTAATGGTTAAGTCCAGGAAATTGATGGAGTTGTCTACCTCTATCTCTAGTGTGAATTTAATATTACTATGTATAGAGTTAGCTTTCTGTAGAAATTTATCTAGTTGTCTATCTGTGCCTTGCCAACAAATCAAGATATCGTCTACATAGCGGTAGTAATATACTATATTATTTTTATCTAATTCAAGAAGTTTAGATTCGAAGTTGTCCATAAAAATTTCTGCAAGTAATGGGCTTAGAGGGCTGCCCATTGGCAACCCGTCATTTTGTTGGTAAAATGTTTCATTTAATTTAAAGTGTAAAGTGTAAGTGTAAATCAATGCACACTTGAATTAAAGAGTAAATCTCTTCTGATTCAAATGGATGTAACTTAGATTTTTCTAATATGTCATGTAGCGTTCCCAAGCATTCTTTTACAGGAATGTTAGTGAATAAGCTAGTGACATCTAATGAGATGAGTTTGCTATTCGGGGGCAATTGTCTATTTTTGATTTTGTCTATTAAATCTATTGAGTTTTCTAAGCTATGTGTAGGCTTGAATTTAGTTTTATCTTTAAATATTTTATTCATCAAATAGGCCAGTTTAGCTGTCGGAGTATTCGTAAAGGATACCACCGGTCTAATAGGGGTGCCGACCTTATGAATTTTAGGCTGTCCGTAGAGTAACGGTGCCGTTGGATTCATCAGATTGACGACCCTCTTCTTAGATTCGGTGGGGAAAACTATGTTGCAATCTTTTACCGTGTTCTTGATTTTAGCCGCTAATTTAACCGTAGGGTCTTTTGTTAACTTTGTGAAATCGGATGGTTTGAGGAAGTCATTTACTTTATCGATATAATCTTTTTTATTTAATATTACTATCGAGTTGCCTTTGTCTGCTTTAGTTACAATGAGATTATTAGTGTTAACCTTGGTTTTAATATTATTGAGGGTTTTAATTTCTTTATTCTGCGGTCTAAGCTTAATTGAGTTTACTGAGTTTGATATTAATTTGGCTGTAGTGTGTTTGAGTAATTTGTTATTTTCAACGCTTGATAATGCTAGTTCGGTGTCTATAGCGAGTGATTCTAATTGTCTGGGTGATGGATGTTGAGGGATTTGATACTTAAAGCCTTTATCCAACAGATTGGTCTCTTCATCAGAGAATTCCACTGAGGAGAGGTTGATCGTCTTTTGATAATTAATTAATTAATTAATTTGATAATTAATTAATTTTATATTTAAATATTTTCTTCGATAGGAACAGAAAAAAACGTCAGACTTTTTAATCAACTCAATAAAAGAAGAGATAAAATGAGTTACCTGTGTTAATTTTTTGAGAAATAAATAATGTTTTTCGTCTTGAGAATTGGCATTTGCAGCCGCTGATCTATGGATACAGCCGATTGCATCTTCACTGAACAAAATCATGAGTGGCTTTCGTTCCTTCATCTAAAAGTTGAACAAAAAATAATTATGAAATGATAAAGATACACAGACCAGGAATTGAAATGAAATATATAATTTTCTCACCTGTCCTTTCCTGTTGACGATTTGCAATAAACATTCAGCTGCCGGCAGTTGAAAAGCTTCATCGCTGAGAAGGATACACAGTATTTGTAAGAGTCTTCCGCTCTGCCCGATAACATGGTTCATCGAAACCCACTCCACGAAACCGGTTAACGTCAGCAGGACAACCTGAAAAATGAAATCGTTGCACACAATCAACAATAAAAATTATGGATACATTAAAAATTTATCTAATAAAAGCCATAGACTTACCTGAACTACGCGTTCATGTTCCGAGGCATTCTGAAAATCTCCCTGCTGGGTGGTTTCCCGAAATCGTTGGACGTGTAGCTCAATCAATCGAAGAAAAAATGCAAATATTTCAGCCATGCTACTTGTTAACGCAGCATAAATATCCTTTCTGCGTTGATTTGATTCCAAAGTCTTCAAATAAATGCAAATTATAAAAATTATATGAATTAAATGCATTTACAGTGAGAAACACTATCTATGTCACACTTACTGTCAATAAAGGTCTTCAAAGCAAAAAAACATATACTTTACTCATTGACTACCATGATAATATTTTTGTGCCTATCATATTTTAGCTGACTATGGTTCAACAGTGATAAAATACCTGCCTAGCTGTTTCAGGATTGTTATAAGAAGTTTTAAAATGACAAATTAGTAAAACTCACCATCAATGGTATGGGAACTTTTGCTTGTACATTTATAATGCAGTATTTTTTTATAGTGTTAATAATATCTATCCACCCTTATGAGATACTTTAGATCACATAAAAAACCATAAGGTAAAAAAGAATATCTTACTAGGCAATTAACACTGATGAATTTTGTATCATAAAAGACATGATTTGATGCTTCAGATGACATACTCACTGAAAACTGCCTTTTTAAGAGTTGGTGACTTTTCTCGAATGGTCACAGTATGACGATCACTTCAATATGCCGGGTGATCCTACAATTCTATATTCACCCAAAGTCTCTTTTTAGTCATAGCCAATTTTTTCTGATATGTGTGAAAAGTACTTGTGAATTGTTAATGAATCACTTCCAGATGTTTGATACACAGTGAATGCATTCTTTATAAATGAGACAAATTGCTAAGATATTAAATAAAAAATGCCTAAAACTTAATTTAAAATTTTGGAGCCAATCAGGCACCCAGTGGAAATAAAATGGTTAAACCAACCATCATAAAGATAAATTTTTAGTAGTAATTCAATATTACTACTTGGGAATCAGTGAGTTGAATTCTGTCACTGAAAATAATTATACATTTACCTGCAATGTGGCCACATCCTCCACGAGCCTTAGCAGAACATGGAGAACGATTTCGGTGTGCCTGTTTCCATGGGTACAAGCATCGCTGAGCTCGGATAATAGAGAAGGCCATTGCTGAGGCCATTCTCGCTTTGCCATTTCTACAACAACACGTGCCAATCCATCATTCATGTGACCTGCAGACCAACCTCCGCAGCTTACCAATTTCATGGCATTTTCCTGACATTGGACAGTTCAAAAAAGTCAAACATAAAAATGTAACATGCAAATATAGAGAAATGTATTTTGTAAACTAAGACCTGCTACGTACATTTAAGCAGTTTGCATTATTTATTATCGGGAAAACAATATACACTTATTTCATACAATTATCTTGGTATCCATGTGACACATGGGAATAATTAAATAAAACAAACAGCATTTTTCTGCAAAACATGAGTAAGCGATCAAAAGATCGAATAACTCTTTTTCTTCGTCTAATTGAATAATTCTTCAATACTTAATCTGTCTAAAAAAGTAACAGAAAGACTACTAGGTCTAATAAAACATTTTCTGCCCTCTTTTGTGAATAACTAATTTCAATATTTATGATTGAATTAATGTTCACTCAGAAGACCTCCATTGTAATTGGGTAATAAAATATTTTTTTTTTTTTTTAATATCGGCTGGGATTGCATTATGGTATTTCAATAGTAGATTTCAATTATTCTATCTGCGTACACTTCCACAAACACTTATAACCTGGGATTTATCTCTCCCCATCTTTACGCATTCTAGTACATTTGAATTGTCAATTAGTCAAAGAGAAAACATGCGGAAGAGTAGAGGTTGAATGATTTAAACATTTAAAAAATTTTGAACAGTAAAATACTTTTTTTATTTTTACCCAATTGATTATAATAATGTAACACTTGGAGAAATGGATTATATTAGTATATTGGGTGTAATTTACAAGTACCTTGATGAAAATTTTTTCTTGCTGTGATATTTGAGTCCATCGATATTTGACTGTGTGTTCCATAAGTTGAAGGCCGAAATGACGAACAACAGCAGAATATTGACCCCCACTAGCTAAAATAAGACCAGCCTGTGCACACCATGGCGAGCCTTCTTTAAAACTAAAAAAAAAATATATTAAAATGAAGAATATCTTTGAATAACAATTTTAAAAAACGGACTTCCCTGAAGGTAAACTATTTCTCAAATAATTTTTAATCTACAAGTTGGCTACCTCTCGCATGCATTGTATGCCTGCATACGGATTTCTTGAGATGCTGAAGGGCTCATGGCGAGTTCAACAGCCCTCGCCAATTCCTCGGCGAGAGCGGAGACCTCCCCACCGTCGCCGAGCGCAGAGCGCCCCTGCACGCTGTTCATTTGACAGTTCCAAGTCTATCTCCTGTCAAATTAAAAAGTGCAATGTTTCAAAATAGATATTGGAAAAGAAAACATTGTGAAATACGCGTCACTGAAATGAACAAAAGAAAATAATTTGTCATTTTAATTTGAAAAAAGAAACGTCATTACATTAACGTAGACGACGAAATTGCACAATATAACGGAGAAGTAATAAAAAAAATACCCACAGGTGTGACGTTATTTATCAAGGTTGTAACAAATATGCTATTACAGTATTCTGTAATTATTATGGTATAAAATACTAAATAATGCCGGTATAAGAAATTAGCAGCTGCAAATTATAAAATATATCCATGCGTAAGTAAACGTTGATATTGTATTATGAAAAATACACTGGCATATTTATCAAAAACTAAAAACGGCGACAAACGATATTTGTAAACTTGGGAAGTGAGGAAATAGTTATTTACCGAAAAATAATAACAAATTCTTAATCGAAAAACATGAGAACGCCTCGTGCCGTCGCGAGGAGTTAGTAGTTACACATAGATATTAAACATAGAGTGATTATTTGATTGTAGATGAAAATTTACAATTTTAGTACTGCCAGCTGATTTATATTTATATCCATACCTATTTTTATTCTTAAATCAAAGGAGATAAGAAAGTTGTTAAAAATATTTTCGGTTTAAAAAATAGTTTTTCGAAACTTTTGGATTTTATAAGTGGCATAACATTTCGATTTTTTTAAAAATTTATAATACAATTACCTATTAGGGTATATTTTTAAGCTACACTTGGTATCCCTAGCAGTTGCCTTGCCAACCTTAAAACTCAAACTGGTTATTTGAAGTTTTGAATATTCAAAACAAGAATAACATACCTACCGTATTGTGCACTTCGTTTTTGACGGTTTCTTTTTTGAAAAATACTTATTGAAATTATTTTCCACTTAAATACTTCTAACCATGACTGATTTAGATCCAACCCTCGAGAGACAGTTTAAAGGGCACAAAGGTGATGTCACAGCATTATCGTTCCACCCTTCAACCAACCAATTGATTTCTAGTTCGTTTGACCACTCGATTATGGTAAGTAAAATATTGTATGACAATATTACACTAAAGAATGAGATGGTCAATAAGCCATCTTTTCTTGATTTTCAGGTATGGAACTTTCAAACATCTTTACGATGCTACAGATTCCAAGGGCACTCAGATGCTGTAATGGACACGACGTTTTCACCCACTGGAAATCTCATCGCATCAGCCTCTAGAGATCGATCAGTCCGTTTATGGGTACCGACAGTGCGTGGAGAATCCGGTGAATTTCGTGCCCATTCCAAAACAGTTCGCTCCGTTCACTTTTCGCCAACTGGCAATAAGGTGGGCCAAAAATTCTATCCATTATTATCCAATTTGAATCCTTCAAACTATATAAACTTCTTTTGGAATCTCTAACATTTAAAACACTAGCTCACTAGGAAACAATCTCTGCCAATCAAAACGATTAATGAAATAGTTCACTAAAAGGATGGTTTATAAAAAAAAAATATTTCAGTTGCTGACCTCCTCAGATGATAAAACAATAAAATTATGGACCGTGCAGCGGCGAAAATTTCTACAATCCTATGCACAGCATAAAAATTGGGTGAGGTGTGCTCGGTTTTCATCTGATGGCTCTATGATTGCATCATGCTCTGATGATAAAACGATAAAGCTTTGGGACGCTGACAACGGACATTGTATACACTCTTACCAGGAGCTAAAAGGTTACGGAGTACATCTCGCTTGGCATCCGTCAGGTGCATATATCGCAGTCGGTCTTTCCAATGGAACTGTGAAATTATACGATGTGCGAACACATTCTTTGTTGCAACATTACAGGTATATTTACTTTTTTTAAATGTCCGCAAATAAATGAGACATTATTCTTAAAAATAATGAACTCTTAGCATTGGGTCGAACTTATTCAATTCTTGCGATGCTATTTATTAAGGGCTAGAATGATGTCATGTATGGCATTCATGTAAAATTTCCCTAAATACAAAAGTTTACTCGAGGGTACTTTATACTGTGATTCAGACTATTATGAGTGCAGGAGAACACTGTAAACATGATGTACGTATGTTTCATATCATATGATGATAGGCTATGAAATGGTGCTGTAGCCTGCAGAAAAACTACAATTCAAGGCACATTTTTACTTGGTAACATACATTTCATTTGTAAATTCCAATTGACACAATGATAAAAAAAAATCAAAACAGCTTTCCGAAATCCTTCAGGCTTAGGGGCTCTCATCTGCATTTGAGAGTTTATATTATCTATATTCAATATAACAAATAATGCATATTAATACAATGCACCACCTGTCTATTTTTCCCACTGAAGAACTCTATTGATTTATCTGTTTTCACATTTTGCAGAGCTCATGATGAAGCAATCACCAAAGTAGCTTTTCATCCCAGCGGAAACTATCTTCTCGTATCAAGTTTGGATAAAAAAATTAAGGTATGAAATTGAAACAGAAAAACAGTCTTATATGAATAGGAGTATCATTCAGAAATATTTTTTTCTTTGTGTCTACTAATTTATTATGTCTGGTAATTGATACCAAGAAGTTCATTACCACTTAGTATCTATTCAAATATTTTATTATATCAGCTCCCTGTTCCCATCCATGTCATAGGGTTGCATTATGAGACTAAATATTAACTAAGAATAAGTATACATAGGTGGATACCGGGTGTTATAGTTTGATTGATCACTAAGAACGCAATCACATAAAAATCTACCGTTTCAATATCCACTCATCCTTCGATTTATGTGGTAGATACGTTCCAAGAGAGAATGCGTAAATTGGGTTCATACAAAAACAGGATAGGTTCCAGAAAATAAAAATCCGCATAAATCGAGATTTCAAGTTCATATAAAGTAGGGGGATAGGTTCCAGAAAACCACTTAAAACGAGTACATTGTATATACACATATATTCTGCATAAAAAAGAGAATTTTATTAAGAAATAAATTTAATAGCTCGATATAAGTCGATAACATGGATTCAAATCCAACAGCATGCTCTTTTTCTTGTCTTATTAAATAGTCTAAATATTTTTTTTTTTTTTTTAAATCTTTGTAAATTTCCTCTGAAGAGTTCTGGTCCTAGAAGTGGGGGTAATCTGATGTAACATACGTGTTGTGTGACGCGTGCCACAAAATATGTTTAATTTTTTTCTGACAGCGTAAAAGTGAAACCGCGTAAAATTGATACCGCATAAATCAAGGGATGAGTGTATATATATATATATATATAGCTTCTCATCAATATCATCAATTTTCAAACATGTTTACATAATATTTTCTCTCCATTTTTATTTCAATAGGTGTTAGATCTTTTGGAAGGTCATCCCATCTATACACTTATGGGCCATCTTGGACCAATCACTGCAGTATGCTTTTCTAATGACGGTGAATATTTTGCTTCCGGCGGTGCTGACAAACAGGTGAATATTTTCCTTTTCTATTAATCATAAAGAACTGAATTAATAGTGTGTTAAACAAAAACTATTCAGCTATTGAATAAACAATTCGTATATTTGTCCTGATTCGCTTGTCGTAGAGCAAGCGCAGTCGGCTATAGTAAATGTCAATGTTAAATGAATGTCGATAGGTTAACCTGCTACCTGATGTGTAATATTTCTAGTATTTATTGAATAATTTTAAACAATATATATAAATAATGATTGAAAAAGATTAACCATTATATTGTGGCGCCGGTCTAATTTGAAATTGAAGTAGGGTTAGTAGCTGTCAAATGTTCACTTATTCATCAATCACTTTTAAGGTATTTTAAATAATAAACACAAATTTTTTGTACTTATTTGTACAATATATTTTTAAGGCGTTAACTGTCGCTTCTTGATGGGAAGGGCTGGTATTTAAAATAATAAAAATATATTTTCTAGTACTATGTAGGTTTTGCTCATCACAAGCATTATAAACTTAAGCGAAACCATTCCTGATCGTAAAATATATTGCAGAAATAGTACTAAAAACTATTTTTATTATTTTAAATATCATTCATCAGTGTCGTAAAGTTTTTTGCTTAAACAGGAAAACTTATACATATACACCCAGTCCTCTTTTTACGCGAATTCGATTATACGCGATTTTTTTGACGGCACCGTTACATTTTTTTACGCGCTTCACTCGTTTTTACGCGATTTTTCCCCCAAATTTGCTTTAAAGAAGAAATTTATATATGATGCTAGGCATGTACATTTCATTATTTTTTTTTAATGTGTATTTTTAAAAGTTAATTTTGTAAAGCATTCCATTTTTTTAAATACACATACAATTGCCAAATGTTGACAAGTGTATCGGATGTTATGCGAATTTATGTTTTAGGGTGTGTAAAGAAATATAATGCAATTGCTGTAAAATCATGGAATGTATGTCCGCTCGTAAACTTGTTTAAACACAATGCATTTATTAAATTCGTTGAATAGCACTTTTCTCGGCGTTTAATAATTCATATCAGTGTATGAATTTCAAAGAGTAAATTTTGGTTTTTTATACGTTTCTGGTACTTTTTTACGCGATATTTTAATTTTTGGAACCAATTTATCAAATTATATGAAAGCTATGATTTTTTACGCGATTTTTTTTTATGCGCCTTTTTCTGGAACCAATGTATCGCGTAAAAAAAGGACTGGGTGTATCTATGTCAAATGCTTAGAAAATAATTCTAGCTATCTGCAGAATGTTCTTCTACGTGGGTGTCTCATTTCTGTATAAACAAAAAGTCTTGGAAAAGAATTTCAACCAATAACCTTGTGGATCACATAAACAGCTTTCCTCGACACAAGTGCCCTCAATCAGTGGCCAACTTCTTGGTCAAGAATTAAGTAAATAATTCATTTTACAATTATTTGTTTTCATTTTTATATGTAGTACTTACTATTTATTTTCAGATAATGATATGGAAAACTAATTTTGCCAATGCAGAAAACTTTGAAGATTCAAAAGAAAATATTTCAACTTTTAATATATCCAAAGAATACCCTGCATCTGTTAAAGCTGATATATCTCGAATTGTTGACGCTCGAAAATCGACAATCTTTCAGCCCGGGGAAGATAGTGAGGAGGTTAATCTGTGAATTTATCTGCACTAAGATTGTTGACAATTAATGTTCATAGTTAAACAAAAGACTCTCTATTATAAGTTAGGAGACTTAGTGGTAGCTGATATTATACTTATTAATTAAGTGAAATGGTATTATATTATGTTGAATGTACTTAATGTTGACTAAAGTTTGTGTCTGGTAATTAGTTTGGATTGTTGCAAACATATGACTTTATATTCAACAGTCGATTTATACCAATGCTGAATATTCACAAACAATTTAAATGGTTTTCTTTTGTTAAAAATCTATTTACCCATTAAATTTATTTAAGTGTTTCACATCACTATCTGATTTAGGTTTATCAATTTTTATTTTTAGTAAGATTGGTGGAAGACATCAACTTTTTGTAAAATCCAAAATTTTACTGAAAATATCTTTTAAAAGTATTGCTATTCTATCTTTTATAAGTGAAACTCTTTTTTGTTTTTGATTAAGTCCATAGTCCGAAATTAAACTTTATCCCAATGTACAATTATTTAATTAAAATAAATGAATGCTTGTAGAATTCATACATTAAATGTATGTGTTCTGCAAGTTCCATCATACTCAAGCCAAAGTGTGATGTTGTCAATGCAGTGTCTCACGAAACAGTTAAAGCATGTTCATCGCAACATAAGCATTTATGTACTCGTCTGATGTTGACACAGTGTTTGTTTGAGCGAGTGTTTTTATAAATTGATTAGAAGCGATAAAATATCCAAGGATTATGATACACTGAATTGAAACTTAAATTGAACTGAAAAAAAGAAATGTTATGTGCTCTAAATTTATATTTATGATAAGTATTTAATAATAAAGATATCTATTTTACGTGATGTATTGAAAATTATTTACAGAACCTATCCCCACTTGCAAAATCTTCACCCCTGTCAACATCTGACTATAATGATTCAAATTTGCAGAGAAGAGATATCTTAGCAGAATCCGAATATCCTTTTAAGCAAAATGATGAGAATGAATCGCCGCGATCTCCTCCTCGGATATCAGATTGTTTCATAAATTCCCATGTTCCTCTGACACATGATAAGACTGTTACAAACATAAGTCCCTGTGTTTTGAATGCTCAGTCATATTTGAAAAGAAAAAAGAGTTTTGATTCATCAACACAAACGAGAAACTGCCATCTCGCCAGTCCACCTGTAAGTGAAAATGTTGGTGTTTTTCCTGCTGTTGAAGCTATAGCATGTCACTTGAAAACTGTGTGCAGTAATGTCCAAGTGATAGAAGAGAGATTGAGTATCTTAGAAGACAGTTTAGAAGAAAATTTAGATGATTCTCCTTTAGAGTAGTCTTAAAGACATTAGATTATTAGTCAAATATTTAGTACAATAAGCACATAGACCTGATTGCATAACACGGTGAAAAAATAGCAATGTATTTTAGTTCTACAAAATTATTTTTAACAAATATAGTTGATAGCTATTTCGGCTCACGCCATTGTCAGAACTATGCTTAAACTAACATTTGCTTATCACAATCACTTCATTGTGCAGGTTTGTGGTGCATATATGAGTGCAAGCTTTACAAATGTCATCTAAATTTTGGGAGATAGGAAACTGGCTGGACTTGAAAATTTCAGTGGACCATAATAATGCTCGTTTCCTGCCATGATTCTAATAACAATAAGCAATATAAACATGGATGATATTGTATTATTTCTTTAAATAAATATATAGTATAATAAAATTTGGTGGAGTAAAAAACTGATTACCTATGGAATTGGTTGATAATATAATATATTCAACACTTATTTAGCTATTTGTGAAATTTAATCAAAAATCTTCAAATAAAGATAAAACACATACGGTTAATTACTTCATATTTATTTTTTCTGTTTATCACAATCAAATATATCACATTATTTATTAATTAAATGTTTTTTTTTTAGTATAAATGATCTGCTGAATTGTCAATGAGAGAGATTCTCCATTCACTTTTTTGATACCCGCAATACTACCATGTTACGAAATTGAGAATTAAAGTATAGTAATTATTTAAGTTCTTGATTGCAATACTACTTAAAATACATTTTACTTTTTATAGTATAAAACAGTTAAAAATAGATACCGTTACAATAAAGATTTATATTAAATAAGCATGCCACAGCTGCAATATCTCTTATATTTATTAATATTTGTTATAAAATTGTGCAATCTAGGCTGTTCCTAGGTAACTTGTTGTCTTCCCGGCTTTTTTAATGATTACAAGTAATTCATCGGCAGAAAGTTTTGATGTGACTGTTACTTTCTGATCGGGCAGGCTGACGGAAAAATCATCAACCGTTGAGCCTTTAAGTCTGCCTAAAATCTTTTCAATGGCGCCTGAGCAACCTTCGCATGTCATCTCCACCTTAAATGCATGAACCTTAAAACAAAAATAAACAATATATCAAATATTACATCATAAGTATAACAAAAATTTTGCTGAATCACATCTGAATTAATAGATTCAGTTTGGAATGTCAAAATTCCCACACATAAAGTTAATGTCAATATTGCTACAATGATTCATTTTGAATTGTCACTCCCTATTACGAACGAATTGACAGAAATATTTCATGCATTCATTTCATTCACAAAATATTTTGGAAATGTAGAATTTCTTAATTGGTTTAAAAATGTATTTTACTAATTGTTACAAACAGGATGAAGCCTTCAAATCGATTACGATATCAAGAGAATATATGGAAATAATAATTTTACAAAACCTTAAATCTATGATATAAAATCAAGTGTGTAATACAGTCGATAGCAACACTTCAGTTCATAAGTTCGGTTCATTTTCCACAATATTTTCTAATCAATATGTATACAATCACACAGTAGGAATTTCTTTTTTTTGAGACATTGAACCTAAAATTGTTGTCTACATTGCCGTTACAACTATAAAGGTAGAAACATTCATTCAATTTAAATTCCAACAGTACAGTACATTTACGGTAGCTAAAACTGACACTAAGACTAGATAGCGTTGGCTGTTATCATAAATATAATCAATTAATTTATTTATTGATAACTGTGGCTTTAGTTTACATGGCAGAGATGACCATATTATATGTATACTGATTTCTACATTTCCAAATTTATTCAGTTTGTTCCATATTTGGGCAGTAAAGAACTAAAAAGATTACATTTTATCCGCTTTCAATTGGATTTAGATGGTTGACAGTTCAATGTGTTAAAAAATAAACTTGAATTGTTAAAGATGAGTTTCAACGACAAGTTTTGATAATATTAGATCTGAAAAAAAGCATGTTACTAATATATGTACAGTTGAAGCATTTCTTGGTTCAGGTGAGTGATGTAATTTTTCGCTATTTTCTTAAGGTTCTTATTAACAATATATGTTTGGTAAAATCAATAGAATAATTTGGTAATTAAATCTTTCAAATAGATTTTTTCACTCTTTAGATGCTCACAGTGTTTATTATTTAATAAGCTTGAGGTTTTTGTCTTCAAAGCTTCATAAAATATGTTTGGGGGTGGTCAAATACTGAAATATTCATTAATATATTTATTAACCATTATCTATTTTCCATTTAACATTGTGAGAAGTACAAAATCTAATTTTAGGTATTGCAATCCACTGGGTTTTAATATATGACCATTGATCAACTATTGACTCAGTTTATATATTTTTTATCTTAATAATTATGAAAAAAAAAAAAAAAAAATTGTCCCTAACCATCTCTCAATATAATGAACATATAGACCACTATATATTAGTAAAAAAATATGGATATCTTTATCTTTTGTTTGTAATAATTTTTATTTCTTAAATTATACCATTAACACATTGATCGCCATAGGGGTCACCGGTGACCAGCATTGGATTGCCTTAAAGTGGCCATGGAAGTCACTGGTGACCGGCAAAGACCGGCACATAAAAAAACCAATAATTCAAGAAAAAAAAAATCATCAAAATTAAAAAAAAACAATACATTCTGACATATCCTATAAAATACTACTTAGAAACATATTAGTTTTTTTACTATTTTACGTTAAACCTATTGGCGAGCAATGTGTTAAAATTGTAAATTAATTTTTTTTAATCTTGAGCTATTTGAAATTGATTGTTACAGTAACCTCCCGCTTAAGTACGCAAAAAATGTGGTACGCATGAAAAATGGCAAAAAACTTGGATCAATATTTATTATACAAAAATTAAAGAAAATTGAACACAATTATATTATAAAATGGAAAACAGTTAGATAACGATTGACTATTATACAAAGAGAAAAAAACAAATTTACATTTTTATTTGGGAACAAATATATCGTAAAGTGTCAACTGCACATTGTTTTTTTTGTTTGATTTTTTTGAAATTGATGCTGTTTTTATTATTTTTTTTTGAAAGTTTTCAAAAGAGCATAGAAGATCGTTGTAATCAGCTCCTGCTGCATTTTTAACAACTGGGCATAAAAGCTGATTTTCTATATTTATTGCCATTTCAGACAAGTCGTCAAAGCCTTCAAACTTGACTAGACATTCGTTGTTTTCCAGATCGGAATCGTCAGATAAGTGGCTTTCACATCTTCCAAAACATCGTCCACATCTTTGAGAATTTCCTGAACATATTCTTCAGTGTTTTCTGACAAGGCTTGTAGCAGTTCAGGATTTTCTTTATCAACTTCTGCACCTTCTCCGTGTAACATCATTGATTGTATTCCTTTTCTTTGACGAAATTTTTTCAACCACTGCCATGATGCCTTGAATGATTCAATGGACATATCAGCTGCAATAGATTTGGCTTTTGCAATTACCAATATGGGTGTAACTGGAAGCGGAACTCTTCGTATCCCTTCTATACATAGAAACAACTTGTCTTCAAGTTCTGAGTGATGACCGACCGAAGAGCGAAATGTTTTCTTTTTAGTATTTTCAGACATCAGAGCTGAACGGCTTTGTATATTATCTTTGTTTAGCCAAATTTTTCTGATAGCACCTTTAGTAACACCATAATTTCTTGCCAGAGATCGTTTGCTTTGAGGTTTTTTCATACTGAGCTTAAAAGTAATTTCATTTCGTTCTGCTTCATTTAGACATTTCATCTAAAAAAATGATTTTCCAATTAATAAAGATAAAGATTTATAATGAAACGTAATACATAGGTATGTATGACATGTGTAAACTTACGTTGAGATGATTCACTTGCGTTAACGATGATAATTATGTGGAGACAAGAAGTAACCAGTGGTAGCCGTAAGGGAATCAGTCGCATACTGACATTATTAATACGTAAATACGAACCTCCCGGTTAAGTACACACAATACCCTTTGATTCAATATGCGTACTTAACCGGGAGGTTACTGTACTTCAAATTTATTATTTAATAATTCTTTAATTATTGAATATTTTATAATAACATGAGATTTCCTGGATCGAATTAAATTCACCATTTTTTTCACACGGAAATAATGATGAATCATGTCACAGGCTTGGACCAATACGTACTTAATTATTTTATAAAAAATATTTTTTAATAATTAATTGAAACATATGTATAAAAAATTTGAAGTTTTGGCACCTGCTTTCAATTTTTTGGATGTATTGGCAGCGCACCTTAGAATATAAAAATAATATGATAAATATTTCAATCATGAAGTAAGTCGGTATGCATCATTACTACGTGTATTACAAAAAAAATATACCCACATACCAAGGAACAAATTTTTGTTTTGAATAATGAATATAAAAAATATGTACTCATTTAATATATCAACGAAACTTACAGTTGATGCCATTTTATTGTATGGGTAATCAAATATATTCCAATTGGTGTTATAAAATCGCTTTCAGAAGCGTAGCCACTAATAAAGATCGGAGCACGACAGAACGAAACGCACAAATTGTAGCATATAATCTGTGGCACGAATTACTCACTGAAGTGTCAAATTGATAATAACAGGACACGACGGAAATAGAGATGGCTACAATATAATTGATAATGACATTTTCACAATACCCAGCCTATAAACTAGTACAGCTACAATTTGCTACGGGGATGGCAAACTTTAAATTAAATTACAATTAGTCGAGTGGTTATTATAAGCATATTAAAGCTCACATGTTTCTGACATGTTTCTTAAAAAAAAAAATGATACGTAAAATAGTAATCACAACATTCATATGTATGTATAATTTTTTTTTGATATATAACTTCTGTACATATAATTAAAGAACATGTGTTTTATGTCTTACAGAATGTTTAAAATACGTATATGTGTTCTTAGCTTTAATGAGGTTATTAAAATTCATTCGAATAAATTGTCACAAGCTACCAGCTGTTGATTGCTGGCGTAGATGTTTAGATCAGTTTAGATTATTAACACTGATATTTAAATTCAAATAAACTTATTCACACTCCAATTTTCAAGGGTAATTTTTTAATTTAAAATTATCTTATACTTTTTGATATGTCTAATGGATTGTAGTATAAATAATTTTCACTTTCAAAAAATCGTTTTAATATTGAACTTTTATGATTCATATATTTTTTTGCAATAGCGTAGACAAAAAAATACCGTGAATTGATCTAAACGGATTTCAAGTCAATATTTAACCATTTGTCATATTGGAGCAGAATTAAAAAGTCATATTAAATCTGGTAAAATTATTTTAATAAATAACTAATTATTGTTAGAAGTTTGAGTGCAGTCTATATAAAGCAAATTTTATTTTCAACTATTTATAAACAAAGATATTTTTACTAGGTGTGATTTCTTTAAAAAAGTAATGAAGTCATTTTGTACATAAATCACGAATAGAAGAAAGTTTTCACTACCCAGTCAATTGATGTTAAAAGTATTGATACCTTTTTTTTTTGGTGCACATCTCTAGTTCGGTAGAAAACTTATTCCGATTATATTGCCAGATAGTAAAGATATTACCATACTTCGGTGATAGATATTTCTACTAAGCAAAGGGATAATCATTATGATAATAATATCATTATATATTTTACAGTGACATGCAACATATAAATTATAAAAATGCAATTTTTAGTACTATTTTCACATTTTTTTTTTGGCACTTGTAATTCAATATAAAATTTTGCATTAGAAGTCTAAATCTAAATTTTGAGTCTTTATTACACGATAATTAGGTTGAATTAAACTTTATATACTACTTAATAATGATATTATCAATTGATAAAATTGAATTCCTTACAATAAATGTACATAACAGTAAATCATAACAATCACTGACAAACGTTAATATGTATAGTGGCTTTTCATCTACTTGGAAAATTTGTTTGGAAAGTCATGTCTTGTTTTTGACTTTAGGAAAGATTCCAGGTTCTCACCAATAAGAGGATTTTATGAAAGAGCCACACTCAATGGGCTAAAGAGTCGCATTTGGCTTGTGAGTCACAGTTTTCCCACAACTGGCTTATCCTAAAGTTTCTCAATCAATGTTGTATTTTTGATATATGGATTGGTAAATGCCAAATCTTTTAAAATGCCTCCAGTCGCTCCTAAGACTTTCAGCAAATAATACAGCAATCATTGTTAGCAAATTATAAATATCTTAGTTTTATTTACTCTGGATAGGAAAGGAAAAAAAATAACATCCTAAAATATTTATGAGACTTATTTATTTGAAATATTTGTTGTAATCACAGATTTATACACAACTACAATGAAGCAATTGGTAAAAAGAAACAGATCAACTTTCACTTACAAGTAATGAGTTATCATGTTATGAGTGTTGACATTAGTGAAAAACACAAATAAAATAGTTTTCAAATTTACATAAAAAAATTTGAATGTCAATACATAATTTGATAATACTGAGTCTTTATGGCTACATTACATAATAAATAATGTTATCAAAAAATATATCTATATCAGTTATAAATAATTAATAATAGTACTTAGTAAGCATCTGTATTTAAGGCAGCGATTAACATTTAATTATCTGTAATGTTAGCATGTATATATTCTTTCTATTTGCAAGAAAGATTAATGATCCTGAATGAGAATTTAGCCATCGTTTAATTTAATGTTTTACATTAACTGAATGATATGATGGAATTTTAGTGTCCTTCAAAAATGAAGACTAGTTATAGTAAACATTAAGAACAATTTAATTCCAAAGCATAAAATTATAGCAATTATTAGGAATATCGATTCCCTTATCTATTTTATAAGTAAAACTATTTTAAAGAATCCGTGTTTTGTGCTTATTTTGTATAAAAATCAAGATTGTGATTAAGCTACATTATGAGTTATCGTACACACAATAAGTTTTATCTAGAATTATGTTTGAGGCGAGAAATCGTAATCCTTACACATAGTCTTGAGGCACAACAAATATATGTTAGGGAAGAGTAGAAAAGGCATAATTTACATATTTTATATGCTGAATATTTTTTGTTAAGTCAGGTAAAATAAAATTAGCCACTATGATATCACGAAAACTTTGATTAAAAATGGAAATTCTTCATTGCATCTAATTTTTCATCATATAATTTGTATTCCTAACGCATTATTGAAGCATTATATCCATAGTTTGAAGCAGTGTAATACTCTGAATATCATGATATAAGAGAATCTTTTTTTTTGTGAATATTTCGGAAAAATGAATCATAATTTGAGAATATTTAATGAAATTGAAAACATCCAAAAGGTCGAAAAAATTGAATTTTTAAAATGAGGGCAAAAATATCGATTTGTGTATTTTTTACAGGATGAGGCGATACATAAACGTTCTGGAGCCAAAAAGCTTAAAAATTTAGAATTTATTTACATAAATGATTTTTGAAAGAATTGAGTCTATTATAAAATATGACAATTCAGCTGTTGAATTCTGATATCAAATATCACTAAATAAAACGTATATTTTCAATGAAGTCAACAGTTATTTTGTGGAAATTAAATTTTAATATAAAATATATTGTTCTATAATTCCATTCGTTGTATTATTGTTATTTCATTCACTCAACTAAAATATTGAAAATGAAAAAAAATTATAAGTGAATATTGTCTGATATAAAACTCACTAACACATTATTAAGAAATTATAATGAGTTGAATTTCATTGTTTTGTAGCAGCTTAATTTTAAAAAATTTGTATGTTCCCATTTTTTTTAAATTTATCGCAAGGTTGTCATTTTTTTCATTAATGTAAAACCACTTCTTTTATACAGATAAGGTTAAATGATAGAAACCAAGATATGTATAAATGGAGAACTTATCTTAGAAGTGTTGAATGTGATCTATTTGTAATACTATATATAATATTTGTAATAGTTTACTTATCATTTCAGCATTTGCATAAATAGATATATGTGAGCAATTGGTATACAGTATTTTGGCATAATGATAAAATGCCCCACATTTTCAAAAAGTGTGCATCATTATATATTGATTATGATAATGAATCGCATCATTAACAGCTGTCATTATTATATAATCAGCAAACTGATAACTCTCAAAAGATAATTTAGAATAGATTGATAGTAATAATTGTGAATGTTTTTAATCATAATTCATTAGCAAATATAATGAAATAAAAGATAAGCAAACAACAGTATGTTTCTCAAAGTAGACTTATTACCAAAATTTAATTATTGGTAAATGAAATGAATGCTTTTAAGGCTGTAAATTTATTATAAATAATGTAAGGAAACACACAAAATTTTTGTGATTTAAAAAATAAAAAAGCACTTTTATTAAGATCAGACAGTATAAAATCTTGTAAGTAATAGTTGTGAATGTATTATATGCATGAATATCGCCACTTCACTCAGTATATGAACTTGAATTAGATTGTTTATTTTAAAGTCACAATGTAAGGCAGTTGATTACAAGTCTAAGTGGTTTTATACACAGTTAATGCATTAATAAATCCTGTGAAGCAGAAAAATCACAAAGACAACTCTCAATCCCATGTGTCACCGATTTGAAATATAGCTGAATATCATGAACTGGACGATCCAGGCTTTTCTGGGAGTTTCAATTCATCAGTTTGCTGTTTGGACTGCTTTGTCAATTCCATCAGGAGAATTTCGTTGTCAGCAAAGCATTCAGCGCCGATGCCCTGTTGGGCGCTCACGGACCGAGCCATTAATTTTTGCATAGTTTTCTCTTTGCGCTCTTTATCTCGGATGGTTTTTAGTCTATTGAACTCATCTACATGGGCAGCTTCTTCTGTTGATGATGCCACACTCGCAGTATCATCTTCAGGAACTAATAGAACAAAACAGTTTTTTAAAGGATATTCATACATTATGATTTTTTTAAAATATAGTGATTAGAAATAAATTTATATACAGTACACTCATGTGTCAACACACACACTCATCAAAAAATGATATGCAATATTTATTACACAATTTACAAAACAAAAGTAAATTCGAGTGTAGAGGTTTAATAACCTGTTTCTTGTTGAGATGTGAATACTATATTCCATAAAGGTGTGCTTCAAATATTTGTCACTGTTAAAAATGTTGTATTTTTGAGCATCAATGAGTAAATAGTTGAGACGTTAGCAATCAGAGGATTTAAGTTATGATAATTGAAAGAGAAAAGTGGTGTTTTGTGCTGAAAAACTTCTCTGAAAATCTTAAGTATTTGATGTAACAATTATGTTCAGTTAACAATACACCATCCTTTTTTCACACATTAATTGAAGATAATTGACAAAGTTATCACAAAGATGAATGCCTAAAGTTTCAAAATTATTTCAGAAGAGCTCCGAATTGTCTGATGTGGAGCTGGTATCGCAAGGCAACAGAGGCCGACAGGTACATGGTATGATAACGAATGGGTTGTTTCTTAAGTATTGTGGTTCTCATGTTATGAAGACAAGCATAAGTCGAATCAGTGAATATTACAGTAGATGAAAACTTCTGTGTCTGCTGCGTAAGTGTTCCATTTCTGTTGTAGGTGGAGATTTTTTTTCAAATGTTTAATGGAATGCATTGCACATTTTTTGAATATCATTTTAATTTTAATTTGTGAAATATTTTATATCTATGCACCTATACCTATATACATGGACCTTAGTTTTTTTAATTATGTTAATTTATATGACAACTAGATGTCATTGTGATTATGGTCATTTAATTTGAAATAAAATTAGCTTGGAACATTACAGTATATTCAATTAGACATTAAGTATTGAAAATAATAAGTATCATGTATTTTAACAGAATAACTATATAACAAAATAGTCACCAGCTAACAGCACATTATTATTTAAAAAAAATAAAGAAAGTTCTCATACACCAATATTATTCACATGCAGCATGCAGTTCAAATGATCATTGTAAAATAGTATACATCAACACATCCCACGAAAGAAACAGGTCTGAAAATCTTTTTTGGAAAAATATCACTGAAAGATAATTGAAATTAGAGAACTGAGCTGTGAGCAAATTCATATATTCAATGTGTCATTTTTTTGTATTTTATACAGAAAAATGTGCATGGTTATAAAAAAAACCAATGCTTTAATTGTACAGAATGTGCACAATTCATTTCCCACTACAAACTCATAGTATTTCATATATCTGGTTTTACGCTCAAATATAATTAAAGAAATTGAAAGGACCAACAATAAATTTTAAAGCACTGAAGCTTCATGTTGACAGGTGAGCAAGCATGTGCCACACCAAGGCACTGACTAATGTTAAGTTTTCGGACTAAGCTTGAACAAATATTTTGTTGACGCAATGTTTGTCCCCTAAAATATAATTGTGCAAACATCATAAACCAACCAAATCTAAATTATCAGAAATGCTGTTGTAGGAACCACTTATGTAAGGCATGTCGATATATACAACAGAATTTTGTAGATCTTAAATGTTTTAGTATATCTCAAGTTGTATATATTTCTTGACCAATTGAATAAATTCAAACACATATATATGATGTATTCATGAAAATTATAGAAAAATATTGTCATGGATAGAATCATATAAGTAATTTTGCGATCAAACACAGTGAAACATGCAGAAAATGAAACCAATGAAAGTATCTTAAAGATGATCATTATACTGTAAAACATTGATAAATATAATATACACTTGTGTGTTGGAGCAATTCTCAATCTTCCATGATACTGACATCTATTGATGGTGGTTATTAATTAATGAAATTTATATTTATGCTCATAATTGATAGCAAACAGTTTATTAAAATGTTGACAATATCTCTGTTGACTCAGGTAGGATTAATAATGATGGCACCATAGTATGATTACTTTTGATTTTTGAAAAAAAAAGAATAGAGAACACTAGATTCTAGCAATCACATTACATTAATATTCAAGTATATATTATAATTAACTATTCTTGTCAATAGATGCCACTATTACAGAATCTTTCGAGTTTCCGATTAATTTATTTCTATATTTTATATCCATTATAAACTTCAGAGCTTAAAGTATGTTCCAATCTATAAATATATACAAAAAACTATTTGGAGAAACAGAAAAATATGTTTTAATACATAAATACCGAAACGCACACAGTTAGAAAAAAAATTTGCAGTTATTATGAAATCAAAAAGCATTACATATCATCATTGATAGAGTTTAGCACATTTTGAGAAAAGAAAATGGTTGAAAGAAATGAAGAGTATTTATTAATAGATAAATCAATATTGAATAAAAAATATTATTTCAGCCAACATGAACACACATTTATTTGGAATGAAGGTTCATAAAAAGTCCAATTGATGTTAGTACTTTGTCTTAAGCTTTACATAAAAACTCAATAAATAGATACCTCCATCACCCAAAGCTACCAATTATCCTTTAAATTAGAAAATACATAAATTAGAAATAAATATTGATTGTAAATTAATAAACAAGTGATTTGCCGTTTGATGCGCGTCACATTTGTGTGTCGATTGTCGTCCTGTCTTACCTAGAGTTTGACTCACGGCTGCGCTCAAAGGCGGACCAATGTCACTGTCTAAACGCTCTCTCTGCTTGGAATCGCTGGAGTCCCCTCTCGTGCGGAGGGGAAACGCTTCACCCAACGGGGACGATGGGGTAGGGGACGGAAACGTCATACCGCCCCAATCAACCGGCGCAGATGACGACAAAATAGTAGTATTATTGTCGGACCTCACATGATTTAGGTCTAAAATTAAATCGGTACCTTTCAAAACATGGGAAAAGCAGAGATCATTGTCTAAATATTTTTTAACTCCTATAAACAGATTTACGTATAACCTATTAACATATTAGCAAGCTTACCAAAATGGAAGCATGAAACAAAATACATAATACTTTTTAAGCATTATCGTATGAAACCGTCCGATTTTATTGTGAAGACTCAATGAGATCATAATTCCATATACTATTAAATAAATGATATGAAAAATGTATGATGTTGATAAAGCCTAAATCGTACAAGGTATTATTTTACCAAAATGCAAAAAATATTTTCATGTAGCACTCATTAGTCCAAATAAGTTAACACCATAATTCATACTCTATTAAATTTGGAGTAAAAAACGGAAAATGCAATAGAATTGTTACTAAATTTTCACTGAGAATAAAGCCAATAAGTGCTAGATGAAGTTGTGTATAATAAAATTACCACAACCCTACCATGAACTTATATATCAACCTTAATTATACAATATGACAAATGAAGGCATCCTCGGGTTAATCGGTTAGTAGATTTATGAATTCCAATTTACTTAGATATAGGAAATACATATCTACACTCCAAGGACTTGAACTGATATTTTGTAACTCTGAAATAGTATTTTGAATTTAATGATGTTTATAAATAATTTCGGAGATAAACCTAAATTGTGTATACAGAGGAAATGTCTGTGAAAAAAATACACGAATTATTCAACAGCAGAAGGTGCATAATGACTTAGGATCTGAATATTTTTTTAAGTTTTAAGTAGTGTTGATGTGTCTACATAATTTAAAAGTAATTTTAACTGAAGTACTCAATCATATTGTTTATCCAATGACTTTTGAACGTTAATTTCATTAACTAAGCATTATTTTGTATTACTGAACAATGTTGAACATGACATAAATGAATTTAATGTTTCAGCGATACAGATCTTTAAATCTCTTACATTCAGACCACAGATGGGAATTTATATGGAAATACTTAATTTAGAGACTGATTAATTTATCCATGTCCACTAAAAATAAAATTATAAACCAAGCCATAATTTATACATACAATGACAAATATTGTTAATAAACCAAATTTTTTAACAGCTAATCATAAAGACGCGGCTCTTTGAGTGGCAGGAATTGTTAATAATGCTTTAAATAGTTTTCTTAAGATCTATAATGCAAAATATTCAATTATATTTAACAGTGTATACAAACAACGTATTTTTCTACAATTTGTTTTTATATGATAAATCTCATTAAAATAATAATAAAAAAAACTTTCACAAATTTGCTGCTGATAATATTTTTTATCTTACAGATTTGAATTGGAGTTGAAAAAATTCTCAATAGATTAAAATACCAAATGGACTGTAAATTATTTGATTTCGCCGAATATAGTCCAACACGACAGTGATTGGGAATATGAATAGTGTTATGTACTTTGGACAATTATAAATATTACTCAGTTCAAGTCCTTGGCTAAAGGCCAATAAGTGACATGTATTATCTCACTACATACTTCACTGTACTCACAATCACACTCTAATACTCACAATATATTAAAAACTGATCAAAAAACTATGCATGCATATTAATTTTATCATTTATAAATATACTTACTGGGCTCATGCGACACTGTCCTTGAATATCCACTCATAGGTACATTGACCGGTGCACTCGGTTGAGGAGGACCAAATACACTCGCAGCAGTAGGCCTGTAAAAACATGTCAATATATATATATATAGATTGTATAAACTTCATCACTCTTTCATTCACATCAATTCTGTGAGAGAACGGTATTGCTAGTAACTCTAAAAATTATAATGTATTCATTAAGACCTGGTCATGTGACTGTGTTCAATGCTCTTTTCAATGTCTGTCAACTTGATCAGATTGCATTGAATTTACGAGAATGATTGATACCAGCTAGCTGACTGGAGACAATGTTTTTGTTAAAAGAATCTAATATTACTAGAGAGTCGAATGAGAAAGCTAGACTGTGTAAGTTGATTGTGTCAGTGAGCTTTGGAATAGAGGTTATCATAATACGTGAGAGGGCAGACAAAGGAAACTTTGAAATGACAATAATATTTGTAGAAAAAGATTACCTCTGTTCATTTCTAGTTGCCATACTGGTGATAGTATTTTGTTCATCGAGTTCTTCGATAACTTGGTCGGCTATACGCATACTTCCACCTCCAGCAAATTTGCCTAAACTGGTTGCACTAGAAACATCTGGTTTTTCAGGCTTTGGATCTGAAAATTAGCAAAATTAACATAAGAAACAGTTGAATATATACAATTTTGAATTTATGAACCCCTGAATTAATGAACAAAATAAATTATACTTTAAAATATTTCAATAACATTACTCAATCACTTCTTGATAGAAAGACATCATATTTTAAATAATAAAAACATTACTCAATTTTTTATAAAGTCATTTAAAAAAGAAGTAAAAAAAGTAGGGATGAAGAATAGATTTTGTCACTTTTAAGGTGTTAACTGTCACTTCTTGATGGAAAGGCATTATATTTTAAATAATAAAAACACATTTTTTTTTAGTACTTATTTCCACAATATATTTTTTTTGATCAGGACCGGTTTCGCTCATCGCGAGCATTATCAACTGATTGATAATGCTCGCGATGAGCGAAACCGGTCCTGATCAAAAAATATATTGTGAAAATAAGTACTAAAAAAAAATGTGTTTTTATTATTTAAAATAGATTTTGTCATTATATTGACAAGATTGAAAAAAAAAACTTTACAATAAGCACAATTCTTGATCAATGTTGATTTTGATATCTTTTCTACCACTAGATTACTTATAGGATGTACCAAAAGTTGCACAGCACCAATCAGCCATTACTTTATTCGATTTATCAACCGAAATCTAATATGTTTATTTTTATGTTAACCCTTTTACGCCTAGCCTTTTTTTTGAGGACTTGCTAAAAGCACTAAGGAGTTTTTGAAGTTTTTTGTGTTTAAAAAAAAAATTTGTAAATATCTAGTTTTTAAGGATTTATTTCTGTTTTTTCTCATTTTGCATTTGATATATTATAGTTTAGATAAAACAATTATAAAAACAATAAATGAGTTAACACGATCGAACTAAAAAAAATAAGAAACATGAAATTTGCAATAATTTGCACAAAATTTTTAATTTTGCGATAAAAAAGAGGTATTTTTTGTAAAATATGTCACATGCCCTTGCTGCAGAATATTTTTTCGAACTATCGTCTATCAGTAAAAACACTAAAAAGCTTAATTATTCGATACGTATTTTTATAGTCTAATAAACTAAAAATAATAAAAGTCAACACTTGTGTTTTCCGATACATAATGGGTGAAGACCCTTTTCACACTTTGTACATATTAGATTTGATCTTCTAATAGGCCCTCCTTCTTTTTTGCTGCATAGGACCCATTCTTTGAGATTTCGTCCTGGTAAGTTTTTTAAAACCTCCAGATTCTCCAATCTCGTACTAGATGTTCTTTGGACTGGATTATTTTTAGGTCTCCATTCATCTTCTATTGCCTCAATTATGGATGATGTAAATTCTAATCTTGTCATCTTTTTACCAGGCGTATTTCTTGTGTAAATAATGAATGCGTTTACCATCATTCTTCCAAAAATATGAAAAGTCACCTTTTTCCAATATTTCAATGTACGTCTTTCATCCAGGTATGTATATAATATTTGATCTGAAGTATCAACTCCTCCCATATATTTATTATATCCGGTTTATTTGTCTCCCGATTACGTCTATTTATTGCAATCATTCTTTTAGTCGATGCGTAGGAAGATGCAAGTATCACTGGTTGTTTTTGTAACTTTTTTTCACGGTATCCGCAGATAATTGCACCTTTTTTTTGTATAATATTTCGCTTCATCAATTTTAAATTTTGTTTTTAGTAAGTCTGGTGGCATTCCTTTTCCGTTGCGTCTAACCGTACCGGTGTAATATGTATCATTTGATATCAAATAATTGAGCAAAGAGATGCTTGTAAATAAATTTTCTGCAACTACACGATAACTTTTATTCAGGTAACTTCCAATTTTTAGCAATGTTGTTACAATGAAAAAATGCATTGGCATATCCATTGGTTTCTGTGACAATTAAATTCCAACAACCGCCCGAAGTATACTGAAGAATAAATATCATGTATACATAACTGAAAAGAATTTCTCCTTCAACTTGAAAAGCCATAAATTAAAAGAAATTCCAGTAAATATATATGTCCAGTGGCAGGTTATCCATAAGAACTTCAGACTTGCAGTATCTTTAGAAAAACAAAATAACCCACGAAATTTCCAATCAATTTCGCATAAAGCACAGTGATTTATTTATGATGAAGAAATTATTGATAAAAATACTTTTTTATAAATATATAAGTTTTTTTCATTCAGGGAGTGAAGTAAATCAAGAATTTCAATGGACGGGCTGCCACTGTATGCAAGTGTTTTTCTTCTATTGACGCTTACGTGTGTTGAGCAAATAATAATAAGATTTTGTATACAAGTGTAACAAATTTTATCATCTTCCTGTTAAAAAAGTGATGAATGGAATTTTAAAAAGGGTAGATATTTGTGCCATTTCTTATTGTTCGGAAGTGCCCTCCATATTTCTTGAATCCATGATAACAAAAAAAAGACATTTTTTCTAAGAAGTATATTCTATTTCTATGCCCGATTCTATATAAAATACATGTATTTTATGTATTATAAGATTGCACAACATATCTGTTATTCAATAAATACTCGGTGAAATATGAGCGCGTCACTAACATATGTTCACAATTTTGTTTTATCAATAAAAAATATATTTTTGGGTCAATAAATTTGTGGATTCGATTTTGTCAATCCTAAGAACTTACATGATCCACATCATTCATAAATTTTAATAAAACATGTGTTAAAACACTTCGAGTTACGCTTGAGTGGAACATGGTTTTCGCAGCGCGATAGCGCTTGCCCATCGATTTCGCACAAGTACCAAGCAGCGCGATCGCGCTGCTTCGGCGTAAAAGGGTTAACTGTCACGACATTAATTTAAAAACAGTTTTGGTATATAATATAAATTCTGAATCGCAAAGAGAAATTTGTATTGTGTAGTAAACAATATTACACAATATAACATTTCCATTATGTCCTATTTTTACATGCATTATCGTTAAATCAAATGAATATGAATTAGTTTATTACGTTGACAACACTTGAAACACTTTAAAAAGTCTTACATCCATCAGTTTGATTGGTATTTCTGACTGAATCATCCCTCGCAAATATCCTTTTAAGTACTGAAGTGACTGAATTCACTCTCGGGATTCCCGGAGCAGGAGTATTAGTCGTGGAGTGAATGGACGAAGACGAACCAATTGAAGGTTTTCGTTTTATACTACGAGCTGAAAACTGGATACCCGATACTGCATCTTCGTTGTACAGATTCTGTTAAAAAATGCATTATAAACACTTTAATTAAAAGAATGCAGCCATCATTTAACGGATCATTGGTTACTTAAAACTAATATGAGATTTGAAAACATTTATTACTGTCCTGTCATTTTCAACGCTATTGCATCACAGTTGAATTTGAAACTATTTAATTCTGCTATTTTGATATTTAAAAAGTTGAATATACTTCCGACTACCCAAAGAAGATGATTTCCTGATGAAATGAAATGAATTTTTAAAAGATTATTTTGAACAAGAGTTTTATAATGCATAGAGAAAAAAATTGATAAAACTTCCATCAGTTGAAAGGAAAAGAATTTCACTAGATTTAAGCAAATTTAAATAAATAATCAACATTAATATTGATTGTAGGTGCTTTACATTATAATACTATTATCAATGAAGACAATCAATTATGTGTACAGATAGTTTTGGTTACATATATTTCTATTAATCAATTATGTTGTTTATCCAGTTTTTGATCAAGTAGTAAGAGTGTAGGATGTTATTTTTTTTCTTTTGGTAGTTTTTTTTGATTTTTAAGGTCCCATAAAAAAAATATGACTAAAAGGGAAAAAGTAGAATAAAAAAAATATTCTATTATAAGTAGAATGAATGCGAGATCGATAGATCGAAATTTTATTAAGTCATATGAATCTGTTGGTGGAATGTAACCATATTCCAATCATTACACATTCTCAATTGACTTCATAGAAAAATAATATCATCAGTTATTAATATAACATAATATAAATAGTTATGTTTTAATCTTGCGTGCAACATGCGGGTCATTACACAATTTTTAGAGCCAGGCTTTAAGTTTGCGTAGCGTCACAGTGTCTGAGTATGATCTGCATTTTGAATGTTAGTCAAACATTAATTATATTTATTTAAGATTTAAATAAATACATTACCCCACTGAGCCCTGATTTAATTTTGAAAAGATATTTTCATAAATCTATGCGTATTTTTAGTGTCTATAAATATTTGGCAAATTTTTGTTTAATGGTTTTTGTCATCTCACATTTTTGCGAATTTGACGCGGATAGGGCTCAATGGGTTAAAAAATTAAATTTTACTGACAAATATGTACCTACAATCAAGCTGTAAATTTTTCTAACACAATACATTTACTACAGGGGAAAATCTGATGGAGATAAAAAAACCAAAAATATTAATCACACAACGAAAATCAACAAAAAATTAAAACAAAATAAAACTTTACCAAAAATGATACCTTCCATTGTAAAAACAAAAATATGAAGACATGTGATGTGATTCGTCACAATGATAAAAAAGTAAGCTTTGATTTTTCACTTCCTAAATTTCATCCAAAACTGAACTCAATAATAAAAAAAATCAGATGTTAACCTCTGACTATTAAATTCATGTCTTAATACAAATCTTTCTTAATATATAGACACAGATAAACCAAACCCTTGGTATCAATTTTTTTCATCTTATACATTTGTATTGATGAAAAAGTTGTTCTTGATATGATTTTGTTTCATCCACCCTTGTAATCAAATTAAATCAAATTGAATTCCTATACTAATGAATTATCACCCCATTCTAGCTGAAAAAGATAACATCCCTAAATTATATTCATGAACTATATACCTGTGATTAACTCAGTTTACCATTGGGTAAAATTAAATGCTTAATTTTATTCATGTTGGTTAATAAACTACGATTTAAAGCTCTCTCATTAAATTGCAATATATAAAAAAAGCTTCAATTAAATAAATTAGACCTTAGTATAATAACAGTTGAATATATTTAGTTGTAGTAAAATCTTGGTAAAATCACTAATATTTTTTCTGTGTGACATGTGCCATAAGGGAAAAAGTTTCTTCAAAGAATATTAGAAATGAGTGGTCTTATATATAAAAAAAAAAGCAGTGTACCTTATGCATCTGCAAATAAAAAAACAGTGGATTATTATTAAGTAAGCGTCCGCATTTGGGTGAAAGCCCAATAAGAAAAAATGTATTACTTTTTCGCCCTTATCTCATTCTATTGTGTCTACTATTGATTTACAGCAAATCAGAAATTGTAGCTGTTATTTCGTTTATGGTAAATATAATGTTGGGCGGAGATATGTGTGGATGCCTTTATGTCAGCACTGATCATTTATTCATTTGAAAATTATGATGTCTAACCTACAACTATTTAAAAAAGCATCCTAATTTTAAGTAGATTCAGATGGACAAACACATAATAAGAGAATGTAAATTAATAAAATGATAATTAAGTGTTGGATCATACATAATTGACAAAAGTTCTAATTATACGATAAAGAGATAATTTGTTATGAGTAGCCAAATCTTCTAAAGGTTTTAACATATGAATATCTAATATATATTTGGTCACAAATTTCTACAGAAAAAGTGGAAGATATATGTAAATACTATAAATAAAATAAATAAATAATAGAACAGACATCACGTAAGTCTCTATAGTCACTACAGCGAAACACACGTCTACGACACTGAAACATCGATATGAAAACGTAGCGTTTGCACACCATTGTTAGAATCAAACATTGTTAAGTGAGCTTTCTTCAAAATCTTTATTGTTTGCATTTTAATCGGAATTATTGTAGCCGAGATTGCCCACCACCACTATATTTCACACTCAGAAACACAGATGTCGTGCGTCTAGCCGATTCGGTCATTGATGAGAATGACAACCGCATGCATTGGCCAAAATAAGGCAATGGATAGATTCTAACCTCGGGCGGTGCAAACTTGTAACTCACTGTCTGTTCTTGGTTAATCATCTCATCAATTTTCACGCCTGAAGGTGTAACAGTTACCATTCCTTGTTGATTTTGCGGCACGTCAATCTTCGCCGTAGACGGCTGCGGATGTTCTTCTCGTGACCCCTCGGTGGCCACAGTGTAAGGCAGCTCTGTCGGGAAGACTTCATCCCAATACTGATCGCGGATCAATTCAGGATGCTCGTGGTGCATTTCATCGACAATCATATAAGATACCTTCAAAAATGTAAATTAAATACTTCATTATAACTAACAAATAAATATATAGTAGCTTTTGCTTCTGCTTTGACCTGATCACTTGACGACATATGTTTAACACGGTAAAAAATAGCAATGTATTTTAGTTCTACAAAATTATTTTTAACAAATATAGTTGATAGCTATTTCGGCTCACGCCATCGTCAGAACTATGCTTAAACTAACATTTGCTTATCTATATATAGCTGTGTAGAAAAGGCACACAACACATCCTCTCTCCTGTTCCAATGGTCTAGCTTGTTGCTTTAATACACTGGCACTAAAGTAACAAGCTAGACCGTTGGAACAGGAGAGAGGATGTGTTGTGTGCCTTTTCTACACAGCTATATATAGATAAGCAAATGTTAGTTTAAGCATAGTTCTGACGATGGCGTGAGCCGAAATAGCTATCAACTATATTTGTTAAAAATAATTTTGTAGAACTAAAATACATTGCTATTTTTTCACCGTGTTATAATGGAGTTCTACCAAGTGAATGCCAATTCAATCAATAGACATATGTTTACATATTGACAATGATTCTAAGATAGAAGTATAAATCCACATTAATTTTTACAGTCAAAATTATATGACTGCTTCCTTGTTTCAAAATATTAGACATTTTACAAAACTGGTATGTACTTTTGAAACAATTTTAATAAAAATAAGGTGACAGTCAAAAGTCCTTGGTTGATATGTGTATTTTTCATATTTTGAGAAATAATAATAACTCAATATCACATCTGAGAATGGCAACAGATAATAAATGACTGAACATGTCACCATATCTGTATAGCTATTCTTGTCAACGGATTAGTAATATATTAGCTACGTAATAATATAACTAAGTAATTTTGCAGCTGAGTTGTCAGCGTCTTTGGCTTTGGTTGGGATATTCACAAGTTCAAACAACAGTACAACCAATGTAATAAAAAAAATTAGATTCATATTTGAAGTCGTGGATTTGTGTGGAGTGTAAATTCTCACTGGTATAACAAATAGACCATAATCGTGAGTTCATGTGTTCTTACTTGCAGGTTTCTGTCAATCATCCAATTGACTTCAAAGTCATCATCGTCTTCACCGAATGGATTGATTAGAGATTCTGCTACCTTAAGCCAGCCCATGTAGAAGAAGAACTGGAGAGTGGTGAAGATAGGGAAATATATATCTATATTATTAGTATAGCCAACGAGGGAATCGGATGATTTATTAGCCGATTTAGATTCTGTCCACTGCCTAGCCATCACTCCCGTAAGAAAATAGGAATAAACAGCAATCGTCACCACCTGAAAATATTTTAGAGTGGGGAATATTAAATATAGTTTTTATCAACATATACTATGATTATTTTGCAATTTGAATAATATTTTATTGAATACAATAAGCAGTGTAATTATTTTTTTAGTCCCCATCTAATGTGTTTGAAGTAACTGGGAATCCAAAACATTGAGATTGAAACATTTGAATTGAATTTCTGACGCATACAATATGACACATTAAAAATATACTTTATCAAACACTTAGTTTTATAAATTGCAATTTTTTTTATTCTTATAGTCAATGAAAAGTCTGCAAGAGTTATTACATATGCCATGAGGATTTATTGTAAATTTTTGTTTCAATTATAATTTCAGTGTCATATCAAGTAAGGTAATATGGTATTTGAAGTGCATAGAATGATTTGTAATACATTGTCAACTTTTGTTTCATCCTATACTCAATCATGATACCCAATCTTCTTTTATTCATACTAAATAACTTCTACTAAAGGCCACCACATAATAAACAACGCCATATATTTTTATTATTATGTGTCCGCTCCCAATTAATGTAAAAGGATGTATTTAGAAATAGCTGTGATTATTGATAGTCAAACAAACCGTTATGGACAGATAAAGACTATTACTTAATATAGAAAAGTTTGATGGGCCACAGATTGCGTATGATAGAAAATATTTCACAGACAATAATTGTTAATTTATTTACATGGTGAAAAAAATAGCAATGTATTTTAGTTGCACAAACTTATTCTAGTTTGTAGAACTAAAATACACTGCTATTTTTTCACCGTGTTATAATGGAGTTCTACCAAGTGAATGCCAATTCAATCAATATATTTAGATGGTGTTTGAGAAAATGTTACTTCACATTTTTTTTACCTGTGTGTAAACTAAAGGCACACTTATAGTATCATAGCTAATAAGTAGGCCACACTGTCCTCGGAATTTATTGAGTTCATCTATCACAGTTTTTACAGCAAAATCATCCCGGATTCTGCCTTCCTTTCGTGCTCTAGTCACGATACTGGCAGACCATACAATCGGTAACCTATAAAAAAAAATGAATTCAAGTATCGAAAGGATGCACAATGGGATTTAATAATAGAAAGAGCTCATTAATCTATACTGATTTAACATAGTTAGTCTTCTTAACGAATTTTGATACCCTATGTAAAACGTATCGTTGAGTAGAGTGGAAAATAGTTCACAAGTGTTACTAGGTCTAGTATAGTATGACTGTTATTGTTCTATCATCAATGTTTTAAATGTGTTATACTCATTAAATAAGAACCTATCCACACCTCAAACAACACTTCGAACATATTAATTTTCAAAATATGTTGATTATTTTTTCTCTCTACCACTTCAAATTATAAAGGCTCGCTATATGTTATTTTTGAGATTTTCAATCATTAAGTTCCATTGGAAACTTCATATCGTATTACACGAATGTTTCGATAGATGCCAGAATTTGAACATTGATCACAGGAAGGGAATGGTTTACTTAGAGTTACTAAGAATCAGGCATAAGGAGGTTTCAGTTTGTGATGTTTTTTAGATGAGAAACAGCCTTTATAAAAAGTAATGGAGGATCATTCGAAGAAATAGCCACATTAAATCATTGCAGGTGAGATGATACAAAATCAAAAATTTGCATGAATATTCCAATGTCCAAACATTATTTGAATATTATTATTGCATTTTGTTAAAATATTATTTATATTACCAGTGCTTGGAATGTTTTGGAAATTTATTATTCAAGTCGTCCATTATGACACGTTCATTTTCTAACAGAAGACCGGCTTCAATTAAATGGTCGAGGGTCGGAAACCGTTTCTTCACTCTAGGTGACACCATAGTCAGAACCATGGTGAGACAGAGGCATACATAACGCATGGCAGTACGGCGCATCAATCGTCCTCTTTCATCCTGAAAAAAACATACATTGAAATTCTGAGCTTTTTTTTATAAATCCATGTTTTCTCACAACGTGGATCATATGGCTGTTTTTCTACAAGAATCTTTTTTTTACAAAGAATAGGGCTTGAAATACATTTAAAATTCAGTCCAGTTAACAATAAAAGATATCAATTTAAAACTTAAATACAGTAATTGTGTTGATGTCATATGTTGCGACACATTAATAAATTGTAGTACAATAATTTCTCTCTTTGGCAACAAAAAAATACGAGTCATTGGAAAAGATAAAAACTAACCTGTCCATGTATATTCGCGCTGACAAATACGGCGATTGGGTCTGGCCAAGGTATGCAGGTATATTGGTTCCACCATCTTGTCATCACTATCGAAACGTAAAAACCCAAAACAAATGATAGGGGAATAAGGTCGCTGTATACATCGCAGTAATGCACTATTCCTTCGAATATTCTGGAAAAATTCAAATAGGAGGTATATTAATTAAATATTCAGAAAGGATTATTGACAATAAATTATTTCACATGTTTTTAAATATCAGTATTAGTCACATTTAATCACACCATTTCGATTTACATCTAAGCTATGTCACAATAAGAAGTCCCTCTCGTGTTGTACTTATTCCCTGCTGAGTACTGTAAAACATATTGCAAAACTGAATATTTAAAAAATATTTTCAGTAAAGTTAGTTGTAAACAAAAACATAAAGATTTTTAGGATTTCATTGTAACACAAAAATCAGCGTCTCGACAGTTGATGTTAGCAGTCAGTAGACAAAAAACAGTTTTCTTTCATAGTTAATTACATTATCAAATGAAATAGCAGTAATATTGAAAATTCTTTACAGGAAATACGAATTATATATAATATATTTACACGAATTTAATATTGTTGGTCAAATGATAGAACATTATCTACAGCGCTATCTATTTGCCTCATCATAAATAATTATCTTAAATTAACTCGACCCCTGAGAGCAGTAAAATTATTGACATGAGATTTAATCTTGTTAAATATTTAGAGAAAGGTTATAAATATTATGATTTCTATTAAATTGTTATTTCTGTTAAAGGTAGTTGTCTATATAGAAGAGATTTTAAGATAGAATTTATAACTGCTATGTGAAAGCAAAATTAATAATAACAAAAAAACTAACCTTTTTCCAGCGTCATCTAAGAACCATCTGTATGTGAAACTGAGGATATAGTAGAGGAGAAGAAAGCAGAAGAGATCTAACCACACCAACTTGTATATACTTCCTCGCCATCTGTAAAAAACAAAAACAGTTGATCAGTTATTTTGATAAAGTTTGTATGGCTCTTTTTAATATAATGTGTTTTAATAAAAAAATATATGACCCATAAAAAAAAGAAATAAAACAAAGAAAAAAATGCTAAAGGTATTTTAGATGAATTCAATGTTTACTTTGAGAAAATTCTTGATCAAATCCAAATTGATTTTTCCAGTGGCTGTTGAGCCAATGAAATATTGAAGATATCAATTTTAATATATGTTATGCTAAATCTGTAAGCACATATATTTATTTTACAGTTAGTATAATACTATAAATCAGAGATAAATAAATGGAGATTGTAAAATATCTAGGTCTGTTTTTTCATTGTGTTATTTTTCTTACTTTATTTGTAGATAGTTAATACAAGAAATTGTATTTTTTAAGCAGTTTCACTCTCATTGAAATGTAATGACTTTAAGAATTAATGATTTTACCTGTTCTGTCTTTTCACACATTTTAGTGATAAATAATGCAAATTATGATATATTTAATGTGTAATATTTTATTGCAGTCATTTGATGCAATTGATTTGATTTTATAATGTATCACCAACGCACATATTATCAATGCAAATTGAAACACCAGACACATTATTTAGCACACATTTACAAAAATCTGTAAATAAAAATATAAATGAGGCTACTAAGAAGTTTCTAGAAAGCCCATGTACTCTAATTACGCCACTGGCGTTACCTGCTAATAAACAAATCTAATGTTGGAATAAACCCTATTTGTACATTTTGTTAATAAATAGGTATCTAATAATAATGCATCAATTTAATTGGCTTTGAAATGTCACGAAAGGTCAGTCGAATAAGTATGGAAGCATTTGTTAAAAAAATAATTCATTAGTTTTCATGGTGTAAAAATCACATATGTGTTGAGAAGCACTGCAATGTATAATGATAAAATAATAGATTAAGAAAAAGGGGTATGGGTCAGTGAATTCGAATAGTCTGACAATATATTAAACAAGCAAAACTATTCAAAGCTAATGACAAAATAATGATATCCGTTTGAACTCAGTACCATTATGGGCCATGATCACAAATTATTCACTATGCCATGATTCAAATAAAGAATGTCAAGTACAAGATGGAGTCATTACGCATCACGCAGCTCACGATATCTTAAAATAAATTCGACCGAAAATGTGAAAAATTAATCGAACACAATGTAAATCTGGGGCAGATTTTTTCAATGTTCATTTATGAACACGTATGTTAAGTCTATTTGTGTTTATATACATTGTCATACTGTTTCAAAAAAAAAAAAAAATGGCAAGCATTCAATAAGTTAGATTTTTGCGAATTATGTTAATACTTACAGAATGTAATGGGTCATTTAAAACAGTAAAGGTAAAATCGTCACATTGTAAAAAAATAATTAATTTTTATCGACAGCACATGTCAGCAAGACGTTAAATTTTTAAAATACGTGTGCTGGTAATTAAACTTTTGATTAATTCATTTAAAAAACTTCGCAAAATGGATTTATTACTTATGTATTTAAGTCAATATAAAATAAATCAGCAACATTGAAAATTTAATAATCATCATATCGCATTTTCTATTTGCTTTCCAAATAAACTCAATAAAATGTAATGAAAAATAATCACTACCGATAAATTACGACTGCGTGATGCATAGATGGCACTGATAACACATAAACATTATCATTTCGCGCCATAAATTTATAAATGTATACTCAATAAAATAATACCGTTTTTTCGTAGCGCTGTATGATTAGCCATGCATCAATATTCCTTAAATATAAGTAAATTAATACAATGTAGCACTATTATGTACAATTCTTGTCCAGAAATCTTATAAAGTCGCAACATATATTGATATAAACCTTTCTTATTGTTCACAGGCTTATCAAAATGAATTCAAATCGCGTGTCCTTGTTATCTTATCAAAGGCCACACTTATAAAATAAATAAACGTGTGATTTTTGAAACAGCACAATGTCTCAGAAGTATATCAATAGAACACTATGATAACAGTGTTTTTTTACGACCAATGTTGCAGTAGACGAACGGAGTGTATGGTGTATACCCTCAACTATTATATATTCACCATTATGTATACATGCTAAATAAAAACATATTCTACCGCCACATAATTAAATAAAAAAAAAAATGAAAAAACATATTTGTAAATTTTCATTTTATTATTTCTTCTGAAAATTACTTGATATGGGTAAAATATCGGTCTAAATAACGAGTATAAGATTTCGCACAACGGGTGTATTATCTTATACCAGGGATCGGCAGGAGCGGCTTGCTAGCCGTACTCGGCTCTTCGGACATAAACATCAGTTTCACCTCATCTCAGGCAGCCTATAACTTATGAGTTTGTGAAATAGAACTGCCGGACAAACTTCGACTGGAACTGCATACTATCTACCCCTTGACAATCTGCCGAGCCTATTGTATACCTAACATCTATGGTCATCCATACGTCCTGTTTTAAGATTACAGGTACTGTTGTCCTGAAGTACTCACTAAAATATTTTTTAAATTGTGTATTGTTAATATTTTTTAGTATTATATTATAATTTTTTTTTTTTGTAATTTTACTAATAAAATGTAATAAAAGCTATGAAGAAATATGCATTTTTTTTCCCTACAAATATTATTGCATAAAATTATAAAATGTCCCATTTCGATGAAGTTTTAAGTTTAAGTAAATAGTCACGCTACGTATACCCTTCTGCAAAGATTACGATTACAGCACATTTATTTCTAAGTGACGAGATCATTTTTTTCTCAATTATATTCGTGGTGAACTTGATAGAAATATGTATCTTAATAATTTTAATATTCTTTTGTAAGGTCATAAACTTGTTAAAATGTTTTGTGTACAGAGGTCATTGTATTATAAAATAAAAAGAACAACACACCACCTCAAGAGGTCTCTGGAGTCGTCCAAAAATCTACACACTCCGATATCAATAGAAAATACTCCTCCAATTCTTACACTAACTAGAGATTTAACTGGTTAAATATTATGAATTCATAGATTACGAAATACAGCAAACCAGATAATTTCGTTCTACAAATAATTAACTTCTGTAAATTAGACCCACTTTATGAAATATACAATTAATCAGACGAACAGTAGAGTTATTTATTACTATACTGGGTTAAAATCATCGCCCTAAAATCAAAATGATACTTGAGGAAAAACTGAGGTTTGAGACAAACGTATTTAAGCAGTCAAAAAATGCATGGCAGTGTTTGTTAGAATAATATTCGATTACTCGAAGTTTGTTTTTATTTTTGTAATCTTTCAAGACTATTAAAGAGTTTTTTTTTAAGAATTTTAAACACATTATTGAAGTAAAATAATATTTTCAAGAAAAAGCCAAAATGTCACTCACATATGCCCGTTTGCTTTTCGGACAAAAATTCTGAGAAAACTTAGTGTGAGTTTTATTTCAGGCTTTATTTTTATTACTAAGATAAAAATCGGTTTAACCTGAGGTATTTTTTATGATAAAATTAGTCACTAAATGAGTCTATGTATTGTTACTTCTGACGTCACACTGTAGATACGCTTTAAATAATTAACTTGACTCTCAGTGATATAAATCTCTGGCAAAATACCAAATAAACAGTCATGTCAAAGATTTACATGACCTTTTTACCCTTGTCAAGTTTTTTTTTTCATTACAAGAAACGATGGGACCGTAACATTGACATTGGATACGAATAAATTAGAATTAATCAAAACTAATATTTTTAGCCAAATCCACTCCATTACCATTTTTGAGCATATAGAACAGCCATACTCAACCATTGGCATGTCATATGCAGATTGAGTAACCGAGACTCACTATCAAGTACTTTCTTTAAAGCCTCGTCCGTAAAGTGTACGTTGAAATTACAATAAAATAACACATTTTTTAAAAGCAGATTTCGATTTATTTTCATTGTTAACTTTTGTAAGTCACAATGTACACCAAATTATTTTGTTGAATTAAGTCAGTGTTGTCATACAGTGCACGAGATTGATGTTATTACACAAATTTTGCACGATGTCGCCGCTGAGGGTGCCATGTTTTTTTTCGTTGATTTTTCATTGAAAAGTCAATTATATTGTTGTTAGACTTGCTGAAGATTGGATTTCAAATTCGAAGAATTTAGTACAGTTTCAAATGGTACCTTAAACTTAATAATTGGATGGCGTAAGACACTGCTACTTTCCCAGTGAGATAAGATAACAACTACCGACCATTTTTGACATAATGATTCCTTTTATCATTAGCCGCAAAAACGCAACCGCAGAACGTACGCCAAGTAAAATAGGTATATTAATAAAATCCGACGAGATTCCGAGAAAAAATTAACAAGGTTTATAGATTAATATAATCCATATCGATCTGGTTGTGCAATTATTATTTTTAGTACGTCTAAAGAAAAGGTTTTAAATTATTTCCGATCTGTAATTAGGGGTAGGGACCTGCAGATGATTATTGTTTATATTCCACGTATATGATCATAAAATATGCAATTGTCAGGGGATCAATTATTTTATCGGAGCCTGAACGTCGCATGCGAAAATTAAACTATTTAGGATGCCTAAGTATCATCCTAAATTTCTGTTTTCCTATACACATACTAGCTACATATGAATGAAATTGACTTTTTTTAAACTCATGTACAAATAAATGTGCAAACTGTTTTTTAAGATATCGATGAAGACTGCGCGATTGGATTATAACATCAAATTTGAATGGTTGAAACTATGTCCAATGCCAGTTACAGCATTTAAACGATGTCAATAGGAATGCATCCGTGTATTAGAATGTTTGAAGGTACGGAAAGGGGAAACTTGGATCGTGAGTGACAACAAATGTCGCAGTGTAAGAATTTGAAAGTATCTTATAAGGCGGTAGAAATTGAAAAAAAAACAACTCGATAATTAAGCCAGTGTAAATATAATAGTATACTATCGCGTGCGACTTCAATTTTCACAAATCAAAAATTGCGACTGATGAGACAATTTTTAGAATATTATCAAAAATAATTTACATATTGAAGAAGGAATCATATTATGTGACCACAGCTGCAAAATGTAACCTGTGTATATTGTATATAATCAGGTATTATATATATTTATGAGAATAATAATTATATCAAGTAAAATAAATACTGAATAGAAAAGTCAACAAGTCGACCGTACGAACTACCCCGTGCTCAACGATGTGTGGAAATGTCAGTTCGTTCGACAACGCAATGTAAATATTTACAGACCGTGTCTTAACGATATTAAAATCGCACAGGGTATTTACATTGGTCAATTCACAGGTGATGGAAAACAAACACAAGATAATCGAAATTATTTGTTATCAACATTGTTTTTTTTGTGAAGTTGTGTTCGCGATGCCGCCTATAATTTGTGTAACCATGATTTTTAGAAGCGATACTCTGAAAAATAGCATTCAATGCTTAATTTTTAAAACAGCCACTGATAAAAATGTTTCTAGTGGAGAACAAAATAAAGAAAATAATTATGAAATGGTAGAAAAAAGTGTTCGCAGTTTAAGTCATATCGTTAAAAATACCTTCTGTGAGTAAGCTGAGTCGACGAAATAAGCCGAAAGCTTCGTTATTGCAAAACTAATGAACATGATTATGTATTATTAGCATTGCTTAGTTAGCTGCAAATTTTATCCTTTTGTAGTCAGGCATGCCTACCAGCGTTTACCTACATTATTTCATGAAATCAATATAGCCTTCCGTAAATGTAAGCCGACACAGTATATAAACATAGATAAAAAGCTGCAACTATTCAATACGCCGGTTAATACGTATACTATACCGCAACAAAATAAAGATTTAAATATTTAAATATTACTCTATTTAATTGGTATTCACATGATAGAACTCCATTGAAAAAAGGTTAAAATATCAAAGTAGACATTAATATATTATTTAGTAGTAGAGACATTAATATTTTATTGTAAATAAACAAAATTATTGCTAATATAGGGCCAACGACTATACCACGCTGAATGCACCGGTTCTCGTCCGATCACCGAAGTTAAGCAGCATTGGACGCGGATGGATAGTGCTTGGATGGGTGACCGCTTGGGAACAACTCGTGCCGTATTCTCTTGGCTATGGGAAGGAAAACACATAACAGAAAACCGCGCACATCAACCCGTCTGGGTAGTGTGGTGTGCTATGTCCAAACAACCCCCTGAAAGAGAAAGCAGGGGGAGGCCTTCATCCAGCAGTGGATCGACCCCGGCTGATGATAATGTTGAATGCTAATATAAGCGGGACGATATGACATGTATCTTTTACTGGTCAGCATACAAAGCTAAGCATAAAATAAGTAAAATAATAATTCTGACGATGGGGCCGAAATAGATGTCGAAAAATATATCTAAAATTGTGAAGAGCTAAATACATTTTCAATACATAAAAATGCGAATTGTTAAAACTTTGTGCGATTCCACATGTTTTGTCACTAACGACCCGGGTTTCGCCTTTCGGCATCTTCAGACATTCTATCACACGGATGCAACGGAACTGACAATCAGTTCTGTTACATCCGTGCATCTTTGCACAAAGTTTTAACAATTCAAATTTAAAAATGAAATTCCTCAACTACATTCAGTCGATATGATAAATTAAATAAAAATCCATCAAAAAAACTAGTTTTGATATAATCGGTGTTCAATATATAATAAATCACGAATGTATTCTTCCGACAAAAGAGTTGATTAAGAAATTTAATGAACGCTAATGAATTTTGAAATAAGATAACAATTTTTAATCAATACAAAAACATATATATATTCTTCTTTGGAAATTGTTGTTATCGCGTAAATAAATGTTTTTTAATTAGAAAATACATATGAGATTAAGCATATATTACATAAAAATGATGAATCATTCACAGATGATTTTAAAAATTGTTTGAAATAAAATTGTGTTTATATGTATAATATTTAACATATCAAGTGCTTTGTTTCTTCGAATTTAATTACCAGAAGATGCATTAAAACGTATACGGATCGCATACTTGTTTTGAGAGACAATCTTTTAAGATTAGAACATAGATAATATTTATATTATCATCACTATCGGCAAGATATTTATACAATAAAGCGCATCCGCCGCAACTGATATATAGATTGTGATAACATATATTGATATGCAATTAAGAAATGAGTTTTAAATAAAAGATAAATTAATAAAAAAAACTATCAGCCACGCATATTTAATTCTTTGGACGCCACCATTTTCTAGTCTTAATTTTTTTATGAAATCACAACAATACAAACACGAAAAATCAATTAAAACATTGTTTGTATATCAAATTTAAAAACTAAATCAATAATAACTCAGTTTTATGTTTTAGGGCTGTCATATAAATAAATATATATATATAATTTGTAACTGAGTAATAAATGAAACATAATATTATTTATATATTTTTTCTTTTCAACATTTTCGGTGTCGTACATAAATTTTACATGTAAATACTTCAAGGCTTATTAGAAAAAAATATATGAATTAAAAAAATAATATTGGCACAGCCCTGTTGACAGATGTTCTACTGGAATGTGAATAAAATAAGATTGGTTCAAAATTTAAAATTTCTCGAAATCAGATAAGTTAAAAAAGAAAAAATTGTATAGTATACACAATATATTCATACATGTTCCCGTGGTGACGTATGCGTGCATACGATTGTTTCAATGAGACAATTTACCAAATTTACCAAAATCAATTCGCCTTTACATGATTATAAAAAAGAATTGACTTGCAGTAAAATTGTAATTGGGGTCTTTTGTTTTATCCCTTTGCCTGATAGTAACAAGGCAACGGAAGTTGAGTGATTCTCGACTATTCTTATTCCATAGAAGTTTAATGAGTAACGGTTGTCGTCATCGTTCGCTTTGGCTTATATGGGCAATATTACCACAAACAATAATATTATATCATAGAATGGAATGACATAAAGAAGTTGATCATTTACAAACGAAAATTTTTAAATTTTCCCTATACAATATGAGACAATAATAGAAAATCGTTATGACTATATACCATTATACATATTTTTATATTGTGCATTACACTGAATGATCTTTCACAATATACAATTGTAGGTAAAATCGACAAAATTAATAAATCAATTGTTGTTAATTCTTCTTATTGACTTGATTCATAGTCAACGTATAACTTCGACCAAAATTTTTGAACAGTTTTATTGTAAAAACAATATAATTCTACTAAGGATATACAGTATTCAACAAACATTATTAAAAACCCTAGCGCGTCTAATGAAATTGCGAAATTGTTTTATGTCATTTTCAATTACATTAACCCTTTGAGGAGTATGGCAGTACATGTACGTCCAAATATTATGATGTCTTTTATCAATTGCAAGTTCCGTATTTTTTGTTGAATAATTATAATTTCTTCAGATATTCATGCTGCACATATCTGTCAATAATTTTAAGCAGTCGAGCTTACATTTTTTATTTGTTTCAAATTAATAAAAGAATTTTACGAAAAAGAAAATTCAAAGAAATTACACTTTTAATCATGTATCATAAAATTTCCTGTCTGTTCAACCGCTTTCTTTGTAGGAATCAGTGCCAATATCGAACTATGTTTACTCAGACTGCAATTATTTTTTAGGCTCAAACTAAAGTAATTGTTTCTAGAAAATTCATAGTGAATAAATTAATTTACATTTATTACTATGCATTTCTCAATTGTACAACTTTATTTACTACGTGATATAATAATAAAAAAAAAATCTAGATTGAACCACAAAAAAACCGCATAATTTTATATGAAGTGTAAAAAAAATATTTAAAATAAACCAAAAAACTTATTTCGTAAAAAAATAACTCACTACTCGACGGGTTAAATGACATCACGCCGCCAAATTGATAGTAAGTATTTCCGGAAGTTGTGCGCTGGATGTAAATTGCATTATGATACAATACAATAAAAATTTATATATTTCCTGGTTGACACGACATCTGACATACGTGAGCTCAGTTTGACTAAAACAGTTGACAGACGACGTAACCTTGTATTAGTAATTCCAAACATTAATATTACAGTATAGTGTCTATAAAACGAGCAATAAATCAAAAGACATTGAAATTATCACATTTCAATTAATATCATCTGTAATCAAATTAAATGATGGAAAATGTATGATTTTTAAACGTGTTCGTTAAAGGTAGAGCATTTTACTGTTAATAAAAAATTGGTTGTAAATCTGTCGTTAAATTTTTATTTCGTGAAATATAATGAATTAAAGTTAACCACTTCATCTGTGTGAAACGTTTGTAAGTACCATAGTACCAACTACACTAAGTTATAAAATGTATAATATCGTCAAACATCATTACGGTCATTGAGGTCGATTTGTAGACCCAAGAATTTTGTCATATATTATATAAAATCACATTCATGTTTTTACTTGAAATATTATTATTTCTTTACATATCGATACTAGATATATTTATCCCTGGTTTTTGAGAGTCACCTTGTTTGTATTATTTTTTTTAAATTAACAAAAAAAATGTAAAAATGTGAATAAATGAAAAAAATGTGACAAAATATCGAGGGGAAAAAATATTTTGGTTCGACCCTACCTGAAATCAAAGTCAACAGATAACTCTAGAAATAGTTTCAAGTCGGAAGAAAAGTTTCTAGAGAATTAATTTATGATATCGACTGAAGTTGCTTGATGGAAATTATTTGAAAGTTACAATGAATTATCTCATTAATGTTTGCACATGCGCCTTATAGTTGTAAAACATTATTAAGTAAGTGCTTGAAATAATAAGTAATATTATTGAAAATATGTTTTATATTTTTGTGTGTGACAGTAAAAATAATTAAAATGTTCCAAAATCTAATTTAACAACAAATATCTCGCTAACTAAAGGATTACTGCAGATTTAATAGACGACCTAATAACTTAAATAAGCATGGTTATTTTTCCTATCGTTTTTTTTTATTTTTTGTAATGTAAACATTGGTCCTTACGCACAGATGTAGGTAGTGACTTGAGTTTGTAGCACATTTGAGCGCCATGATGAACAGAGACGCATGAGTGTGCACATCATGTTTGTTGTACAATTGTACAATTTAAGAATCACGGTGAAAAAATAGCAATGTATTTTATTTTGAAAAATTTATAAGGTATATAGTTGATAATTTCGGCGTATGCCCTTGTCAAAACTATCAATTTATCACTACAACCAGTTCCCAGAACAAACTAGTTGTGACAAGGGCATACGACGAAATAGCTATCACTTTATAATTTTTGTAGAATTAAAATATATTGCTATTTTTTCACCGTATTATAATGGCGTTTTACTGAGTAAATGTCAATTCAATCAAACACAATTTTACTACTGCTGGAAATCGTTACGTATTTATTTAAGTCTAATCAACGTAAAGAAGTTACCATAAACTGCTGTAAAGATTCACAATGGGCAAAAATACAGCACATATTAATGTATAATAGTAAATTTTTAAAACATCGTTTCTCTCAACGATCTATTTGTAATATTCATAGCAAAAATTACTTTAATGGATATATTTCGGAGGGTTATGTTTTTTTACTCAGTTACTCAATTTCTATTTCTTCGAATAGGGTAAGGATAGGACTAGTCTAGTGGCGAACTAACCGCCCCTTTTAAGGACCGGACAGGTAGAATGCAATTTTAGATATCACAGACAACATTGTTCTTCGAACACGATTGAAAAGCCAATTTGCTTAACTATAATCACTGGGTTTTGATTACATGAGTACCTTTACTGGCGCCAATTACGTTGTTCACTCAACTAAAAAATGATCGATTCGAAGATAAAGTTCATTTCTTCTAAAAGCACTAAAATAAGCAAATTTGTAACTTGAAGAGTTTATTTATTCCATTCTTAAAACTTCGAGCTATTTGTTTTTCGTTTTGAAATGAAATTATTAAATTATTTATGTAAAAATCGATTGATTATATTTTCGTAGTACTGGAATAGGTGGCATAAAGGGAAATCTATTACACATTTTTCTTTGAAACTCGTTGAAACTCGATGACCTTTTATTATATTGGTGTACATTACACATTACAACACTCTTGGAAACTTAAAGATTATTATTTCTTTACTGGTTTGGTTCTATTTTAAAGAACGTAAGTAAATATTCATGGATCGATTTTTAAAAACGCCACCAAACACATTATCCATGGTCAATGTAAAAGGTTTTGAATAACAATTATCTGCACGATAATGACCAGTGTAAAAAGCCTTTTCCGAGTATTCAATATTGCCGCATTGAACCAGTAATTTATGTAAGATAATTTATTGTTTTGCTAGAAAATATTTAAATTATTTGTTGTTCTAATAAATAACAGCGATATTCAACTTTTGTGATATATGTTTGAACACTGGTTGCTTGCAATAAGTTGACTGCTTATAACATCCTTTCAAAACAGAAGCGTCGTCTTAAATTAATGGGAACAAATGCGATAGGCACTAATTAATCACAATTTGACGAGCACAGTCCAAAATATTTGCATTCAAAACACTTCACAATAGAAAATTCAGTTATTTATTAAAATAATATAGCAGACGTGCTAGGAAAATTACGAACCGCCTTACAAGCTACCTGATGTGCACAGTCTATTCGCAATGGTATCAATTGGATTCTTACAATTAGCAAATGAATACTTCAACATTAATTAAATTAGAAAACTTACACATTATCAATTGATCAACGTAAAAAATAATGAAAGTTATTTCAATTGTTAAAACTGTGCGCAAATTCCACAAGTTTTGTCACCCACAACCCAAATTTCTTACTACGATATTTTTACGTGTTCTAACACACGGCTACAATAGAACTGAAAAAATCAGTACATACAACTCCGCATTTGTCAAACAAGCAGTTAAACTTCCTTAAATATCCTTGCTGTATATCTTACACGAGATAATTTCAATTAGTCATATTATATTGAATCCAACCAAAACCCTCCCATTTGAAATAAGTAGGTATATCTAAGTAATCAATTTCCAAATTACTTTTCTTTGGCAGTTGATTATTGTGAAAGCCTCTCATTATAAAGCCATTAGGCTGTATTGTTTATAAGATTATCTTTTCTGAATTTCAATGTCGTTATAATCCAATCAGTAATTATTAAAATTATTTCAAATATATATTTAGCTCCTAACATTAGGAATTATATACTTTACATTTTTTTATATAAGCAATGCAAAATGTTTACCGACTGTCAATTTTATTGCAACAGTATGATAGAATGTCTGAAAATCGGGTCATGAGTGACAAAACTTGTATAATTCTGCACAGTTTTAACAATTTAAGTATTATGTTATATGATATTGAAATTCCTTCAGACTCTCTGTCAATATATTTCGCCGAATTTAATATTTTTTGTTCCCGTGGATAGTAATAAATTTAGATTCTTTCGTATCATATTACACTCAGAAAAAATGCTACCGAGGAAGTTTAGTCATACGGAGAGAATGATAAATTGGCTCAGCTTTAATTGAAAATGCTTTCAGCGCGTTCTAAACTATCGGTAGGTCACAGTCAAGAATCGTGTCTAGCGGACATATTGTTGACCTTTCATTTTTATTATATGGGCTAATAGTTCATGTTTGTACACATGCGAATTGATACTATTATGAACATAATAAATAAAAACTTTTATAGAGTATCTGTGTAGTGTAAAATGTAAAGTATTGATTTTAACCCTTTGATACACAACATATACATGATCGTTTGCACAAAACGAATGTATCCAACTACCATCGCTATACAGGTGTATATTATCATTAGTAACCATGTTTGTTGAGTTGTTAAAAAATACGACTGACTAGAAGTTTAATTTTGTCAGGTTTTTTCCAACCTTTTCTAATCTATAATATTTATGTACATTAAATTAAAGGTCAATCAACCAATTCATCAAAGTAATCATTGAGATGTTTTTCAAAATCGTTTAATCAAAAAAGTAGTCAGATTCCGACTTAGACTCCTACTGCACTGCTATACTTGTAACGTATAGAGTCCCAATTAAAAAAAAAAAAATATCGTATAGTGTCATACATCATATCATATCATAAGTCCAATAGCCAAGTCCAGGTTCCTTCAGTTTTATCAAATTTAAAAGAATATTTGATCTAACATCACACTTAAATAACTCGCGCTAGAAAATGGCGTCTAACATTTGACCGGGTTTTTTTTGTAATATATAACACACCTATTATCAAAGATTATATAGTTGACTTCCGATTTAGTTTGTTTAGGGCTTTGGTATTTGCCAGAAATATAAAAACAACAATAATACATGAAAACGATGATTTCAAGAGCGATCGCTCGAGATCGATTGTGTTAAATATATGTTTACAATATATATATGTATACTCGACAAATTTCATAATTAAATTATATTTCATACCAAGTTTTTTTGCATGAAATAAAGTATTCGAATGGTCGTATTTTTCTGGTTATGTAGCCGACACGTTATACCGTATGTATATTATAAAAATATGAGGATTTTTTATAGTCATCGTATAAGGATAAAGGTCAAAATAAACACTTTCAAATCTTCTAATGGAAAGTAGTTTTTTCCATGTTAGAAACACTGCAATGTGTAGGCTTTATCTTTACGGATATTTTGAACGTGGGCGCAGAATAATCGAAAGTATGACCATTTAAACTTTCAGTTACATTCGGATTTTGATAAATAAACAAATAAAGTAATAGTTGTTCTAGGAACACTTTCAGTATTTTTATACGTCAATCATTTCGTTTTTTCTATGAGAAAATTATGCACATCAATTACGGCCCTCCATACAGGTGTTCTAGATGTTAACTGGAGTGGAACGACAGAAATAGGATAGAATAACCAAGGAAATAAAGACCGGTAAAATTTGTCACAAGTAGAACAAAAAAACGTCTTTATGGAAATGTTCTGCTATAAATGGTCGTAAGCTTGGCGCTGACGGATGCTGAAAATGTAAATATTTATTGATTATATATTAATATCGATATTCTCATTAGAATTACGCTAATAGTTGTTTAACATTTCCTCTTCAATTGCAGCATTTACAAATTGAAAATCTTTATATAAAAGTTATATTTCAAATTTGAAGCTGATCAGGATAGGTAAAGCACTTGTAAACAACTAAAATTAAAGTGTGAAACATTATGCTATGTTTCTACGAAAGTATTATTTCAGCAGAAGATATAGTGCGAGGACTGATTGACTATATCTAAAAGTCACATAATACAAATATGAAATAATGAAAATTAATTGTTTTATTAATAAATTCAATCTCTATATTCATTACTCCCTTTTCGAGAGGCGTGGGTGACCGCTGAAAGCAAACTGCTGTGAGATTTTTTTTCAATAATTTATGCTGAGGAACGGTCATAAATTATGTATGCATCTAGTATACTCATTAAATGAGACGTGATTTTTAACATTATTATTAGTCAATTGATAATTTTTTTAGTGATTAAATTTTGCGAGTATTCGCGACGAGCTGTATGGTTAAGTATAGAACAAGCCTGGGATACATGCAGCCTATTGTATTCATTATCTTTTTGATTGTTAGATAATCACTTTCACTTTTTATTAATTTTGTCGATTTTACCTACAACTGTCTATTGTGAAAGATTATTAAGTGTAATGCTCTATATAAAAAAATATCCATTCAGTTTCCATAAAACAGCTGATGTTTATAATGCGGCCACAGTGAAATTTCACGTGAGAACCACTGGTCTAGAATATCAAACCTATTATTTAGTACGTTCTGTCTGCATTCCAATAGTTATGTAAGCAAACAGTAGGCTAGAATCTACTATCTATTGTATATACATATTTTCTTTGAAGAGACTATCGTAATCGTTATTCTTTGCTAGTATGACAGTAATGCGGTATTTATGACAGGGTAGAACACACAGCGAATGGATTTGAAACGAGTTACTCTGTGCACATTGGGCATGAAAAACATTGTGATATAATTGGGTAAATATTCACAAAAGAGTATAAATAAATGTAGAAAAAAATTAGAATTACAAGCTTGGTCATATGTTGATAAAAATTCATGTTAAATCAAAAGACACTTGTTGAAAATAACATTCATCATGTGAAAACTTAAACGTAAACTCATTAAAACTAAACAAATATTTTTTTGTGAATATTGTTACCTTCAATGGTAAATTGGCATGGTAAAATAACTTTCAATGAATGAAATAACAATAAATATATTTAGCAATATTTAAACGTTGACTTCTGGATTGGGCACTCAGAAGTTCCATGCGTAATATGATTTGGAAAACACTCATTCCCGATTAACAAGGAAAAACGCTTTTCACAGACCTTGTAACAATGAATTATTTGGAATGCATTTTTTAGACCGCGTTAATGTAAAACAGTGATTGAGTGTATCTGTTTTTAGAATAGTAAAAAGGGTCGCAATTTCTTTATCTATATGATGAAATATTTTCTCAATTTGATTTAAGGTTAATTCAAATCTTTAATTGCTAAGTTTTATATAAAAATAGTAATACAAAAATAGTAGGTGCTGATCGAAGTTTTAGTAATATTTTTGAACAAGCTTTGATAAAACAGTTACTATAATACGAGGCTCGAAAACTTTCATGCGTGGTGGTTTGGTTGTAAATCAGTTGAAATCGTGATCACCCTGTTTCATTGCATCGATTCCAGTAATTCATTTTACAATTGTATCATTATAGAACAGAGGCGATTTTTCGGAATTCCGTCATTTACGAGTGTGATTTTTTTATTAGAATTTGAAATCACATTGTCAAGAGAGTGATTTATGGTTAATTGGGTTTTTACCACGCGTGTGTATAAATGACAAGACTATCGTTGTCCATATTGAGGTAATTAATGCACACATGCGTGTCAATTAAGCAGTATGTGTTATTAGATGAATATTTATGGTGTCTCTAAGTGCGAGCCTGTGATTACGGTATTTAAAAACAGAAGAGATTTTCATGTTGAAATTTTTTTCCACAATGTGGCAATAAAGTACACTTTATAATTAAAATAAAAAAAAATGCGTAAAAATAGTGCTTTATGGGCATGAGATTTTAAATAAAACAAATCTTGTATAGGTTAAGGTTTTTGTTATGATTAAAATGCTTAAGTTCGAAGTAGGCTTGAGAGTGAGTCTATTGTTTGGGCCCCAAGAAATGTGAAATATGCCTGAAATTTTTGCGACTTCTTTACTTAAGGGTACATGGATACTATCCATTGATTTATCCAACTGACATTCTTTTGAGTATGCTCAATTTTAATAGTGTGACAACTAGAAGAGAAATGTAACTAGCCACATATTTCTTTCGACTCATACGAGGCCAAAATGAGAATTCTGCCATCCTTAAAAATGTGTTCTTCCAAAGTATAGAACCAGTCTACCAATGGGGACCCCAATGGTAAGAGCATTAACAACGATTAAAAGTATTGCTTCGGATGTCAATATAATCTATGTGGACAAGAGTGACTCAGACGAATACTATTTTAATGTATTAAAATGGAATTTACATGAGCTTACTCCGTTGACCTTGTTTAATTTTTTTTTTGTAACGTTTATTGAATAAATAAATATATAAACTAAAGAAAGACTGAACGTCAGTATAAAAATTGTATGAAGTAATTTCGTGACAGAGTTAATTATACAGATATTTTCTAGCCAACAAGAGTTTTGAGCTAAAAAGAATATGCTAGTAAATCGAATAAAAATCTTAAATTATTAACACATACACATATTTACCGCCGGTTGTGCGTAATACATGTTAAATGACATAAAATGAGTTACGTCAGCGATTAACGATGTACAATGTACATCAACGGATATGCATGGCCTCTTGTTACTTTAATTCACTGGATTTAGTCTTCATCACCGCAGCTGAGTAAATCTTTTCAAGAATTGGAATGGTTTTGAAATTGTATTTATTGAATTGTAAACATAACAAAATTATTGATAATGATATCGTAATAATAATTTAAATCACTTGATGCAAATTATATCATTCAGTTTAGTACATAATTTTTTCGTAATTTTATGAATTATTTATTACGAATAAATAATTCATAAAACTAAGAAAACAAGTAGCGATGTTCATTGAGATTGATATTACGCGAGAATGTTTGGTCATAGTTTATTTATTTGGTAAAAAAAAACGTATTTAAAAATTTAATGTTGAAAATAAACAACAAAACAAAGATAGTAAGAAAGTCCACCAGGCAAGCTCATGTAATATCTTTTTTAACCCTTTTCACTCCGTCAAAAAAACAAAAAAGCGTTGTAGCAACTCCTTAATTAATTTTAAGATTTTCGTAATATTCGACCGTCATTGAATCAAATGGACGCTAAACACGCTATGATTAATTAGTAACATATTTTATAATTATTTCATGGTTGCAAAGCTTTAATATATCAAATAAAAAAAATCATTTTAAAATATGGTATTTTAAAAATAATATGTACTATTTAAAACATTTGAAAGTGTGATATTTTTTAAAATATTCCTCTGGGTGAAGGTTTGGTTTCCTCTCACAAGTTTCACAAAAGTCTGTGGTCTCTTTTTTCCTCCTGAAACCCTTCTGTACCATGTTATCCTTGAAAAATACTATACCAGAGTTTCTCAAACTGTACGCCGCGGCGCCCTGGGGTACCGAAGCTGTTATATAGGGCGATGTAAAAATTTTAATTTTTTTCAGTCTATTTGTACAAAAAAATAATAAGTGAAAGTATAAAAAGAAAGACAAAACGCTGATTTATTTGTGGTTTAAGTGTACATACTTATGTATTTGTTCACTGTTGCACTCCAATTTTGGTCAGATGTCGTATATTCTTGGTAATGATTAATTATTTTCAGTGTAAACAATGTAGGATGTTTGGTATTATAATTATTTAAGTGTCTTTTTAATAATTTCACGTTGTTATCAAATAATACATGGATCTGACTAATTCAGGAGAATGATTCGTTGTCGCTGTAATAAGACATTTTTTCGGCAGAAAAAACCAGCCTTGTCATATAATCTTCAGGTATTTTATGAATATACAATAGAAAACAATAGAATATTTGAATCATCATTCAATATGTATTTTTATTATATTTGCAATAAAAATAACGACTGTTATGACTTATAAAAATCCTTTTCAATGGATAAAAAATGATCGATGCAGCTCAGTGAATTATAAATAGTCCTCTAATTTGCATTTTTAAAGTGCATTCAAACATTTCCAAAATATTAAACTATTTTACGTTTTTTTTTATATCTCAGTATAGAAAAAAACTCGTAGTCATCTTTTGAACTAAGGTGCCATTTAATAACCTCTAAATAAAATTTAAAAAAAATAAACAACAAAAAGAAGAAGAAAAGATGGTTTAATATACCTGCTACCTTTAACTCAAATATTTTGTATAAATATACTTTTTTGTAAATTGTATTCTATCACTTGATAATGCTCCCGATGAGCGAAACCAGTCCTGATCATGAAATATATTGTGGAAATATGCACTAATAAATATGTTTATAGGATTTAAAATATCATGCCTTTCCATCAAGAAGTGACAGTTAAAACCTTAAAATTGAAACAAAAAGAAGATTGATTTTGTAAATCAAGGATGTTGTATTAAAGATTTAGGCAACTTTTCAATACTATGATTTGTGTTAAATCGTTTACTTAAAAAAAATACTCCCGACAAATTTGAGTTGTCAAACCTTAACAAAACGTGCTAATATTATCACCACTCTGATAATTTAAAGCAAAAAACAAAACAACTTCAGCGAAAATAAGTATTTAAAAAAATATACATAACATGGCGAGTTTTCATACCAGTAACAATATCAGTTATGTATTTGGTTAGTACAATGGCATTAAGCAATATGTTGCTAAGTGGTCTTCATGGCCGAGTACCTATGCTATTAAGCATGTAACACATACTAAAAGAATTATATTTTGAGGCCGTAATTAACCAATTAGTGAAAAAATGGCTTTAGTACACGGCAGGGGTCGAGGAACTTAATTAACGCAAAATAAATTTAGAATGATACACTTATCGAGTTGAATAAGATACATTCTTCGTAATATTATGGGTAAACAACGAGCATTTTTTTTTTAAATTTCAACTGATTCCTTTTTCGGATAGTAAAATTCCTTACATGAAAACGTGTCTTCTAAGGTGTTGATTGCCACGTCTTGTTGGAAAGTCATGATATTTTAAATAATAACATAAAGTTTTTTATTACCTTTTCAAAATATATATTATGGATAAGGTAATAAAAATATGTTATATCATAAAATATAAATAATACAAACACAAAAAATAACTGCTTGAAATAAAAATTATCATTTTTTGCACAACTGAAAGTTTTTAAGATATGGAATTTTCAGTGTTGACATTGTAGAAAAAATCGAATTCCAATAATGTTTATATGAAACGTCAATATTGTGGTAGGGCGATTCTGCATTTGTGTTTCAAACATTTTTTTACTTTGTGTTTAAATCCACGGAAAAAGAGATTGACTGTCACGGGCGACAGTTTCGGTTTGTTATTTTGATAAAACAGTTATATTTACATATGTATTGAGACTCAATTAACCCCAAGCTTGAAATCGTTATTTGGTTTGATTTATCATAGGTCCTAAACCCCTGATAAACGGTGTTGATCGTGGGAGTGTTGTTAATCTCATGAATTGATGTTTTTAATTGTTTTCTTTCTAAAGTTATTGGGCCAATAGATTGGTATATAATTAAAATATTTGTCACTGCTCTAATTAAGTATTCTTATCGATGATGTCACTAATGACAAACACGCTGTATCTCAGTAAAACTGTAAATTTTTACCAACATCTGAAAACGTCTCTGAATCATTCTTCCGCGTCAATTCATTATATTTTCAGCTCATGAGATAATTCTTTCGTAGAATTAAAACGGGAAGTACAATGGCGAGTGGTAGGCGAGTGTTCAAAAATTATTTATCAATACATAACCACTATAAATGCAAACAAGTTTCGGTGCACTGACAAAAATAGTGTCATATATTGTCAAAACAGACAATTACAATTAAAAGTATAAACTAATCAACCTAGAACAGTGGTATCCAAGCTCTAAGATCATGGTGGGAAATACTTATAAAAAAATATAATCATTGATTGAATTGGCAGTTACTTGGTAGAACTCCACTATAACACGATGAAAAAAATTCAATGTATTTTGATTCTACAAAATTAACAAAATATAAAGTTGGATGCTATTTCAGTTTAAGCCCTCATCAGAACAACTAATAGTTTTTTCACTGTGTCAAATGTAATCATTTCATGTATTAACACCATTACTCTTATCAAAATATATCACATGCTTTTAATGAAAAATAAATAAGACTTTTTTATTTTATATTGATAAATATGAATTTTAAGTACTTCCAAATTATTTATTGATTGAATTGACATTTACTTGTTAGTTTACATTCTGTTATAACACGGTGAAACAATAGCTATGTATTTGAGTTATTCAAAATTTATAAGATATATATTTAATAGCTATTTCGGCTTATGCCTTTATCAGAACTAAAACATATAACATAGTTTTGATGAAATAGATACTACCTGATGAGGAATAAGCCGAAATAGCTATCAAATATATATCTTATAAATATTGAATAACTTAAATACATTGCCATTTTTTCACAGAATTCAAATTATTTACATTGCATGGATAGTTCTGACGATGACGTGAAACCGAAACAGCCTTCAACTATGTTTTCACATTTTTCAACATGTTAAATTATTTCAGATCTAATACTTTGTTCCCTTACTATAATAATAAGTTTTAATTTATTTTACTGAACTTTTGTTGGTACTCATTCATTCGTACTCTATTATTTAGAGAAAGTCTATGCGAGCTATTGGGAGCTCGGACACTGGTCTAGAGCCTAAAGCATAAATCTCATTACTATAAATAAACAAACTGGCAATAAAATAGGAAGCTTATTTTTTTGTATTTATTTTGTAAATATGTATTTTCATCAAAAATATTAACCGCAAAAGTCAGAAACCTTATCTCACATTCATTCATCCCTTAAAAACGACCGTTTTCGAAATTGAAAACATTTCGTACATATAATGATTAGGTTCTGTATATTACTATAGATAACTAATGATCATTTCTGACCTCATTTTTATTTCCTAGTATTTTATAAAACGGTTGATGGTTTATACAAATCTCGTTAAACACTTTTTAATAAGATTCTTGATTGGAAGCACCACATAAGAAAAGGATTAAATTAATAGTATAGATGTATAAATATATAAATAATATAATACATTATAGCCTAGTTACTCAACCGGTGGTCCGCGATATGATATTATTTCGATGAACAATCGAATTTTATGTTATATTGTATGGATTTCTAAATTATATATTTTGTTGTTACTATCTGTTTAAATATACATAAATATTGTTATATAAGCGTACGGTGTTGCACAATTAATCGTTTTGAATAAAAAATCAATTATATACATATTCATTATTTTATTCCAATGTTGATGGTGCGCAAAACATTTTTGGATTTTTTGGTGGTCCGTGGATGTAAAAAGGTTTAGAAACTATGCATTATAGTATGATACTTAGATAATTAACAATCTCGAACAGTTTTCGTAAATCGGAAAGATTACCGATTGTTAAGTTTTTCAAAGCTGTACTACGGTCTTGCAATAGCAATAAAAATCGCGTAAAATCACATATTACAGTACTTTAAGAAATGATCGTTCAGCAAATGTAAGTGTCGAATACAGAGCTTTGCGTCGTACACGATATTATGTTTTTGTCCGCCTGTAGTACACCGTAACACAAAAGCTGTACAACAAAGCTTGGAGCGCTTTTAGATTTGTATGAATTATATAACAATCTTTATTGTAGAAGTATAATAAGAAAAACCTTTGATCGACCGAAATGCTGTTGAAAAGATTATTTTTTATCGAAATCAAATGTTAGTGTGAAGGAAAATGCATTTTTTAAATGCCTTCCATACTGAAAATTAACACGTACACCGCGTCAAAATATATCACGTAACACAAAGTAACTGAAAATTCACGATATTCTACCATTATTTCAAATTGTATTTATTACATTGTAAAAAATAAAGCCTATTATAAAATAATTTATCTAAGAATTGTTTTTTTATTTCACTTTCTCAAAGCGTAAGGCGTTAGCGACATATCCTAGCCTAGGCGTGACTGCAATATCTGGATGGGCACGAGAACCGTACCGTGTTGGACCTATTGTGGTTATGTGTTTAGTTTAACTTCGAAGTATCTGCAATTGAAGACACTTGCTATCACTTAAAAGCCCTTTCATTGAAGATATTTTGAATTTATAGGGATAAAACGTTTCTAACTAAAAATAGTCAAACTATATTTTGAGCTGTACCCGGAATAAGTGAAGGAAGTATGAGTAATATCATCGTGTATATGAATTTAAATTGTCTTCTGCTCATGACAACAATTAATTGCGATAATGGATTTCAAAGGTAAGTCTTATTGAGTGAGGTTTGGGTACAAATTAAGTACCTAAGTTCACATTGTTTAACCTGAATGCTGAAAGTGAGTGGTTAAGCCCTGCTTTCCATATCTAAACAATAATAATGATTGCCATATCACTATGTCGTGACAGGTATACGACTATTTTAAAATTTTGAAGCGTTGAAGTATCATAGAATATTAAAATGTTTGGTTGCTAGAAGTTTTTATTAGGACAGTACAAATGTACAATATCAGATATTTTCACAATTATTTTCGACCAAGTCACAATATATTTAGATTGTTTGAGTGAGTATTTTGAGATCAAAAATATTTAAGTGCGTGTCATTTAATACGTATCCCAAAAATATCAATTATGATAAATTATAAACGGGTGAAAGAAACTTAATCATTATTAATATCATAACTCATTAATAATATAGTAATTTTAGATTGGAATTCAATACATTGAGAGCAAATTGAAAAGTGAACATAAAAATATTTTAATTATTATACCAACAGGAAATGAATACAACAACGGAAAAAATTGGATGACATCATTTTAGTGACTTTTAAGGTGTTGACTGTGTCACTTCTTGATGGAAAGGCATGATATTTTAAATAATAAAAACACATTTTTAGTACTTATTTCCACAATATAGTTTTTGATCAGGACCGGTTTCGCATATCGCGAGCGAAAAAAACGTGTATTCATTATTTAAAATATCATTTTAATGGTAAAATTTAATGTCCTTGGGTAAAATATTTATCTGAATTTTAAATAATAAAATTTCAATGTTTAGTATTTTTTTATATTATTATTTGATCAATACCGATTTCGTTCATCACGAGCATTATCAACTGATCGACCAGTCGATACAACTTGTGATTAGAGAAAACATTCCTGATCCAAAAAATTCGAAATTGTAAAAATATTACTAAACATGTTTTTATATTTTCAATACAATATTTTTCCACCAAGAAGTGACAGTTTTCGTCTTTTTATATTATAAAAAAGTATTTATATATTATTTGTGACAGTATGAACGCATTTTTTTATTTGATTTAAGAGCTAATATTCACTCGTTTATTTCAATTTGTTCCATTACTGAAATATCATTTCAGTTTTTTCAGATCAAAACAGCTGATCCATTTCAATACAATGCCAACAAACAATGAGATTACGCACACGCTCGTTGGAATTGTGTACAACTAAACGATGGCATCGTTATCCAACGTTTCGTACTTTTTAATGGCAGCTTAGTTTACGTATTGCGTAGAACATTTGAAATGATTTGACGTGTTTTATATCTAAAAGGGGAACTTAATCAATACTTTGCGGATTACCAAAAGTCACGCAACCTGACGATATCAGAATAAATAAAGCATTATGTCGTAACCTATATGCAGCAACCAAAGATAAGGGTTTTGACAAAATCTTTATGGGGTAGAATAAATCAGATAGCACCACAAAACTTAGTGCTAAATTGGTTAAATGAAAGTGGAACAACATATTTATTATCATTAGAAAGACGTATTCCGGGAGAGATGTACTACAGATGAAATATTATTACTTGTAAAATAAATTTTCTTTTCACAGCATAATATACATTATATAATGTTACGAAAATATAATTTCTTACTTTATAACTAGGCTTTAATCCACTCGTGACATTTTTTAAAACAATCGGAGAGGAAACTTTGACTGACATCTAAGCCGATAATCTCAAATATGAAATTGAAAAAAGCATGGTGATCTATCGGTATTCGATCCTAGACGGGTGGTTGCAACGGGTGGCCACCGACGGATTTTCCTGCGGCCACCAAGAACTTTAGAGTAAATATTGATATTAAAAAATATATACATTTGAAATTAATTAGTACTGGTGCGGTCACGAGACATTTCTACAGGATTCCTGCAGTATATAATGCGGCCACAGTAAAATTTTACATGAAAGCCGCTGCCCTAGACCTATCTCATCACAATGGTAGAGCTCTCACCATCAGAACTCATAAACTGACATATGATAACAGTGATAAAGACTCTTCATTGTACGATATGTATGCGTTTATATTGATCAAATAAAGCAAGTATTTAATTGATAGTTGTTTTACTAAGCGATAGATTTATTACTTACATATTATTGAATAATATTTTTTTTATTCTTGTACTTAATATATAACATGATTATGGTATCGATAAACTACATTTATCTTTTTAAAGGAAGAATGATATGTTGTCAGACCGAGATATAATTTAATGCTACCTTTTCGGCCATATTTGCTATACGGTATGCGAGCTGGGTGTTTCTCAACATTTAAGGATGTGCTATATCGTAACGGCTATCTGAGTGTATCCATTACGGTGTCAAATCACAATGAAAGTTTTTTTTTTTCAAAAAATCTTAGATTTATACTCTTCTAGCCAGTATTAAAATTGCATAACATACTCATGTTGGTAGTTAGTATAGACATTCAATTCGTCTAAAAATATATGTCGAAGCTTATAAAGATAAATTGTTGAAACTGTATAAAATTTTACATGTTTTTTCATTCACGACCCGGGTTTCGCATTTCGGCATCATAATGTATTATTACACGCGGATGCAATTGAACTAATCTCACATAACGCTTATAGCAGGGCAAATTTAGAAAGGTTTAATTGATTGTTTTATAGAAAAATTGAATTTCGTTGGGCTCTTTTTATTTCTAAAATTTCGTGTTCAAGTTTTTATTTTTCATTTTCTTCTTATATATAAGCGTTGCGAAATGCATACTGGCTGTAAGTTCTATTGCATCCTCGTGATATAATACCGAAAAGCGACACAAGGGTCCCAAATGACAAAGCATGTTATGTTGATAAAAATGACGTAACACTTTCGGTTAGTATAAACTGCCGAGCATTTACTATTTTAAAGTAAGAAAATATTGATTTTTTAATCAAAGGAAAGTTTGCCTCAAAGCAGGTATACACTTCCGATTGAAATAGTTGTGTGTAATTATAGTACGTTAACTTTCTCATGCATTCGAATACCCCGAATCGACTGAATGTATTCCGGCGTCCATTCTTGGCGTCGTAGAAAAAGGACGTCGATACGATTTTCCCCCCAGACACAGTGGCGTCACGTGGTCGCTTGCTGGTAGACTGGCGCCGAAAAAGTACTTATATGGAATTTACGCAAAGGCAGATCTGGGACTAAAACGATTAGCAAAAGGCAACGTTATATATCCTAAGCAAACTTTCGTTAAATTTATTGAATAGATTCGATATTGAAAGCACAGATGACTCAGTCCATAAACCGAGAACAATTGTTTGTAACTAGGAAATTTGCTTCATCATTATAGATTATCCATCAGAGTTTCCCAAACTTACAGCGGTGATTCATGCGGTTGAGATCGTAAAATTAATGGCGGGCGAAACCTAGTAACAGTATTGAATCATATATCTGTACATTAATTATACAATAACTAATAAAAAAGATCGATAATTTCCATTGATTATATAAAACTTACTGTTTTGTTAATTTATCATATAGCATTAAACATTTTATCCTTTTCTTATTGAGTCGTGTTCAGTGTTTCCCAACACTTGAAATTTAATTCAAAACATAATCAAACGTTAAAAAAAATACAAAACGCTGATATGCGGTTCGCAAAACAAATCAGGTTATATATAATTATAATATAATAAAGCTTGTACACGATAGTTTTTATGGCATATTTAACATTCTTATATTTTGATTAACGTAAATCAACACATTGCAATCAAACGTATCAGCCACTGAGAGGTTAGCAGTCGTAGGGTTTAATAAATGTGTTGATATCAAATGGATTTGTTTAAAAAAAATATTGATTATTTGCATTTTTTCAACATGTCCGCGGGTAAAGGATTAGGATGCCCTGGCATAGATGATTTAAATCGTAACAATGCGAAGATAAGTAATTAAGTAAATGGATTATATATCTAGGATGAAGCAAAGTTGCTAAAACTTTTCGTGTAAACTTTTATGTATTTAGCAAGTTTATATCTAAAGAATTCGCAAACTCGAAAAACTTATTTTGAAAGTGACTCATAATTTGAAGCATTTTGAAATAAAACTGCAATATCTATCCTATTTTCATTTTATCACAGGTTCTCAAAACTTTTTAATAATCGAAAAGTAAAATGTAAGATAAATGTTAAAAAATAAACATAATTGCCATTTAATTCTTATGTGTGTATCTTAGACTGCATCAAGATTGTCAATATGATTTTACATAACAAGTTCAAGTTTTCATATATTTCATATAAAATATTGATTTTTCAAATTTAACTTTCGGAAATTGCGCTGGCCATGTCTTTTCCTCACGAGTTGATCTAATGTTTTTTATTTAAAATATTTTTAACAATTAAAATATAGAAAATATCTCGCTCACTGAAATTTGTCAATTTCTAATGTCAACGGACGTGAAGACACAATGACAAAATGGCGAATATCAAAGCAATATTCATCTCAAATTTACGAAACGTTTCGCTCAATATTTCCCAGTGTTCACATTGCTAAGTGTGAGAACAAATAAAGTTACATGATCACAAGAAACCCATTAACTACAGCGCTATGAAATCTTTTAGTTCCACGTAAAATGATTAAACCAAAAACAAAATTATTATAACCTAAAAAACGTACATTAATTTAAAATTTTATATTATATTTTCCGAGAAGCAATCCATTTTTTCGTGGAAGATATTAGGCATCGGCAAACTGACTTCATGGATAAATAATTATCATAGCCCGATAACAGGGTTGCCAGATTTACAAAATTATAAACCGTGACAGTCACCATTTCGAAGGATAAATAAATAAAAAATATTTATCGAAATTACATGTAAATGAATACGCATACAGAAGACAATGCATAATAAAAATATTTATTAGCAATGTATTTTAGTTCCACAAAATTATTTTTTAAACAACAATTGTTACTTTTATTGCGAGAAGGAAACAAGTTAGATCGTTAAAACAGGAGAGAAGATGTATTGTGTACCTTTTCTACACAGCTATATATAGATAAGCAAATGTTAGTTTAAGCATAGTTCTGACGATGGCGTGAGCCGAAATAGAATCAGCTATATTTAAAAAAATAATTTCGTAGAACTAAAATACATTGCTAATTTTTTCACCGTGTTATAATGGAGTCCTACCAAGTGAATGCCAATTCAATCAATAAATCTGTTATTGATATACAATATATAAAATTGGATTAGACAATGTGAGAGGAATATTTTTAACTTTCTATGATAGAATTAGGTACGGTCAGGTTTCTCCGAAAATATTACAAAAAAATTGTAATTCGGAATTAGAGTAGGGGAATCGGGATATTACCAAACCCTGATTGATACTACAATATGTATTCGTCGGATTTTGAAAAAAGAAAGAAAATATTATTAATTCGTTCAACTAACGACAACAAAGAAACATTAAACAGAACATATATTGAGCACTGACAAACTAGTTTTGTTGATAGTGTATGCCCTAAATTACGCGAGGAGGCCAAAGTTACGTCATCGCAAAATTTGAATGAAACTTCACACATACACTGCTTGCTTGGTATCACAAAATGCGGGTAGGCGTTGTTATTTGAAGAATGAGGAAAAAAACTAAAATCTGCCAAGGGCAAAGGGATTTAATGATCAAACAACTTTTTTATTAATGTTGTTAAAAATATACATCACGCGTAATATTTTCAAAATCATGCGGCATTTTTTGTGTCACGTATTTCCGTTTTAATTCACTTTATTTACATTGTGTCTATAATTGACAAAGTTAAGCTGGTGTGTTTTAAAGCAAGTACAAACAATAAAATATTACATTGAACAAGGAATTTATCGTATTGTAAATAAATATCCATTCAATCGAACTAAGCATTCAATAAAAGTTTCTTAACAGTTTTACTAATAGTTATATGTACTTATCATCCATTTTTGTATTTTTCATGGAAGTAAAAATTATTGACCACCCACGGGTGTAGTTTTATGTACAGGAAAGTTTTTTTTTAAATGGACTAAATTTTATAATTAGTTACATACTATATTCTAGTGCAGTGTTCTCCAACCAGTGGTCCGCGGACCGGTGCTGAAGACTCCACCGGTCCGCAAACAGTATGCTAAATGTCAAAAAATTCGCCATGTAAAAATATTAAATATAGGATTTTTTGCCTGCACGTTTTACTTGTATTCTTAGTTATTGTTAAATAATAATAATTGGTATGATGATCCGACACAAAGGAAGTCAATAATAATTGTCAGAGACAGCACTGCAGCCAAGAATGTTCAATATATTAGCAAAGATTAAACAGCGAGCTTAGCGTTAGTTTGTTGAAAACCCGTTGTTGTTAAATCTTAATTGTATCAAACTTGGTATGTTAGATTAAAAATAACATAAAAAACCTTTTTTATTTCTATATTTTTCCTTTTTTTACCGGTCCACAAGTGTAAAAAGTTTGGGGGACACTGGTCTATTTTATGTGGCTACGAAGGGTACGCGTTGCTTCCTTGTTTAAGAGTATAATTTGAGAAGCTTGAAATCAACCTATTATATATTTGACGTTTAAATAGAGAAAGTATTGAATAAAGCATAAACATACTATCACATCTCATTGTATCGATACCCTTTGAAAAACCGAGTCTAGTTCTGTTAATATTATACAAAAATTCATCTTGTTTAATTGTGTTTACTCATTAACCTAAATTGGTACTCGTATTGAAAACTAAAAATAAATTTGTAATATTATCTACGGTATGAAAAAAATATAAACAGGCTGTATTGTATTGAGAACGTGGGAGCTGTTTTTAAATACTCACCCCTCCCTAACTTCTAACAATAGACATCGAGAAAATTTTCGTATGAAAATAAAACTGCTTTATGATACCTTTAATTAAAATACTCCAAATACATTTCAATTCAGTTGTGAGAATAAGAGAAATATTTTTTTACAAAACTTTGTTGTTTATGATATATTATACTAATGCTATTTTTTTTAAATATAATGAAACTTATTGTTAAATATAATTTATTATTACGGTTTAAACTAAGAAAATTATCAGTTCGTATCAAATAAAATTTTGTTTTACACACTAAATAAAATTTTAATTATAAAGTCTTCTATATATAACCATGCGAAGTCAATATACGCAAAGATCTATTCAGTGACAAATTTATCGTTATTTCGATTACATAGCAAAATTTTGTTATTTTACCATATAATAAAAGTATGTATATTTTATAGAATTATAGATATGAAATGAATAAAAATACCATAGATATGGTTTTAAGAACAAATCGTGAAATGATTGAAAATTTTAATTATGAAAGGGTATTCGATACTATGGCCGACGCAGTCGAGTAACTCAAATGTTCAAGAACTTAACTGGCCAATTGGCTAGAGCATAGTTTGGGCATAGGCATGAGTCATTTGTGGTCCGCGGAGATTTTTGGGTGAGCCGAAACAATCGAATTTTATGTTGTACTTTATGAATTATTAAATTACATTTTTTTGTTACTGCCTGTTTTAATACACTTAAATATTGTGTCAGCATATGGTGTATCAAAATTAATTGTTTTAAATAAAAAATCAGTTTTATAAATATTTATTATTTCAAGCCAATGTTGATGGTCCGCAAAACATTTTTGAATTTTTGGTGGTCGGGGATGTAAAAAGGTTAAGGAACTATGAGCTAGAGGACCAATAATAATAAATACAGTATCAACAAATGAAAATTACTAGATAGTTATAATGTTTAAGCTTTGTATATTACTACAAAAATCAACGAACGTACTTTTTACCAATAATTATCGAGTAGAATTTTGGTAAATTTGAACCGGCTATTAAATGGGGTTATTTTTTAAACGAACCAGTAGGTGCGTTTATTTTGTTGTGGGTTCAACGACAGGTCGCCACACTTAATCGATATTGATAAATAATTTCACATCCATTAGTTTCTATATGGAATCATTTGAAAAATACTTCAAATTATAAATAATTCGTATCGGAATAAGTTAGATATATTTCGAATAAAAAGCTTCAAATTTTAAGAGTAGTTTGTCTTCTATCAGTGGTAAACAAGTAATTGATGATATAATAATAATACTTATATGTAACAGCTGGAGCTAACGCGGGCTACAAAATATTCATTATTATTCAACAATGAATTTCAATCAAAAACGAATGTTATTAAAATAAAACCGGTTTGAATTTAGCCTTCAAACATTGACAGTATTATTTGGCATTGGAAAATTGATAAACACTTCCGGATTTATCAAGACGCTGAGGAATTTCTATAAATAATTTGTATCTTATTTAAAATAAAACTACCGATACGGAATCATATAAATAAAAAGGTATTAAGCACTTGCTGCCAGATGAAAAGCACGCGACTTAAGGACTCGCCGTATAGTTAGTTATATTATCATTATCAAGGTATAATTAAAATATCAATAAGGAAGCTATTAAGAAAGTGAAAAATATTAAATTTGAAAATGCCGAACGGCGAAACCTGAATCGTTCGTGACAAAAATGTGGAATCATACAGATTCAACGATTCATATTTGATATTGAAATTCTATCAAGCCCCTTCAGTCGATATCATAAATTATATAATTTGACTTTGTTCCATATTTAGTTAGTTAGGTTAGGACCGTTGGCCCTTTTTCTGCTTCTTATATGTGTATAATATAAAATATTTACGAAAATTATAATTTGCCCTTAAATATTCGTTATTGGAGGGACAGCTATACGAAAGAACTGCCGCATCGTTTTTGGAGAATACACTATAATAGCCTTGAATGTATTATTAAAAATCTTTAATAAACCACAGTAAGTCACTTAAGAAAAAGCCCTCAATAAGTAAAATCCTCGGCTCTAACGGCTTAAGGAGTGATATTCAATATTGAAATATTTAAGTCCAATATGTGAAAATACAAGGAACATCTCATTTCTAAAAAAATACGCTTTCATATGTTTTTTATTAGTTATCTCAATGCAGAATGCTTGCTGATATGTGTCATTATACTGTGACTTCTTGGTGGAAATGCATGATTTTTAAAAAATAAAATTTTATTTTTTTAAAATCATGCGAATGAAATCGATCCTGATGATAAAATATATTGCAGAAATAGTATTATTTTTTAATTTATTATCCAATGATAACGTTTAAATTTATTGATGAAATGTTTTGAAGATCAAAATTATCAAATTCCTTGAATAATTTCACCCATTAAATCTTTCAACATTATATCTTTTTTTTGACATCCAATCTGTTACTGCGTGGATAATTAGTATAATGTATAGGAAATTCCTTATCGCGTGATTTGTGGTTTTTTACAGCTTTAATTTATTTCGTTTCGTTTGCTAAGTCACTTTTATTGTTATGAAGAATCCAAGTTGAATACGCAAAGTATTTGACCCCATAAACCAGATTCGTGTCAAAACATTGTAACTTGTTACGTACAAAGGCTGCACACTTACCCCTGTCATGTATGCTTAGAAACTGAAAGTGGTCGATATCAAGGGATGGATTTCCGCGTTGGCTAGAATAGTTTTTTTTAAATAATTCATGTTTACTACCGCGCAATATAACGCTATATGTATATTTTACTTTGATGTAAATCATGAGGTTATTAACACTGTTTGCATAAAAATAATAAAAAAAAAAACCAACGGTGAGTTGCTTTACCCGAGTGCGGATTTTATAGCAGAATTTATGGAAATTAAACATCTTTCTGTTTCCGCAACGACAAAATGGCAACACACTCACTATGGGCTTGAGTTTAAGTCTTGAGAAGGTCGCTATCCAATTTGAAATCTTGGGTATTGACGTTTATAATGTTTTTTTCCTCGGCAAATTGGTGTTGAGTGACATAAAAAAATAAGTTTATTTAATATCTTTAAAAATTCTATAACATCGGGCCCGCCATACCAAACATTACTTTGAAATTTTAAAAATTGATCGATACGGCTTCCATAAGTTTTATTTTGATTAGATATTTTAAGTAAAATATGTAATGCTTATTCAATTTAAATTCTTCACAAATCAATATGCTGTTAAAATTTTATGTCGAAACACATATTTTTGCGACTGGCAATTTTATTCCGAGTAACTTTAACGCACCCAATACAAATACTGTCAAAAAAAACAAATAAAGAATAACTGAAAAAAATGGGATGGTGTCGAAACAATAAATTATATCGTTCATAAAAATTGTAATTAACGAAAAGACTAATTTCATACGGAGTACATATATTTCAATTCGTTTATTATGTTGCTGTAAATGTATAATTTAATGTTATTTTTGGCATACAAATTAATTCTTTAACAGCGTTAGTATATCAAGGTAGCTGCACCTTATTTGTGTTGAATTCGATAGAATTTGCACGCAATACACAAAAGGGTAGTTCGAAAAAATAATTGAGTGTTACACGATCAGAAATGTTTTTAAACAACGGGCACTTTCGAATAAGAAAACCGAAAATTAAAGATTGGCGGTTCGGTACATATTCGGTTAATCGTTTTTTTTATCATTGATTTATCTTACATGTATTTTATTAAAACCTGTATAGTAAGATACAACTTAAAGACTTCGCTTAAACAAAATACATATGATGTAATAATGTTTACAATTGATTATGAACAAAAAATATCTAATATATTAATATTGCGATGTAATACAATAATAGACGACAAAAACATGCATACATGACAGGGGTATGTACTTAACTCATTACCTGCTGAGCCAAATATAAGATATGCCAACAGTGCGTACTAAAATAATTCAGTAATATTGATGTTAACCAAACTTAATAGAAGTTATCAGGAAAAAATAGGTTATATTTCAGACCAAAAGTTAACTCTAACAAAAAAGCTTCAACACTGTTAAAGAAGTAATCTAGTCAAAAAAAATAATTTTAGACTTGTCCATATTGAATATGTCCTTTTTTTTTTTTGAAGAATTTTAAAAATTCAAATTATTTTCAGAGATATCTCAAGTTCTGCTAGACCGATTTACTTGAATTTGGTGCGACCGTCTTCTATTCGTCTCTCTATCGTACTAACTAAAATTATAGCAAAATATCCCCTTAACACGTTCACATTCTTTAATGTCAATAATCAGCACACTGCAAAGAATTGTTGACACGTTAGCATTCAGAAGGTTGAAGATATCGACTGAGGATGCTTGTTGGAATTTCAATATCGAATTTTAACCGTTCAAACTCTATAGACTTACACATCCGAGTCGTGAGGTATATAGCATGTGGAAGTTTACAGAATTTGAACGATTCACAGTTATTTTCTGCAATAACGAATTATTCCAAGGCCACAATTTTCCCATCGCTGTAATAACGCACACAGGTAGAATTCATTTGAACTTATGTAAATTTTTAAAACCAGAGTTAAGCGTATTGTAATTTCGGTTAAGTTTTAATCAAACATACAACTGACATATTACTTCTTCGATCACAGCTTACGATGGCATATTAATTGCAATGAATTATGTACTTATATATAAATTGTTTATAGAAATGAGGACAAAGTGAAACAATAATTGGTATCTCGCGACATTGCATGCTGAGAACGTTTATTAATTCTTAAAAAAGTAAGCTTGATGTTTATAAATACTTTCAAAATCTGGGACTATTATATATCATAAATGAAGTGTAAAGTGGAGCTAAAATTAAGGGGATCTTTGTGATGTTGAAATTGGTCAATAAGATGAAAAATTCAGTAATATAAAAAAACCACCCAGTGACGCACGGTCAGTTCTTTAACACTCTTTATTAGTTTGATATGCCTCGAAAGCGTAGGCTGCGGAGACAAACAATTAATATAGACACAGGACGCATATGCAGAGTGAAACTGAAACAGAATTTTAATTTCATTGTTCAGTTATTTGGCAACACTGCTACCAGGAAAGGCATAAGAATGGATGAAATAATCAGATCTAGTGATCAAAAGTGCCACGACAGTTCTTGATAGTCGTAGTATGCCAAAAAACACATTAAAATGTATTCGTGATAGAGGCAAACTACGAAAATTATCACTGAGTATTCTTTTATATAATTAACATAAAAAAAAATTGAATATACGCTCTATATGTTTTAAAAAATGGAACACACAACGATAACTAAGTTTAAAAGAAAAAATTAACAAGATCTCAAAAGTGAAATTGAAAAAGTAACCAGCATTTCATATTGAAGTGGCGAGGATTTTCAAATATAATATTTTGATGGGTGTAAGGCATTCAACGAATTAAATATATTGTTTCAATAGAGCCAAAGGAATAAATCAGGGCTGTGTAGATTCGGAGTCGTGTTTTTGGTCAATGTCGGAAACTTGATCTTCGGCATAGTATATTTTCCCATAAATTTCCACCTCCTTAAACTTTTTGCAAATTATGTATTATACATAATTAAGTATTATGTATGTTACTGAAGGCCCTTCTACCGCATCGTAATACTGTTTAACATGAGTATTATAAGCCACCTAATAACATAAAACGTAGTCAAATTCAAGGTGAGTCAAAATTACTTTAGTGTTTGTATAATACATTATACTACTCATAGACGAAGTTAAAAGCAATTAAATTTTGGGAAACTCTTGGCTAAGATGCTTGCTTAAGAGTCATGGGTTAAAATAAAGTTATACAGCTTAAAAATTATTTCGAATTATCATAATTTTGACGCTCATAAATATCAGCATTGATAAATTGTGACAAATATAGTTTATTGAAAAATCGAATTTTTTAATATATTATTAATTGTAAAATTTTTCATCAAGTTCAGAACGTAGTTCCATCGATGTATTCAACGGATTTTTATTTAATTTTAGTGAAATTTTTATACAAATTAAATATTTTGGAAGTATGATATACAATCAGGCAGTCCTCGAAGTAAAACTACAATTCGATAATCAATAAAAATTCGTCTTTGATTGAAAAACTTTCTATTGATTTTTTTTTTATTCTAAAATGAGTAGTGCTGACAATAGTAGAAACCGAAATATTTATCAAAAACTATAAATAAAAATTTGTAGAGACATACATTTTTTTTATATTAACTATATTGTATATTTTCTGTTTCTGTATTATTCGATTTTTCTCGGATATATTTTCTATTTACGTAGAAAGTAAATTTTCTTGTCAATGATGGCCTGAGGATAAATGATTACATTTTTTGAAAATAAAGCAACGATTTGAAGCATAGACAAAAACACTATGGCAAAAAATATTTTTATTCCTTTCACTTTTCATATAAAATGGATTTCTGTTGTTTGACAAAGTAAGTATAGGTAGGAGTATGTTAAGTATAGTATTTTCCTTGGAAAATAAACATGTAGACATCTGTTATTACTTTTGATTAACTATCGACATATTTGTCGAAAATAATACATTATTAGTGAATACAGTATTAAGGCAGTGCCGCAACAGAATTAGTTCAATTGCAGGGAGTGGCAGCACATTTGACATATATTTTTATTTAAAACATTGAAATACGAAACAGCGGTAAAATTAATCAAAAAAAACAAAAGGTGTGGTTTCATATTTCAACGACATTAATACTAAGATTGGAAAGAACTAAAATAACGGCAAAAATAAATGAAGAAAATGGAAAGTTAAATTATATACACAAAACCATGACCTTCACTTATCAATTCCTTATCTTATCGAACAAATATTATGCAATGTGTTATTTTAATTGCAATATTATGAACATGAAAATCGCCGTTAATTATTTCAGGCTTTTATCCTGTTCAGTTGCGTTTTCGTGAATAAATTATGCCGGTCCGAAATACCAATAATCAGTAGTAAAATGGATATTTTTATAAATCGATTTATATCTATCATTTCTCGGCTCTTTTAAGGATTCCCAGGGATTCCCAACCTTTTTATTTCTAGAGCGCATTCTAAAATATCGGCAGGTTGGCGGCCACCACCCATTTTTTTCTACAGGTATTTATAACTAGACGTTTTAAATAAATAAAAAAAGATCTCTATGTATAAACGTATAGACAATAATGTCACTATATATAAACCTAGTAACCAAAAAAAAATTAAACTCAAACAAATAAATAAAAAAATAATACATTTTCAATTATTGTTAATGAAAAAATTCTGTCACAATCGAATAGTGGCGGGCACGGGGTTGGGAATCCCTGTGTTAACCTGTTCCCTGATGAACCACATAAAGGATATTCCAACATCATCCATCTATATTTCAATTAGGACTATGGAGTCGGAGTCATGAAAAACAAGTGACTCTTTTTTCAATTAGACGATTTTGAAAAATATCCCAATGAACAATCTGCCGGATTGTTTGAGAGAAAATTGATCGGAGTTGGAGTTAAATTTTTTAACGACTCTGCAGCCCTGATTTTAATAAAAAAAAATAAGCTCTTACTCGAAAGTTATATCACTGCTAATACTTCTGTAGTATCTACTAACACACTGCAATCAGGCGTCTCCACAATTAATAAGTTAGCAGCGAAAAGGTTGAACCATCTGTATCCGATCATGATAACGGGTACAAAAAAGGACTACGTTTACAATTTATAAACAATTTGAAAATCAAATAAATGTCATATTTAAAAATATGTATATTATTAAAGCAACACGGTGAAAAATAACAATGTATTATATTTCAGCTCTACAATATTTATAGAGCATACAGTTGACAGCCATTTCGGCTTAAGCCTCATCAGGTAGTAGCTACTTTTTCACCGTGTTATACTGGAGTTCTACCAAGTTAATGCCAAATCAATCTGCTGTTTAAGCACTATATATATTATTTTGTAATTCGATATAAAAAATGTAAAATGGCGAAATAAACTAGCGCATAATGTATATTAAATTATTCAATACATACGTATTTTGTATAAGACTAAACAGTGTCTCAAAATAAATAGAATCCCGATATTTAATATCACTAATTAAAGTAGTTGGACCTTTGTTGGACAGTGGTAATTTTGGCCACCAGAAATTATACATAAAATTTCTATGTAAAAACATAAAATCATATTATAGTCAGTGACATCATCCTATGAGTGAGTGTTTCACAGAATATAAATTGGCAAATCGTTGCAGTTTTAAAACGTACCTAAGAACAATGACGTCTATCACGAAAATATTGTTTTCAACGTTTGCGGCCAAACCGGAGTTCTGTGCGGCTAGAGAACACGAACGGCAAAAAACCTGTTTGATACTCCATTAAAAACATATAATTATACTTGTATACATACAACAGAAAATGTAGACTACCTATTGCCATTCCGTGGCAATATAAATTCCAAATATAACAAGTTCAATTAGTCACTTGGATGAACAATTGAAAAAATAGACTGTCATAAAATTATCAATTCTGAAAACGTATATTAAACCTACTCTATTCAGCCCTATGCTGAAGAAACAGCCATATTTTGGACAAAAAGCAATGGTTTGAAATTTTTTTTTTGTCTCAAAAATGTGTTAATTAATGTTTCACCGTAAATACGTTAAGAAAAATAAATTAAAAAATTTATGGATATTTTTTCTTTATTTACATATAGGAAGAATATAATAAAATGTGAAAAATTTTACCTTCTCAATGTCTGAGAAGCGCCTAAGAGAAATATTATTTCTATGCGTCATCAACAAAAATTTGAAAAATGTTGATTTAAATAATTTTACGGAGCACATCAAGAGTCAGAAATGATAATATATTTTTAAATGATAATATATATTTAAATACTAATATAATATTTTTAAATACTAATTTCATACAGTGCACGAATTTTTCAGTCAAATAGATTTACTCGTTTTGTTGTCTCCTTCTTGAGATTCTCGAGATGCATAAAAACTTTTAATTATTCATGAAAATTTCCATTTACAACTGTATTTTTTTTTTGGCCGTAGTCAGAATCGGAGTCGAGAATTCGCGGTGCTAATAGTATAAATACGAGCGACTCCGATATTTTTCGGTAAGACGATTTTGAAAAATATCTCAATAAACAATTTTCCGTATTCGTCGGTTGATCTTTGATTTAATGTACATAAATAGGAAAGAAAGGTATAAAAAAACCTGACAAAATTAAGCTTTTTTTAATCGGAGTCGTGTTTTTATTAACGATTCAACAGCCCTGGTTTAAAACGTTTGCTTCACTAATTCTCCATATTACTACCAAAAAAAAGTTATCATTTTTACACTGTTAATATATAATTAACATCTTTTAATGTAAAATAAATACAAATATGTAAATATACTAAAATAGATAATATGTACCTACTCATCAGTACAATATTAATAATATTCATCACGACTGTTTACGAGACTTGCTATACACGACCAGTTAAAAAAATATTTTGATTATTGCGTAGCAACAATTTTTTGCATAACATAACATTATTTCCTCTTTTAATACAGTTCCGTTGTATAATTTTCTTGACTTTACGAGATGTTTCTGATAATCTATATCATTCAAAAGTAAAATTTAATATCGACTGTGCAAAGTCTTCACTGCCTAGCATATATTAGTGTCTATCTACTAATAAACATAATAGGACAAATTGGTTGTGCAGACGAAGTCATGATATTTTAGGTAAAATCGGATTCGTCTAATAACTCTTGAAACCCTCAAATCCCATGTATGTCAATTTATGCCAATATTTAATTTATTCGTTTAGTAACTTATATTATTTTAGTTAAAAACGGAAATTTATTTTTATTAGGTCAATATATTGGCGACAAAGAAGAAAAATACCGTCGAGTACGCTGAATTCTAGATTCATTACAAATTTTGTATTATATAAATTAACTTATGGAGTGGTGTATATGTACCGGTACGTGGGCGAAAGTCTTGTTCAAATGGCGCATGCACGTACATGTACGTTTTATCGAACTTTTTTGATTCACATATTATTTCAAAAACGGGTGTGCTACTGTCATCTATGGAATATTTTGAAATACTTTCACTCTTTATTTTACAATTTACGCTTTTATCGACTCAAATACACATTGATTATTCCAGCGAAATATTGATAACTCAGAACTATATTATCACAAACCAGCACACCGTAAGCGTCGGTAGTGATTCTTGTATGTATTACGTTTTATCGAAAGTGTAGTGTTTTTTGACAATTGGTTGTCGAACTCTGAAAAAAGTTCTGGCTTTTTATCTAAATAACCCATTTATTATCGAAAGTTTAACCATTTTTATGAAGAATAAATTTTCAGGTTTGGTCTTATACATAATATATTAAAAAAAAAGATATTTATTAGACTGAAAAAAGCCTGGCCCTCCATATACAAATCAGCAGAAAATGTGTGCCACTCGACAGGTTAAGATGATATATTTTTATTGAATACAAAATTTATTTCTTGTGATATAGCTATTCATCGTCTTCAAATGGCCTGATAAAATACGTTTTATGAATGCCGTCGACATGCAATTGCATAATAATTATTAGCGTTTCTTGTTTGATAACTCCTGTCACAAAAAGCCGGCTGGAGATCTATGCCTTGTGATTAGTATAACTGACAAACACTGCGAATAACAAACCTGCGAAGTTAATAATAAGCAAACATCATACGCGAAACAAAATGTCAACACATTTACAATTTCACGCATCGCTGTTCAAGTGACATCCGTCTGGTGTAATGGTAATTTGCGAGTGGGTCTCAATAGCATGGCATTATATCTGAATGGGAGAATGAATAGAATGATGCAAAAGTATACAAATAAGAAATGATCTCAAATAAAACAGATATGTCATTATCATATAACGCCTGCTTACAAATTTGTTAACCCTTGCAGTCCTGCAGTGCCGAAATATTGGCCTCGCAATTACTGGAACAAATTTTACGCTAGAAATGTTATTTTATTTCATGATTATTATTTTTGCACATAGAACACGTTATTTAAATCAGTGCTCCGAAACCTTTTGTCTTCCACGACACACCAACGTTTAATTTATAAAATTTCGCGGTATAATAATAATGATAAATAAAGTAAATGTTTATGAAAATGCGAATTTTTAACCATCGACGCGTTATTCTTTCGGTACGGTTTAATTTATTTACACTTTTTTTTTTTTTTTTATAAATTCATTATTCAATTATATATTGTATATTATATTGTGTGTCTAACATTTATATATTATACATACTGAAGAAATATTTATTTTTGTTAACCTGTGATTGTTCTATTAGCTATACCTACATAGTATTGTCTGGTGGCACATTGGTATGCTATAGCACACCGGTTGCGGAACATTGATTTAAATGTCTCACGTTTTATTACAAACCTTCAAAAACCTATCCTAATCATGTATATAAATACCTATAATTTATATTTGAAATTTATTTGATGTCTTAGTATTGCATATTATTAGGCATATAAAAACCGCTGTGTAGTACCACTACCAAAAAAAATCAAGTCACAGTATAAAGTAAAATAAAAAAAATACTAACTATTGCTTTTCTGTGAAAAAATGACTGTTTTGCACGCAAAAAAGGATGGGATTAATAGTTGCGGTTTCTGACGTTCTAAAAATGGCGATCAACTGATTTTTTTATCTGTGCATTACTTACCTATCTTTGGATTAAGGGGTATATTAAAAGATGGCGCAGGAAATACATAATTTGATACTTATATAAACATTTTTATTGATTTGCTCAACTGAAACGATGACCCGTTTCCTAATTGATTTCTGACCAGACGATAGTAGTGGCAAATATCTTACATTTCTTTCTGCCAGCTTACGACATTTACTTTCATAAAAAAAATCTAAAAACCGAAATGATTTCACCAATAAATTTTAATTGACATTTTCCTACTTTTTGTTTGACAGCGAGTGTCACGGGTTTCAGTTTAATCGTCATGTATTTGTGTAGAATTGGAAGGAGTTACTTGTCACAGAACGTTTTGACTAAGAATTGAATACTACTAATGTTATCCGATTTCGTTTACTCAGCGAAATCCCTACCATAAGAAGTTGACAGCTTGTGACTCTTTGATAACTATTTCAATTGCGGCCTTGTGACTAAAACCAAGTCATTTCGCTGTATTTTTTTCATAAAAAAAAAACATTTTTATATTTAAATTTTATGTACAAATGTTTTTGAAGTTTCTTGAATACGTCCGTATTAGAATACACATACATGAATGCGACCTTCCGATATGATAAAGGTCCCTACAAATATCCAATCCTAAAACATCGAGATAGTTCTCATGTCAAATGTATGCTTAAAAATCTTCATAACAGCGGAAATAAGGAAATCTACTCGTTCAACCTTGGCAATTAAAAGTTCTTTGAAAATAATAGATAGTATTATGTAATTTTTCAAGATAGGATTAAATTGTGTTTCACTTTGGTAACTCCGTACAGCGTCAAGTGTCAAGGCTATTTAAATTGTATAGTTCCCCGGCACACGAATAAAAAATAGATTGTTCTCTGTTTTAATCAATCCATTCGGAATCTTTTTTTATCGCGTGTATCCAAAGAAATCTGTTCGACCACAAAGCGTTCACTTCCTTTAAAGCCCATTAAAATTGGCTGAACCAACAGAGGCTTAAAAAATCTAATGCGGAATATTATAAAGTCGAGTCGATTATTTTAGTATCAGTAAAAAAAAAACAAAAACGTCACAAACTAAGACTCGCAAGGCGTCTTGGAAGACGATGTGTAGATACATCATCTCAAAAATGTTGAAAAAATTACCTTGATCCTCGGCCTTAACTTGTTACATCGATCATCCATATTCATATGAATATGTAATACTAACCGATTATTTGCTAACGCAGTGTTCAGTTCTATGTATTTCTATAGAGTGGAAATAATATTATTTAAGACATTCCAATAATGTTTCCAAACAACGTACGAAAGATTATTTCGAGAGAAAACAGCAAACGAAAATTATTAGAGTGTTCAACATAAAATTATTTACCTTAAGCGATAAAGAAAAAAAAATATTTTAAATTAACACTGCTATGGAAAACATCAATTACAATGACACCATATTATGGATGAGATCACCTTGCCTAGTGAATATACATTTGTTTAATTTATCTTGGTATTGGATTTGTGAAGAATTCGCTTATAACATAGGTTCCCAACCTTTTTTGGATGGCGACCCCTTTTCATAAAATCCATGTGACCCGCGACCCCCATACAATACAAAAGTCAAGCAAAAGTGAATATTTTTAGTTGACCGTATAAGTTGGTGACCCCCCAAAAAATTCTTGGCGGCCCCCAGGTTGGGAAACTATAGCTTATAAATTATTGAAAGTGACAAAATAATTTGATCTTCGAACCAACATTATGCAAGAGTTTTGAATGAGCTTTGGAAATGTTGCATTCAAGAAAATTATTAACTGTGTGTTTCCATGGGTCGATATTTTTTTAAACCGGTTTAATTTAAAATGGCTGTTAAGAAAATTAGATTTGTGAGAACATGGAACATGTTTGAGACATCGAGCATAGTTTAAACCACTAAATGTTTTTGCCAGGAAAAATAGTCTAAAGAATATATAATATAATTAGCAAGTGTAAAAAAATAACTTGTATAGTTTAATGAACACGAATAGAATTTGCAAGTTTCTCGCTAAATTATGAAGTGAATAAGTTTTTCCTTTCATAGTAAGCATGATCAACTTGTCACTGAAGAATTCTGTGAATAATTTCTTACTAGGGGCTGGTATTTAAATATTTATTTGCTATGGCAATAAAATAAAACCACATTCATATAAAATAATTATTTGTTTTTGCTGCTGCATTAATGATCTGGGCATGTGGTTGCCAGGAGTCCTGGAGCAGAATCATGACGGCCTCTTAAATTCAGACGAATATCACTCCACTCATGAAAAGAATTCTTTCTCTAGCACAAATCATTTGGAAAAGAGAGGACAAATAGAACTTGGTAGGCAACTTTTATTAATTTCTATCTTGAAACAAGTGTTCCGAAATTCTCTATTAAAACGTTAGCAGCCCTATCTTGATCGCACGTTGAAACAAAACCGATAAACTATTATAAAATCAAATAGCTATAGATACCATCAATAAACATAGAACTTATCCGTGTCATGGGTGTTATATGTATGAAAATGGAGCATTATTGAAATTATACATGAAAGTTTGAATGTCTGGTAGTAAAGAGATTTTTTTAAATCGCAGTTCGATAAAAGATGTAAACAAAACAGTCAAGAAATTAAGTCGTGGACAATTTCTAAATTTTCGCATACGATTTGATAACATATGTTAAGCTATCATAGTATTTATAAGTTGAAAAGGATACTCAACACATTGCAAATTTTTTCAAAATATTTAATCAACCACGTATATTCAAAAATGTTTATTTCTACTTGGATAAAAGGGTGTTGATAAAATTCAACTATAAAAATAGTAGAAATTTGTGGTTTTTACAAAAATCTAAAGACAAAAAAAACAGATATTTAACCTACTTCGGTAAAATTACATTCTCGGCAAAAGAATTTTTACAGTATGTCGTATGTTTGAATAATATGAAATGAAAGCAATCATAACTGTAAGCCGTCTAGAATTCACGGTATATTTCATTAGATACTCATAATAACATAACTGTATATTCACATTTGGAATGTGCAAATAAAAAATGGCAATACTTACAACTCACACGAATGGGGGCTCTCGTAATGAAAAACAAAATAGCATATTATATAAAATCTAGGTCTTATACATACATAAATGAGAATTCAACTTCTCTTGTTCATTCGATTATTTTTTCAATAAATGGGCTCGGTCTTTCATATAAGTTTTTTTCCGCATTATATCTATTAGGATCAAAATTAAATATGGCAACCACTGTAACGATAGAAGTATGGCAACCTTTTTTGTCCAAAAATAAGTCTAAAGACACCTTCAGTGCATTTAAAATAAGAACAACTTAGTTGTAAATGTTCGGTGAAGTTTACACTGACATCTATCTGCATTAGTCTTCCTGACTGTTTGCTCTATTTTTAACTGTCACAAGGTTCGACGATTAACTAGTGTTTTTATAGTAGCGCTAACTATAAATTATTTATATCATGCAATCTATTAAACTAGTGGATTTTTTGTAGGAATTAGAATGCATATAAAGTTGAATATTCATATAATTCATAATAAGTATATATTGCCAGTAATTAAAGTTAATACAGTCAATCTTTAATCCGAAAATGTCATCATTTAAATTATGACTGGTTGGAAAATAGCGAAATTTCAAGAGATCTGCACCGTGCCCAATCCGGATAAAGCCCCTCAGGGACAGGTTCAGACTAAAGTTTTACTAAAAAATCTAAAATACCTGAAACCATTCTCATTTTGACTAATTCCAAAGAGGCCCAAAACATATTGTTGAATTCACAATAATATTTGATTTTTAGTTACAAACGTTGCAATGCTTATAGCTCACAAAATCTAAATTCATGTCGGGGCTGACACCTCGAGTAAAGGCCCGTGTAACCCATGTCAATACATTAATTTCGTCGCAACATTACCAAACAAATTAATTATCCTGTAGTAAGTTCAAATGGTTTAGTATCCACTTTGTTTGTGATCGTGCATGTGTGGAACTGCTTGGCACGATTTAAGCATTGAATTATATTCTTGAAGATTTCAACAAGGACGACAACGAACAATAAAATAAGCGTGCGCTTATTTTATCGTATGATCAATAATACGCGGAATATTGTAATTTGTATTTATTTGCACGATAACGAAGACCATAAACAAATACTTTAAATTAGAATTTAAAAATCAAATTTTTGCTTTGCTTACAACAAAATCAAATATTTCGAAGTTTGAAAATATTTATGCGGTAAAATTTATTTTAATACTGGAAACAAGTTTATATAAAATAATAGGTATATTAAATTTATTCGCATTCCTAATAAAGACCACAACTATTTGTAACGTGCTCTGAAAATTAAATAGGTGTGGTAAGTGAAATGCTAATGAACACAATGTGAATAAACTTGATAAATATCGATTTGAGATTTGGCAGGTGCATTTTGAGAATGATTTTCTTTTATTACGGATTAATTTTGCATTTATAGAGATTATTTAAGTAAAGAAAATAAAATACCGATAAGGGAAATCGACATAATAAATTTCAAATTGAACACTCCTCAAATAGGTTCATCATTATATAGGGATGCTGCTTTTTTTATCTTGTTAGTCTATGTCACACATTTATTTCAAGATAAAAACACAACTGCGTACAATTCCATATTCTATAAAATCTCTTTTAAAAGCGAATTACATAATAAAATACTGTTCTAACAACTCCATCAGAATATGTATTTTTTTTTTAATTCACGGCTGCAATAATAAATGCGATATTAGCTATAAAAGATTGCGGTATGCGGTTAAATAAACATTTGTTGCTTGCCACAAACTAATATCCTCAAAAAATATTGTATAATATTAATCATGAGTAAAATCGTATTCGTAAAACTGGCCCATATCACATTTTTATTAGTTGTAAATATATATTTATATCCAAACAAAAAAAGCTCATACTTAGGATCCAACACTAATATAATGAGATAAAATACGTTTGTTCATTCAAAATTAAGGTGTTGTTAGCAATGATAAAGATGGAATCGTTTTCTTTCAAGTTCGCGCTTTTGCGAACACTGGCAATCGGTGTCTACATATTAGACAGGAGTAAATCTGTGAAACCACTTTTGAATTAAGTCGATTTATAATAAACTGGAGGTTTATCAAGTATTATCGGTCGACAGTATCTACCATAACAATGGCGTATATTGGTTATTTTTTAAATTTTGTTTCTTAGTTCAAATAAAATAATTACACCGCAGAATTTCTTCAGTCTGCGAATCATGTAAACGTTTATAGCCTGTTGGCATCTTCCTACTCAGCATAGATTTCGATGTTTCCAATACCAGGAACATGATCCCACCAAGTTCAAGAACAAAATTAAAATAAAATTTCAGAAAACACAAAAATATAGATAAGAAAGTTATATTGAAAACAATTTATTTTTATGTAAAATTCTTTGAAGCACGAAATCGAGTACTTTACATATAATTTAACCCTTTGACAACTTAACAACATGGTATCAAATTTTAAATGTTGAAACATTGTACGTTTCCACATGTCTTGTCACTCACGACCCGGTTTCGCTTTTTGGCATCTTCAGGCAGAATCAGTTCTAATGCACACATGTGATGATGCGAAGATGTCGAAAAACGAAACCCGATTGAAAAAAACAAACGCGTAAATGCAAATGGTAAACATATTGAAAAAAAATGTATGTTAAAAAAAGAAATGGAAATGCATAAATTGAGAAGAATTATTAATTAATTAAACTGTATCGGCAGCAGATGTGTTACTATATGACTATTCACCGAGTGATAACACCAACAAATATAATAAAACACCAAGTCGAGTAGATAAATTTATGTGGGCTTGTATGTAATTTGTTTAATGGGGTTTGAGGAGACAATATGTTTCCAAAAATTTCAAATAAAAATAGGATTGCATTACTTTAAATTATTTTTATCAGTATGTTTATTCATTTTTGATAAAATAAACTTTTCATAAGAGTACTTAAAGCCTATTTTAAAAATTACTCAGTTCGATACCTTTGTAGTTTCGCCTTTGTGTCTCTAAGACCCCGAATTGCATTTGAAAAAATAGAGAAAACGGTATGCAACATTTAGGTAGTAAGTAGGAAAATGGAATGAAGGTTCTATAAATGTAAGTCTGTTGGTAGGTAAGTAAAAATAAAATGAGACAGACATTACGTGTATAAAAATTTCTACTATAGATAATAAGTAATATTTATATCACTTTTTAGGAAACGAACTACGAAGAAAAAAATGATACGAGTGTTTGTATCTTGAGAACTTTGGAATACGAAAAAACTGTTCCATGAAAACAAATCCATGCGGTATGGATAAATAATGGGTAACTACCATGGACAAATGGTGTCCTCAGAATATTTATTACTTATAATTTAGATAATTCAAATGAGCGGGAGGCATGGTTAGAAATATTCACAAGATCCCGTCTTTTTTAATTGTAATTAATCAATGTAAATGTGAATTTTGAATAATAGTGCTGGATCAGAAGCGGCAAAAAATATTTACAACACATTTCCGTTTTCTATGTGTTTGAAATTTTACATATACTTAAATATTAAATATTTTTTCTCAATTTACCTGAATAATAATTTAAGGAAGCATCCGAATCCTCGGCAAGTTGCAACCTCCGCAGTGTAAGTTACAGTCATATTTGATTATAAATATTTCAGTCTTTATTATTTTATGTAATATTCACTGTTGGTCTTGATAATAATCATAGTTACATCCGACACTTTTCGAACTTTCTGTATAAAGTAATAATAAAAGATGATAAATCAAAAATACAATAGATATTATGTTATACACACCGTGGTTGATAATAATTTTATATGAATTGTAAAAGGTTCAACTCTTAAACATTAATGTGCACATTAATATTAAATTACTCCATTTCACAGCTTGACGTTGGTATAAAACTTTTCGGAAGAAAAATGGTCATAATTCAGGTGTCACAAAAAAAAGAAAAAATGTAATAAGGGTCTAACATTTCAGTAAAAAAATAATTCTCGGAACAATTAACAAGTTCACTTCATTCACAGTATCACGAAAAAAATATTGATAATTTTTATAAAACTAACATGAAATTTTGAATCAAAACACTTTTTAAATCAAAATCAACGGTGTCTTGTATTTCAAACAATTCATAATAAATCATAATTTGGTATTACGGGAAAGATTAATTGGATAACGCGCATTCACACGACTACCGATGACAGTAACGGACGATGCATAACGACAAATAATTTGACTTGCTCAATTTCTATTTGACCAGCAAACTTTCAGCTACATTGACGCATAGAGTGCTGCCACTGCAAAAATATAAATTTGTAAAGAGGTAAAAACATTAAATATTGTAAAGAATCATCTATGATGGAGATGAATTAAAAATATTTATATTATAACCAAACATACAATCATTTTTCTTATTATTGTTTTATTGTAAGTATCATTTAACAATATATTAGTTAAATATTAAATATAATTAAATTAATAACCATACACAACTGAATAATCTTTCGGTTTATATAAATAATCTTATAATATGAAATCAAATTAAAACCGCCTTACTTACAGTTAACTTTTCAATAAATATGCAAAAAGAATCACCCTTTTTATAAGCCACGATATACGCGCCTCTGACTTTTGAAGAGAAGGTGTGAAAATTACGAAATGTCAATAAACTGACTACACACTTCACCTGCCTTCAAAAAATACTTTTTTCTCAAGTGCGTACGTGATACGGAATAGCGCAAATTAGTCCAGTCAAATATTGCGTATCGCGTACGTTCACATGCATAGGAAGGTTAAAAGAAAAGTTTGTTCAATGAAACACAAATTGTTATTGCTTTATCGATGCCAAATATAAATATACTAACGTACTAAAAATACTATTGACCATTTGTCCAACAAAATTATAACTTTTTCAAAGGAGAATTATTAATTTGAGTAACTGAATAGACCTATATTTTTTTGGTTCGTTTACAAAACGGAGAAAGAGTAATAGATGTTGCTATTAGATTATGTAGCATGAATGAAGCTACAATAAGAACCATTGAAAACTTCACCAACCACTGCAATAATTTCTTATGAATCTTTTGGATTTCTTTTTTTTTTTGTTCTTTAAAATATACTTTATGAGAATTTAATTAATAAAAGAATATGTTTTATTTATATATTTTAGAAAACAACCAAATTATGCGTTTTTTGTATACTTTTCGATTTTAGCATAGCAAGTTTCGTGTGTTAAGATGTGAATCAAACGTAACCCGAAAACATATATATACTGATTGAGAATGATGTGTTGCATATTTTTTAATGGTAGTAAAAATATAAATAACATTCTTTAAATTTGTTTGAAATTCATTTTCTTTGAATATATTTTAATTCGTTTTTTTTTAAATTATATGATAATGTATCCAAATGATTTTACTTTTGGCGACCGAATAATTTATGCACTCAACAACTATGTTGTAGTTATTTATCCTTGCGTCGTCGAAAAGCTGATGCCTCGGAGTGAGACGTTGGGTTAATTTTTTTCTTCTCGATTCGTTCAAACTATAATATCATAGGAAGAATTTTTGCAACAATAGGATTAAAATTTCCTTTAATTAGTTTATCTTCATGAAAAACCTGTAATAAATTCGTAATTTACAACGTTTTGCGGAAAACCAAAATGGGCGACGAGGGCGGCAAAGATGCCGAGTCTGGATCGAACCCCCTTTTGACGGCTAAAATTGAAGTTGAAGATGAATATGATGCGTTCATATGTCAGTATTTCGTACATTTGATTTATATGACACTTAAGGATTTACCGGTCGTGTAAATAACGCTATTTTAAAATTGTTTTTTTAGTGCCATCCGATGTCGATTTCGACGACGCTGTCGGCGAAGAAGAAAGGACGTTTTACATGGAGAAGTTTGAAGGTATTTACTTTTTTGAGACACGAATGTGCGGCATCAAATTTACAAAGTAATTTTTACACAACATGACATCGTAATACATTGTCATAACTCTTTCACCTGTATGTTGCTTTATTTTAATATAATTCCTAAAACTCACGAATTGTTAAGAATTGAAATTTTCAACATGCCTATAAAGGTACCTTTCAATGCAGTGTTATAATAATCACATTGATTGGCATCTTAATACTACAAATCACCGAAAGTAAATATTTAAACTTTTCTTCTCATCTTTTGTTCATTTGCTTCTTAGAAAGAAATCCTTTGAAACTTTTAGAAACAGTGATTATGAAATTATTTGCAGAACAAATGGGCACATTTGAAAGTTTAAGAGATCCTCAAGTAGTTATTATGCCATTGTGCCTACACCATTACTCTGTGACACAAGTATATAAGAAAACAAAAACCCTTATGGAAAGCGATATGAAATTATTCTATTTGTTTTGGACTGTATTAGAGTTATTAACCCTCAGACTGCTAACGTCTGAACTGTTGAGACGGCTGATTTTTCTGTGTTGATAGTTAATTCCCCAAAATATATGAATTAACAGTGGTTAAAATCTTCTTACACTCGCTAATTTTTGAGTCAATGCATTGCTTGATTTGTTCTGACAAACTCAATAAGATTGTCTCAAACCAATATTATTCAATAATTTTTTACTGTCTAGGTTTTGGAATATCCTTTAAACAGTTCAGCAGGGAATGAGTTAAGTTTATAAGAATTTTAGCTCTGTGTCATCGAATGACCTTTTTTCCTTCACTGGTAGATGTAGATCTAAATATATAGTCATATGAATAGTTTATTTTGTATTATCTATATTCGAAATTGAGAAGTCATAGAAATAGCTTCATCTCTATAACTGGCAAACTAATCGAATATTAAGCATTTTACTATTGTTGGTTCAGGACAAGACTAATAACTAGCTCATTGTTTTTGACGTGCCTGATTTTAGTATCAGATGGGTATAAGGGAGGTCTGGTACCCAAGTGTTACGGTTTCGTAACAAAAATCCATAATTGTAATCCAACAAAATAAAATCAAAGCCAATCTGAGTTGTCACACTTAACCCTTTTACGCCGAAGCAGCGCGATCGCTGCTCGGTACTTGTGCGAAATCGACGGGCAAGCGCTATCGCGCTGCGAAAACCATGTTCCACTCAAGCGTAACTCGAAGTGTTTTAACACATGTTTTATTAAAATTTATGAATGATGTGGATCATGTAAGTTCTTAGGATTGACAAAATCGAATCCACAAATTTATTGACCCAAAAATATATTTTTTATTGATAAAACAAAATTGTGAACATATGTTAGTGACGCGCTCATATTTCACCGAGTATTTATTGAATAACAGATATGTTGTGCAATCTTATAATACATAAATACATGTATTTTATATCGAATCGGTCATAGAAATAGAATATACTTCTTAGAAAAAATGTCTTTTTTTTGTTATCATGGATTCAAGAAATATGGAGAGCACTTGCGAACAATAAGAAATGGCACAAATATCTACCCTTTTTAAAATTCCATTCATCACTTTTTTAACAGGAAGATCATAAAATTTGTTACACTTGTATACAAAATCTTATTATTATTTGCTCAACACACGTAAGCGTCAATAGAAGAAAAACACTTGCATACAGTGGCAGCCCGTCCATTGAAATTCTTGATTTACTTCACTCCCTGAATGAAAAAAACTTATATATTTATAAAAAAGTATTTTTATCAATAATTTCTTCATCATAAATAAATCACTGTGCTTTATGCGAAATTGATTGGAAATTTCGTGGGTTATTTTGTTTTTCTAAAGATACTGCAAGTCTGAAGTTGTTATGGATAACCCGCCACTGGACATATATATTTACTGGAATTTCTTTTAATTTATGGCTTTTCAAGTTGAAGGAGAAATTCTTTTCAGTTATGTATACATGATATTTATTCTTCAGTATACTTCGGGCGGTTGTTGGAATTTAATTGTCACAGAAACCAATGGATATGCCAATGCATTTTTTCACTGTAACAACATTGCTAAAAATTGGAAGTTACCTGAATAAAAGTTATCGTGTAGTTGCAGAAAATTTATTTACAAGCATCTCTTTGCTCAATTATTTGATATCAAATGATACATATTACACCGGTACGGTTAGACGCAACGGAAAAGGAATGCCACCAGACTTACTAAAAACAAAATTTAAAATTGATGAAGCGAAATATTATACAAAAAAGGTGCAATTATCTGCGGATACCGTGAAAAAAAGTTACAAAAACAACCGGTGATACTTGCATCTTCCTACGCATCGACTAAAAGAATGATTGCAATAAATAGACGTAATCGGGAGACAAATAAACCAGATATAATAAATATATGGGAGGAGTTGATACTTCAGATCAAATATTATATACATACCTGGATGAAAGACGTACATTGAAATATTGGAAAAAGGTGACTTTTCATATTTTTGGAAGAATGATGGTAAACGCATTCATTATTTACACAAGAAATACGCCTGGTAAAAAGATGACAAGATTAGAATTTACATCATCCATAATTGAGGCAATAGAAGATGAATGGAGACCTAAAAAAAATCCAGTCCAAAGAACATCTAGTACGAGATTGGAGAATCTGGAGGTTTTAAAAAACTTACCAGGACGAAATCTCAAAGAATGGGTCCTATGCAGCAAAAGTTGACTTTTATTATTTTTAGTTTATTAGACTATAAAAATACGTATCGAATAATTAAGCTTTTTAGTGTTTTTACTGATAGACGATAGTTCGAAAAAATATTCTGCAGCAAGGGCATGTGAAATATTTTACAAAAAATACCTCTTTTTTATCGCAAAATTAAAAATTTTGTGCAAATTATTGCAAATTTCATGTTTCTTATTTTTTTTAGTTCGATCGTGTTAACTCATTTATTGTTTTTATAATTGTTTTATCTAAACTATAATATATCAAATGCAAAATGAGAAAAAACAGAAATAAATCCTTAAAAACTAGATATTTACAAATTTTTTTTTTAAACACAAAAAACTTCAAAAACTCCTTAGTGCTTTTAGCAAGTCCCCAAAAAAAAGGTTAGGCGTAAAAGGGTTAACCTTTAACCGCCCAAGCATTTTTTTGTGAAATATTCGCGCGACCCGCAGTTGTTCTAAAAATAATTATATCTCTAAATCTATTCATTATATTTGGGTATAATAAGAAACATTATCAAAATAAAAGATTGTTTATAATTTACTAAAGCTTTATATGTAATTTTTCACATTTTATATAATTACGCGTTAAAGTTAAAGAATAAAAACTTCTCTGAGGGGTTCGCGCACTCAGATTGGGAGCCACTGCCTCAAAGAAAAAATATTCTTTGTATTGTATGAAAAAAATCTGTTTCCCGATCAAAATGTAGTGAATAGTGTAGATTAAGCTGATTTATTATGGTTCGCCTAAAATAACAACGTACATACCAAGAGCCAATATTGTAACACAGATGTTTATATTATTCATCACGATAAAAATATTTTTTGGAACCGAAAATTAAATTATTGAACTGTAACTCAAAGACATTATTTATATAAGCTAATATTCATATTATGAATAATATTTTCATAAATCAGTGTAACTCGATAGCGAAATGCACCATAATCACCTGTCCCGTACGGTACCGCTGGGTGTTTAAAGATTAAAACATGCCTAATTATACGAAAAATATTCATTGAAATCTAAGATATAATTGTAATTCTACAACTCATGCTGCAATTTATTTATTACATCTTTTTGATGATGGCAAGTCTTAAGTTTTAGTTACTTTATTGCCACTTTTCGAATTGTATAGATAATATGCATTAACTTTTTATCTATGTCAAAAAATACAGAAAGCATGCCCTGTACTCGGCAGCTTTTTTGCGTTTTTAAATCGCATTTTTGTCCTTAAATATGCATTATAATATTTTTTCAAATAATTAAATATTAATTGGCACACTAAGTATTTTTTTCAATAAAGAAATGTAGTATTTTACTTTTATTTTCTGTTTAATTTAACTATAATAATTCTTCATACAAGAACTGCATAACGGCAATGCTCATGACTGCTATATGCTGAGGCCATGCCAGCCATGGAACGCATAACTGCCATATGCATACAACGAGTTAAGGAGCATCAATTGAAAGATGTTCAGTGCTAACTTTTCATGCTATTTGAAATTCGTTCAACAAATTTACATCATATTTGTTGTTCACAAATTTCGCTCTTTTGCTTAGTTTTGGTAATAGAGCCAATATGTACGCATTTTTTAAATATGATCATAGCCACTTATGTGTGCATTCATTCACTTAATTACACTATATGAGACTCACATACTAGTTCAAAATTTACATCAATCATGATAAAAAAAAATCTGTAGTTTTGCACATGCTCTCGTGAAGGTTTCTGAATTGGTTCAATCATTAGATCGGGACTTTTTTCGGCTCACAACTGGACTATATGGATGTGCTTCTCATGTGGACAGCTTTATGTGGCCTGCTCCAATGTTGTAAAAATGTCTAATTTATTTGTGTATGCCTGTAAGAAAAACAAATATATGTATTTAAAAGCATTCCAATGAACTGAATCAAAACACAGACGCTTACTTTCTTTAAGTGGTGTTGTATCACATGCTCGATACTCACTATTAGATCTTTAAAAATTCAATGAGAAACTGGTACACTTGTGTCCATGGATAATTGTATTCACTCATCAGGGTTATTCACTGCTGCCACTGTCGGTTTTTAAATATAATCGTGTGTATCTGAGTTGCTATTTCTTCCTTCAAAAAAATCACGAATATTATATCATGTAAAAAAAGTAGCGATGACCAAAAAAATGAATTGGATGTTCAGAAAATGATAAATTTTTATTTATTAGTCTCCATAGCTGATTCGACTGATTTATTACAGCTTTGAAGGTCGTCAAAGATCTCCGGTTACACTGTTCGGCCTGCGACAAGCATTTGGGATTATTGACTAGATATATAAACCGATATCGGATGCACCCACTGCTGAGAACGTTGGTATGCGTCGCTTGCCAAGACTTCTACTGCAGTGGTGAGTTCGAGAAAGGCGACGACGGCAGCGAACTCTACTGTCGATGGTGTGGGCAGGGCGGACAAGTCTACTGTTGTGTTACGTGTCCGGCTGTCTTCTGCGAGGTTTGAAATTTTTCATCGATTTTGTATTTTTTGGAGCACATGAAGTATATAGACCAGTGGTTCTCATGTTAAATTTTACTGTGGCTGGATTGTGAACGTCAGCTTTAGGAATTTTCTTTTGGTTGCACCAAATTTTTTTTATTATATGATGAAGCAGTCATCTAAAAAATAGACAAACTTTTTACAACAAAGCTAAATGTATTGGTACAAATGGAAATTGTCTTTAACATTTTTCTATTCCAATGCAATATTATAGATAGTTTTATTAATTTATCTAAATTAAGTTTGATAAAAAAAAATTGAGAAGGTCAATTATTCTGAGTGTGAAAAAATGGGAACTAAATGTAAAATTGAAAAATGAGTAGAATATACCAAAATGCTTCAATGCATTATTGATGTGTAAAGGAGAGAAAAAATCAGTGAAATCAATCATTTGAATTAGTAAAGTCACCACAATGTGACATGAACTTTGATAATAAAATTTGGTGCTTGGCACACATTGCTCAACGTTGCAATCTTCTATGGTGATTTGCATACTCTAAAAAACAATTTACAACAATTTTGACAGATTTCACTTTAACAACTTGGCTGCTATAACCTAACAAATTTCAAGCACCCATATATAGCAAACGACTCTTTATGATAAAAAATGTATAAAACCCATTGTGTGGTATGTGTTTTATAATTCAAATATATTTTTTTAGAAATGTATCAAAAGAAACTTTGGACCATCTAAGATAACTGAAATTGAATCTATTGATGAATGGAAATGTTTTGCTTGTAATCCAAAATCTCTGTGGTCATTGAGAGCTAAATATTGGATTTTGCTTCTCTATTGTGATTTTAAGAACAGGTATTTATGGCTCCATTTTTAATTTTCTATTCCATAGACCTTAGGTGGTGATCCTTTTTGAGCCTGAGTGCCAAAAAAACAAGAAATTATTTATTTATTAAACTTTTTTTCTATTCATGAAACATTCACATGCCATGAAAAATCAGATAGCATGTGTGCCGTTGATTCACCATTCCTACCATAGGCTGTATTTATTCATTACATATATCTCTTTTAATTCAAGAACTTAAATAATATCATTCACATATTTAAGAAGTTATTTCGCATCCAATTAATAAAATTACAATTATTGTAAAATAAAATTATTGGTGTCGTGAATTATAAACAGTTTTCTTATATGTGTTTTAGGCAAGCTCAAATTGCTTTGGATCCAACAAAAAAAGGTGTTCTAATGAAGCAAAGTCAAGTAGATGTGTCAGAATGCTGTAAACGAGTGATGACAAAGCCAAAACCTCCCACAACTGAAACTAAGAGAAAATCCATCGCCGAATTGAAGAAAATGGTGTCATCCGATCTAGCCAAGCCTTCGATAGAACAAAGCAAAGCTAACATCATCGATCAAGCCAGACAGGCTATCAAGAGGATAGGATCGCCAGTGAGCGTGAAGAAAGTGTCCGCGTCGTCCACCAGCCCATCGATATTTCCGCAAGCGCCGATCCTCTCCAGTCCCCCCAACAAGAGAATGAGAATGCCTTCTCCCAAATTTTCCGTAAGACCGCAGATGATAATGCCTCTGAACGGTCCCAACCCCATGATTCGGCCGGAGAGAAGGCCACGAAAGACTAATCCTGGACTTTTTGGGGATTTTATGGCGAAATCGTTTTCTTCTGGAATCCGTGATTGCTATACTAATTCTATTCCTAATGATAACTTGAATCTATCGTTGGAAAGTCTTACTCAGGTGAGAATTACACTTTCAACTGTTGCTGCTCAATCTTACTTAATGGTTATTTTCAGATTTTATGTATTTACAAAGAATTCCTTTTCATCGTCTCTCCATCCCATTGGAAATCTGTTACATTATCGCATATCCCGAAACATAGTTTTTTGGTTATCAAACCTAGGGAAGACTATCGTGCCATACAAATCCAGTGATATTGAAAATTTAAATTAATTGGAAATAAAATTCCATCATTGAAAAATATCTTAGACTAAACTTAAAACTTCAAAAAAATCTCTGATTTGTGTATAAACATTATGATCAAATAAATCAATAAACGTCAAAAATACTATAAGTAATACTGTTTAGAGACCTGAGAAAGTTATGTTAGTTATTTATTTTTTAACTGAAAATCGATCTGCAGTTCCTTATACAAGAATTACTCAAATATAAAAGAATTTGACTGAAACTCTTATTTGCAATCACTAGGGATTGGATATGTCTCAGCTGGCCAATATGCAACCGGCGGTGGCTCCCGATGAAGACAGTGTCGTTTGTACACCGGACTTCCCCTTACCGCTTGAGCCGCTTTGCGAGGTGACCGAGACACCACCGCCGCCGCCGCCTCCACCGGAAACTCCGGTCACGCAAGAAAAGAAAGATGATGATGTCCAGTGCCTCACACCTCCTTCTGGAGACACATCTACATCTCCGAGCGGTGCGACTTCTCAACCCAAGCTCACTCCTAAACCCCTATCTGCACTCACAGAGCGTCGCATAGCCCCCAAACCGTTCAGCGGTGGGCTCTCGCAGCACGCATTCTCCAATATTATTCAGATGACTGAGAACGATGTCACCGTCAATGAAGCCACCGGAGGTCTCAAGTTTAAAGTGGACCCCTCCACCCTTTCCTCCAGCAAAATGTACAAATTACCTGATGGGAGGGTTTTCGCTGTTAATACAAACCCGAAGATGCCCGGTGGATATTCTGCCACCATTGTGTCTGTTAATGATGCCACTCCATCGCGCCCGGGACCTCCGCCGAGGCAGCCGCATTCGCAGCGTCTTCAGCAACGCCTCATGGCGCAGGCAAACCAACCCCCTCAGTCTAGGTCACATCTCTGGACGACTCCCACGACCACTCCCACGTCCAGCAGAGGAGGCGGTTCACGGGGCCGAGGCAGGACCACGCGCAACTCTCGAGCGGCCGCGGCCATGGCTCCCGAGCCCGACAATACTGATTCTACTGTGACCGGAACCCGAGGCTCTTTGGAGTGGTATAAGTTCAATGTTCTGGACTCCATTGACCTCATGAATTATGTTCTCACTCGACTCGTCAAGCTGAAAGATCCCCCGGGAAATCTGCGCAGTAAAAATGTTGAAGAGATGAAGTGGCTTCACCAAAATTTTGACCAGCTATTGAAGACCTCATGCAGGCGCTTCGCAGAAGTCCGGTCTAATCTCAATGAAGGCTTTAAGGGTTGGCTCAAAGAAAACAATGCCCCCGAACTTTTCAGCGATGACGAAGATGAAGTGCAAATCCTGCAGTCTGAGGGCCGACCCCTCCCTCTCCCTAGACCTAAAGCTCCGCCTGTCAAGCCTCCCCCGAGAATTGATGATGAGCCTATTTTCATTGATGAAAACTCCAATGACTCAGTAAAGGAGTCCGGAAAAGACAATGCTCTCTCTAATTCTGCTGATGCTGTTGAAACTCCCGCTTCAGTTTCAGACGATGCTGTCAACAAAAAAACGTCAAATGATGACAACGATTTAGATAAATCTATTGAATTGATTGATGACAGTTGTCCTGAAAAAGAATCAAATAAATCTGGAAACAATTCAGACAAATCTTTCACACTGGAACTAGAAAAGAAAGCTGAAGAGGAAACTGAGGCTACTCCTAATGAAGACGCAATAACTAAGGCGAAGGATGTTAATCCCGATCGCAAGAAACGGTCATCCCAAACAGAACAAGATGTAAAAAAGAGCAATGGGGAGACTTCTGAAGCAGATGAAATTACAGAGGTCAAAAAATCTGCAGGGGCGGCGGAATCTGCTGAAACAGAAAAGGCAGCTGAAACAAAAGACCCCCCCAGGGCTGAGAATCCTGCGGAATCAAGAAATGATATCTCTAAAATTGGCAAAAAGGAAAATTCTAAGGTTGTCGATATTAAAAAAACAGAAGACGAGGACTCCGACGGATCATTGACGGGTGATAGAGACGAAGATGAACTATTGAGAGACGATCCCACGGAGACCGCTGATAATGTAAATGTTATTATTGCCAAACCGGGAATGCGGAATAGTGACTTGCGAGATGTAGAAGATGAAGAAATGCCTCTTGCGAATGGCAAATGTTCCTCTGAAAATAATTCCATACAGAAGAATGACACTACAGAAGTGCTCGATGACGATTCTGCCAGTCGTGATTTGACAGAAGTCCCGTGTTCAGCTATAGCAGACTCGGATTCAGGACAGGATGCCGTGCACAAAAAAAAATCTGTAGAAAATGTTGCGTCTGCAGAAAATTGACTTTCCGACCGTCGGCCGGTGTCAGATATTAAGTGATGTGAGACGATTCCAAACAATTGGTGATATTTTGTACAGCTCTATATAAATTTATTCATCTCTCGTATGAACTCTGAGTTATGTTCGATTGAAATTCAACTTAATATTCAAAGTTGCGGTGATGGAGAATGTGATCAAACATTTTACTCGCATCAGTTTTTAATGAGCTATGAGCAATGTTATTGGCATCGAAAAAATATATTTGCACTTTTTAAGAAAATATACTTCAGAGTACTGCTTGAAAATCAAGAATATTTGTTATTGACTGAAAGTTTATAATTGTATATATTTAATTTTTATTGTGTCACAATTAGGCTGCCAGTCAAGTAGTAGATGCCAGCTTGGACATTTTTCGACAATATCAAAAGTTGCACCCGATTTTCTGTTTTGGCGATTTATAAAGTGCTAAAATAATTTTTATATACTGCTGAAGATCGGATTATAAAAAGAAAATATTCCCTTCAACCATTGAAAAATTACCTTTCAAAAGGCAATAGTATTTCTTGAGCTCTATACAATGCATAACTGCTAGACTTTGAGTGGAACGTTCATCGAGTCAAGCAATTTTTTTAATTCAAATGTTTAAACAATGTCCGATAACAAACCGGTTTGTTTTTAATGCGGTTGTTTTCAATCAACAGAGATTGCCTGTATGTAATCCTTGTTATTTGTCATAATACATATACATAATAATCCCTAATTATTTCTACAATATTTTTTCTGGGAAGCCAGAACTGTATTTAACAGTACACTCACTTGTGTAATATTGATGATAAATGAAATTTTATAGAATTAGGCTTTAAATAATAAATTGATTTCTCAACAAGGGCTGAAAAAGTATTAATAAAATATATCTTAAGAAACTTTAGTTGCAATCTGTCTGCAAATGAACGTAATTTTTAATATCAATCAAATGCAAGAGTTAAAAAATGTTGAAGCTAATAGCATCTTCAAGGATGGTGCCCGATTATTGAATGGTGCGTTGTTTCTTTTTCTGTACCAAAATTAGTTTCATATTGGAAATTCAATGTATAAAATTACATTAATATTTGATTTGTTTTGTAGTATCTATAAGTTACATACGAAGAAGTGATTTTGCTATGGTGCATGTATATTATAAATTAACACTAAAGACACTATTCCAGCACAAGTTGCTGTTTTCATTGTTTTCCTGCTAATCTTGTTGCAAGAATATTATTAGTTTTCGGCTCTTGCGCACATTTTTACAAAAGTCTGCTATGTAATTTTTCATGTAAACTTGTAAAGGCAGCAATGTGTAACTCCATTTTATTTTCAGTGGTAC